>CM076570.1:1147296838-1147782411 GCA_034641835.2 Pinus albicaulis
GTAAAGAAACATATAAAAATTAGTTGGCAGAGTTGCCCCAAAGAAGTTAACTCTTGATGGAAGGAAGAACGGTAATGAAAGCATGACTAGGGACTTTATGACAAGACCATTAAATGTAAAGTAAGATACAACCACATAAAAGCCTAAGCTAGTTTGAAGTAAATTGATGGAAGAAAGAAAACACTATCTATTCAAGAAATGTTGGGAGAAACCATGAGTAATCAAATTTAGGGTACAAGTATAAGTACAGGTCACTAAATGTACACATCAATCGAAGACCGATGGATGAAACATATGTTAAGATGGTAAGGAACCACCCTATAGGATAGTAAACACACTATTAGAACAAGATGATATAGTTACCAAGAGAGTACAACGGAAAATTTCAAAGTTTGATCTCCTTTGTTACCTTACTATAATCAATATAGTATATACGGAGGACGAGAAAATAACGAAATGGAAAACTTCTAATGAGGATAATAAATGTTAGTTATCGTAATCAACTTAGAATATTGAGATCGACAAAATAGCACCAAGAATGAGTGAGTGAAAGTTTCACAAAGCAATATAAGAAATCAATGAAATTAGATTAAAGAGTGAATCTACAATAACGTCGATCAATTATAGGATAATTTATGCGCATAGGCAACATCTATTAGGGTTTCTCTCTTTACAGGGAAAATCACATTATAAAATTTTCCTTAAGTGACTAACTATATCCATGGATTATGGACATCATGGAGTATGATTAGGAAATTCTGTCTCATAATGTCTTAAAACCTGAAATAATAAGTGGATTACATTTGATATCCACGTTACTGAATTTATTTATAGGGTCTTACCCAAGTTGGGAAATAGTAACAACATTTCCAAGTGAACTAAGTGTATGCAATAAGAGAGAAGGAAAGAAAACCATGATGACTAGAGGTGAGAAAACAAAGTCAAACTAATAATATGATCTTTTCAAATTGAAGTAGACCTGAAATATTGGAAATATCGGATATAAAGAAGTGAAGAGATGTTTTCTATCAAGAAAAATTTTCTTAAGGATATGAGCAACATGATTTGGTAAAGGTCAAAGCAATGACCTATAAGGAGTTGTGAATACTCCTAATCTGTTAAGAATAACAAGTGAAGAATTGGGAAAATGTTTGAAAATAAATATTAAAGATAATAATTGTACACCATTAGAAAAGAAGATACATTTGGGCAATGAGATGAGACCTAAGGACTAATGAAAAAACGATTCATGTGAAGAATAAGGAGAGAGTATACCAGTGATGTGTTATGTGTTTGAATTATATGAGTCAATATCAAATAAATGAAACAATGGTTTAAGGAATGATGATAAAGCTAGTAATATCCTAGCTAGAGTTAAGACTCTAAATGACGAAACTTGCAAGTAAAGAGACTACATCAAAACTGTAACATACTAATAATGTGGCTATATATATATAATTAAAAAATGAAATTATATGTTTGTCAACAGTTGACATCTTGTTGAAAACATGACACTCTTAGTAGACCAAGTATAATGCAAAGTGAATAATGCATTTTCAAGCAATTGAAAATTCATTCTATGAAGATAAACCTCCCACTAAGGGATCTTTAGAGTAGTCAATTAACTTTTCCTCCATCTCCAGCATAACCCTAATGATGAGCCCTGCAAAAACCTACTCCTTGGCTTCTAGATTTTTAGGCTGAAGATGAGCTGAAATAACATGATAAGGAAGTTAATGTTATTCTTATTTCTTGAGATCCAGATTACAGATCAAAGATAATTAAACTTAAAAGACAAATAATTAACAAGAACTAAAAGATTGGCTGAATCCATATGTAATTTTGTGTTTTAAAGTTCTTAATCAACTTGTATCAAGAAATTAGATCATGCTTCGACTAAACAGTAAGTGTTTTGTGCTCTTGTTTCAATTCATTTTGTTTCTATATATGCAATCATAAAGTTTGGAGCATCCCTCCATTTAGATTTTGAGTATCAACCTGTGACTTTTATAAGGTTAATCGGTTAATATAGTATAGAATATAGTAGTTGCACCCTTATTTGTATATCCATGTTCGATTATTCTATGTGACATTTATAACTATGGGTTATATTTCTAAACATTTAAAAACTTATTTTTATAACTCGTACCTTATTTGGATGGATACTTGAGACTGTCATTTTGTACTATGACATGTGAGAATATGTTAATTGCTTAAACATTGTTGGTACATGGATACCAATATGAAGAAAGTTTTGTTTAAACGTTGTTGGTATAGAGATACTAAAATAAATTATGAATTATGTTATAGATATAGTATCTATAATTTTACATGTCAACCTAAAATAATGAGGTTGAAATAAAAGAGTGATGACACTTGACTATTCAGGGTGAAAATGAATTTACAGACCTATTTTAGAATGTGTAGAAATTGTTATATGGGTAGCAATTTGTTTTGAACATATTGATACATATGTGGACAAGTGTTTTAACCAAGTATGTTATATGAACTCAAGGATCAATATCAGAGATAGCAACATATTTGGAGTGTGTAGAAATTGTTATATGGGTAACAATTTGTTTTGATACATATGTTATAATTTGTGGACAAGTGTTTTAAATTGCAGATAATATCATTACCAAACTGACCGCGTGATGACAAAACTCCAAGAACAATTTAGATGCATTGAGATTCCCTGATAGGGTGTTGACCCTGGTCCTACTAGGAGGGGTGGAGGTGTTGCCCACCGTTTATCTTTCAATACCTGGATTCATGGGAGAACTGTGCGAGTCACGCTCTCCTAGATGTGTGATGATGACTGTCGAATGCCTACAAATAAATCAGGTCGACGTAATCGACACGACTACCCTTAAGGGCTACGAATGGATCAGTAAAACTGATGCCATGGCATATTCTTGTAGAAGATGGATAGGATGGGAGCGGAAGAGATTAGGAAGGATAGGATGATTCTAGAATAGCTTGGGGACACTGTTGGGGCAAAACGTAACTACTAAATTGGTAACCCAATAAATGATCAAAACATAAATGTTAAAAGTGTTCTTACACATTAAACTAAAATTCATCTATGATACACCAACCTTATATGATTATACTAATCATTGATATAATTAAGGATATACGACATAAAACTTAACTTCGAGACGAAGTTTTCTGTAATATCCCGAATGGGAAATAGACAGCAATACAAGCATACGACAATATAGAAAATGCCGGAAATAGAACATAAAGCAAATACACATAAAAATGCCAGAAATGCTAAGCCATTTTATTAATCTAACAATATAATGAGATACAATGGATAATCAGAATAAATGCACCTATCATTGCTCAAGGCAAGTGAAGAACCCTCTCAGAAAAACAGGAAATGGCTGCTACAAGAAACTGCATCCCACCAAGCCGGGAAGAACCGCTTACAACCGCCGCTCAGCAGAATGAACAGCTAGGGGTTGATCCCCTTGCCAGAATGAGCTGAAAATCAGCAGACCACCTGAACTCACCACCCCGGACAAAACCCAGAAACCATATACAAAATGGACCACCTCCGAAAATCACCCCAGAAACCCTCCTCCTAGAAAAACGTTGTCCCTCCAGGACCAGCGCAGACACCAACTGAAATCTACTGAAATGGGGCCACAACTCCTCAGGAAAATCACCAAATGATAAACCCTGAACCTCCACACCGGAATAGGCCTGAATCTCCTACAGAAATCTCTACCACTGAACAGCTCCAACTCAAACTGCGTCCTCCCTCCAAGGACTGCGCAGTTACCCAATGAAGCTCAACTCCTCAGCAAAACTCCCAACAAAACACCTGCAAATATCCTGCTAAAGACTGAAGAAAAACCTTGCCCGAGCAGGCACTCGAAGTCCCCCAGGGCCAAGGGTGAGATCTCCGACCAGAGACACTCAGTCGCACTAAACAGTGCTGCAGACCGACTAAACAGCCAGCGTGCTCAAGTAGACAGAAGTCTAGCTCAATATCATCAACAATATCAATAATGCCAAATGGAGTGAAACTCCCACCTTTTATAGTGCTAGCTCCCCTCAAAACCCTAACTGCGTCCATGAGCTCCTCCTATGCCTGCGCGGTTGCCTCTAGAGCCTACGTGAGGCCTCTCTCATGTTAAGTGTGGACCCCCAAGGCTTTCCTTTAAGTTACAACGTTACTCTACTAGGAAGCACTTTATTTTATTAAAGTGAGTTGACCCCCTCTTTCTCATTTTTATTTATTAATTTAACTATAGGCGGCAAAACTATACAAAAATGAAATATTCCAATTAGCAGTGCAAATTAGGAATATTACAGTCTCCCCCGGCAGAACGTTGCTTGTCCTCAAGCAACTGAAGTGATGGATGCTGGAATATCTTCTCATCCTCCCAAGTGGCATCCTCATCCGGCAAGTTCTTCCACCTCACCACGAACTCCCAGATCGTCCTGCTCCGCAGTTGCCTCTCCCTAGTATCAATAATAGCCTCCGGCTGCAACACCAGATGCCCCTCATCATCCGTGGGTGGTAGCTCCTCTGTGACTGTCACCTGCTGGCCCAATGCCTTTTTCAGGCATGATACATGAAAAATGTTATGAATCTTGCTGCCTTGGGGCAGCTCCAACTCATATGCAACCTGCCCAATCCTGCGTATCACCCTGTATGGCCCATAAAAGCGGGGCTTAAGCTTCTCAGCCCCCTTATGCTTAAGCGAAGACTGTCGGTATGGATGTAGTCGCAGGTAGACCAAGTCTCCTACCTCAAAGTGTCTCTCCACCCGACCCTTATCAGCATACAACTTCTGCTGATTCTGTGCTGTGGCTATGTTATCCTTGAGAGCTCGGAGGATATCTTGGCTCTCTTGGATCCGTATCTTGGCTCTCGGAGCCCTACTAGCACCAAACATCATGTCCACAAAAGATAAGGGATGATATCCATATAAAGCATAGAAAGGTGACATACCAATGGACATGTGATGCGTCGTGTTGTAGCAGTACTCTCCTAGATGCAGCCACTTCAGCCATGCCCTCTGCTGCCCACTGACATAGTTACGCAAGTAGCCCTCCAGCCACTTGTTAACTATCTCTGTCTGCCCGTCCGTCTGGGGGTGATAACTAGTGCTCGGTGTCAACTTCGTCCCCACTAGCCGAAAGAGCTCCTGCCAGAATCCGCCCATGAAGCGGCTGTCCCTGTCGCTGACAATGGTCTTAAGTAGACCATGTAACCTGAAAATCTCCCTGAAGAACAGCTCAGCCACCTGCGCTGCTGTGTGGTGTGTGGATATGGCAAAAAAATGAGCATACTTCGTCAGTTGGTCAACGACGACAAAGATGCAGTCCTTGCCCTGCACCATGGGCAACCCTGTGATGAAGTCCATCGATATGCTCTCCCATTTCCCCTCTGGAATGGGAAGAGGCTGCAATAACCCTGCAGGATGGCTCATCTCTCCCTTGTTTCTCTGACAAACATCGCACTCCCTGACATGCTGGAGTACGTCCTCCTTGAGGCCCTTCCATGAGAACCTCTCCCGGATAGCCCTGTAAGTCTTGGTGAACCCCTGATGGCCCGCCAATGGAGAATCGTGTGAAGCTTGGAGTATCTTCTTCTTGAGCTGAGATCCCTCAGTCAAGAAGATCCTGTCCCTGTAATAGATGATCTCGTCGACCACCCTGTACCTGTCATCTGCTACCTGCCCATCCAACACCTCACACGCAAACTTGTCCTTGGAGTACTCTACCAGCAGTCGAGCCCTCCAATCAGTGTCCAAGCTCATAAGAGATAACGTGGCCGGTCTACAAGAAAGGGCATCAGCTACCACGTTATTCTTGCCTTTGACGTACTCTATGTCAAATTCATAGGCTTGGATCTTACTGATCCACTTCTGCTGTCTCTCCTGCAACTGCTTCTGCTCCAGAAAGTACCTCAGGCTGTTGTGATCTGATCTCACCCTGAATCTGCTGCCCACTAAATACTGCCGGTATTTGGCCAATGCATGCATGATGGCCAACATCTCCTTGTCGTATATGGAATACAACCTCTCATGCGGAAGGAGCTTCCGGCTCTCAAAAGCTATCGGGTGACCGCCCTGCATCAAAACCGCACCAATCCCCTCTCCTGATGCATCACACTCGAGGACAAATGGTTGTGTGAAATCTGGCAATGCCAGCACGGGGCAGCTGCTCATCACCTCCTTGAGCTTATCAAAAGCTCGCTGTGCTGTGTCCGACCAACTGAATGCCCCCTTCCTCGTCAAGTCTGTGAGGGGTGCAGCAAGCTGTGAGAAGCCCTTGACGAACTTCCTGTAGTATGTGCAAATGCCAATAAATCCCCGAAGCTCAGTCACATTCCTCGGCTCTGGCCAATCTCTGATGGCCCTGATCTTCTCCTCATGGATTCTCACCCCGTCCACTCCTATAATGTGCCCCAAGTACAGCATCTCCGTCAAGCTGAACTCACACTTGGAGAGCTTGGCATAGAACTGCTGCACCTCCAAGATGCGCAAAACTGTCTCAATGTGTTGGAGATGCTCCTCCCAAGTCCTGCTATATATAAGTATGTCATCAAAGAAGACCAGCACAAACTTCCTCAGATGACCCCTGAAAATGTGGTTCATGCACGACTGAAAGGTAGCGGGTTCATTGGTCAGCCCAAAAGGCATGACCAGAAACTCGAAGTGCCCATAATGACACCTGAAAGCGGTCTTGGGAATGTCCTGTTCCCTCACGCGTATCTGATGGTACCCGGATCTCAAGTCAATCTTTGAGAAGAACCGTGCTCCTCTCAACTCGTCCATCAGCTCATCAATCCTGGGGATGGGGTACCTATTCTTCAGGGTCTTCTTATTCAGAGCCCTGTAGTCAATGCACATCCGCAATGTGCCGTCCTTCTTCTTCACCAACACCACGGAAGAAGCAAAAGGACTCGTGCTCGGCCGAATGTGACCAAGGGCCAGCAACTCCTGAATAGCACGCTCTATCTCATCGCGATAGGCCTTGGGATGCCTATACAGTGTGGTGATCACCGCCTGTATACCCTGCTCAAGCTCAATAGTATGCTCAAACCCTCGATCCGGTGGCTGCCCTGGTGGAATATCCCCAAATACTGCGGCATACCTGTCGAGAATAGACTGTAGCTCAGGATGCACTGTCTAACTTGTATCCACTGCCTCTGAAGCTCGCAACTCTACGGCCCACTCTATGTCTCCCTTGCAGAAGGTCGCCTCCATCCTATGTGCCGACACTGTCTGAGGCGGGTATGTGTGCTGTCCCCGTATCTTCTCATGCCTCCCTGTCTTGGGATCATCCCACTCCATCTCTAGGGCCTTCCAATCTGTTGTGACCTTCCCCAGAGTAATGAGCCACTGAACACCCAATATCAGGTTGGCGTCCGGAATATCCACCACAAAGAAATGATCTGTCAATGTATAAGTGCCCATCGTCACTGATAACTCTGGGACATACCGAGCACATGCCATAGTCTGATCTCCTGGGACCAAGACGGAAAATCCATCAAAACCCTCAGTCTGTATGCCTCTCCACTCAACCATCTGTGCATTAATAAAGTTGTGGGTGGCCCCACTATCAACCAAGACTGAGACCCGTTGTCCGCGTACTGTCCCCCGTACACGCAGCATCAAATACTTGGGAACTCCCCGCAATGCGGCTAGAGCTCCTCTAGTAGGTGCAAATGATGCCCCACCTGCTGCGGGTGGTGGAGGTGGTAATGTACCCTGCGCTGCATAACTATCTCCTGGCCTCATCATCAAACTGCCCTCGCCCAGGATTCGCCTTGGGAGGCGGAATCCTCGTGTCCTTCCCCTTAGGCTGGAAGGCCTGTCTCTGGGGGTAAGGCGTCCAAGTCCTGGGTAAGACATCCTGTAAATCCCGAGTCCTGCTGATGGCGTCCTGAAGTGTAGCTGGTCTAGTCGACCGGACTAGGCCACGTAGTGGCTCTGTCAACCCCTCCACAAACATGTAGACCATCCGAGCCGCGGATAGATCAGGCACCATCACGGAAATCCTCAAGAAGTCTGAAATGTATGTCTTTGGGCTCCCAGTCTGCTTGAGCTTTGTCAGCTCAACGAAGTGCTGCTCCGGATCCCTCCGGTCAAAACGCTCTATCACCCTCCTGGTAAACTCGGCATATGTCGTCACTATAGAATGCCCGAGTGTCGTCATCCCATGAAACCACCAGTCCTGGGCCTCACCATCCAGATGTAATGTTGCCACCTTAATGGCCTCTGACTGCGACATCTGGTTAAGCTGGAAATAGATGTCCAACTTCTCCACCCAAGACTTTGCCGAACTGTTTGATGAACCATCAAACGTGGGCAAATGAAATCTGCTAGCTGTGCGGTGGTAGTCTCCATCATGATGATGCCGGTGCCCCCGGTGATGATCGCAGGGTCTATTGTCCCGCTGGAGCTGGACAAAGTCTCTGAACGAGAGAGCCTCCATGAACTCCCGCCCATAAGCCTGGTACTCTGCAAAATAGTCACCCATGTGGCCCGGCTCCGGCTCTCGCTGTGCTGCTGCCCCTGCGTCCTCTGCTAGGAAGGTAGGCATGATGGATCGCGTAGGTGCTAGAATATCCCTCTGTGCTCCCCTCTGTGCTCCTGCCCCTGGGTCCTCTGCTAAGAATGTGGGCATAGTGGATCGCGTGGGTGCATGTGATGCCATGATGGGGATAGCATCACGCACCGGCACATGATAGGACGTACCCGACCCCTCACCGATCTGAAAACCCCTGGGGGGTTCCCGCTGCCTGACCTCTAACGCCGTGAGCCTCTGTGTCACCTCCTGCATGTGTTGGAGGAGTGCCTCTCTAAATCTCCTCGAGTCCTCCTCATCTGCCATAGGACCCCACTGTTCTGTGTACCTCACAGGCTGCTCCTGCTCTGAATCTGTCTCAGGCTGCTCCTGATCGGAATCCGTCACAGGCTCCTCTTCTCCGTAGGGGTTCTCCCACCTCTGCTCAACGTTTCTGTACCTCCTTCTCCTATAACCGATGTAGGGTTTATCCCAGGGCGTCATAGACTGCTAGCTCCACAGGCTGAGCCAGAACTATGCTCTGATACCACTGTAATATCCCGAATGGGAAATAGACAGCAATACAAGCATACAACAATATAGAAAATGCTGGAAATAGAACATAAAGCAAATACACATAAAAATGCCGGAAATGCTAAGCCATTTTATTAATCTGAGAATATAATGAGATACAATGGATAATCAGAATAAATGCACCTATCCTTGCTCAAGGCAAGTGAAGAACCCTCTCAGAAAAACAAGAAATGGCTGCTACAAGAAACTGCATCCCAGCTGCTGGAAGAAACTGCCGTAAACTGCTGCTGCTGGAATGAACTGAAGCTAGGGGCTGATCCCCTTGCTGGAATGAGCTGAAAATCGGCAGACCACCTGAACTCACCACCCCGGACAAAACCCAGAAACCATATACAAAATGGACCACCTCCGAAAATCACCCCCAGAAACCCTCCTCCTAGAAAAACGATGTCCCTCCAGGACCAGCGCAGACACCAACTGAAATAGACTGAAATGGGGCCACAACTCCTCAGGAAACTCACCAAATGATAAACGCTGAACCTCCACACCGGAATAGGCCTGAATCTCCCGCAGAAATCTCTACCACTGAACAGCTCCAACTCAAACTGCGTCCTCCCTCCAAGGACTGCGCAGTCACCCAATGAAGCTCAGCTCCTCAGCAAAACTCCCAACAAAACACCTGCAAATCTCCTGCTAAAGACTGAAGAAAAACCTTGCCCGAGCAGGCACTCGAAGTCCCCCGGGGCCAAGGGTGAGATCTCCGACCGGAGACAATTTCGCCGCACTAAATGTAAATAATGCGCATCGACTAAACAAACAAATACTCAAATAGACAAGTCTAGCTCTCAATATCAATAACATATCAATAATGACAAATGAGGTGAAACTCCCACCTTTTATAGTGCTAGCTCCCCTCAAAACCCTAACTGCGTCCTTGAGTTCCTCCTATGCCTGCGCAGTTACCTCTAGAGTCTACGTGAGGCCTCTCTCATGTAAAGTGTGGACCCCCAAGGCTTTCCTTTAAATTACAACGTTGCTCTACTAGGAAGCACTTTATTTTATTAAAGTGAGTTGACCCCCTCTTTCTCACTTTTATTTATTAATTTAACTATAGGCGGCAAAACTATACAAAAATGAAATATTCCAATTAGCGGTGCTAATTAGGAATATTACATTTTCTGAAGGGGGGTGTATGTAACAACCCAACTCGAATTATGGAACATAGAAATATTAGCATCCATATGAGACCTGCACATGATAGCTACATATGCAGGTATCACGTGTACGGCACTAGTACATGCTAAGCAATTATGAAAAGAAACTCGATGTAGGGTAAGGAGTGAATTATTTAAGTATTGAGTAACTCCCTAACTCACCATAATATAATGAATGTATTAGTTATATCTACCATTATCCTAATATAAACTAGCACTTTGTTCAAAGAAAATTAAAAGCATTGACATATGCAAATAAATAATATTATTTTAATATAACCAAGATATTTATTAAATAATAATATTTTAATAAAACCAAGATATTTATTAAATAATAATATTTTAATAAATCTAAGATATTTATTAAAATATAATATTTTGAAGATATTTTTCAAAGATATTTATTAAAAGATCATATTCTAATAAATATCAAGAATGGAGTTTGTGTATAAAAGGAGAAGAGGGGTAAACTTGATGGGCATGGGTGGTGAATGGGAAAACTGACCAGGATGTTGTCAGAGGAGTTCTAACTGTGTGATTCATGAGCAGTGAGTTCGAGAGTTCTAACATAATCATGGAATACTCTCAATTGTTATTGGAGTTTTGGGCACGAGGGCCAGAAGACTTGTCTTCTGAATCTTGGGACTGGAGAGGTTGACCTCAGATAGGCTGGGAGGAAACGGCGGTTTGGTAATGGGCGCTGGAGCCATGACAAATCAGGAACACCTTCAAACACGGTTCCAATAACGGGAGCTGGAGCCATGACAAATCAGGAACACCTTCAAACACGGTTCCAGGTAAGTATTAATTAGTCAATTGATATATATATTCTGTTTCAAAAATCTCACTCTGAAATATGTAGTATGAATTTTGTGAATAATTGTTAATTTCGAAAATTAAGAGCTTTACACTTATGTATTTTGAAATTGATGGTTAAATTCTGAAAGTTAAAGTTTAAGGTTCTTACAATTATCCCAAGGAATGAGAAAGGAACTAGTCTAATTTAGACTGTTAATCCATTAAAAAATATTAAACCCAAAATTATTCCTCTCTCTAACTTTCTAAAGTAAATTTAGGTTAGGTGATAGCAAAATCTGCATTTAATAACATAAAATATCTTCGACCTCATAGTCCTAGGGTTGGGCATTGCATCCAATAAAATAAAAAATAAAAATATCATTTTATAGGCATTTTTGAGTCACCATTTTAGCGCTAACGTCTAGGATTTTGTAATTATTTAAGCATTTTTATCCATCGAAAAAATTCAGCAACCTTTTCCCTTTATTCATAATAGTCTTTGTTTATTTATTGTTGTTAATGATTTATAGCCTATTTTGTTATTGTTGTCAACTTGTCATAAAATTGGCATGTTGTAAATTATGCTTATTAAAAACTGTAATTCATAACAACAATAATTAATCTAAAGGTAACATCTGTTTGGGATCTATTTGGGCCTCTCTATAACTATCTTAGCCCTCTAACCATAGGTATTTTGAATTCATTACCTCATCTCACCCAAAACCTTTTTATTAAACATTATCCTTGGGTGTTTTATTTAGTGGGATCCTTGGAGAGTATTTAACCTAGGAATTCTTGGGTTATTTATCTCAAATATCCACTAGGGAAACCTCTCTTGTGGCAATAGTGAATACTACCCATCCATAGAACAGCAGAGGAATACTTACTAAGGTGATACTGGTGGCTGATCCCATTGTTTCCCTTAACCTAGAGTTTTTAGTAAAGCTTTGCACTAAAGTGTGTACTCTCATGGTGTGTGTGGATCATCAACCATTGAATAAGGTTACATTAAAGAGGAATAGTCTTTTTCTCCCATGGATATTTTATGGATAGATTAAGAAGAGCCACACAATTGTCTAGAACCAATTTAAGAAGATACCATCAAGTTAGAATTGCAGAGAAAATATGCCCTTTTGGTTTAACAAGTGGACCGGCTGTGATAATGATGAATAGAATTTTAGAGGATAATTAGGAAATTGTGACGAATTACATAGCTGAATTCTTAGCAAAACTGATGACTACCATGCTGCACACTTGACTACCTCTCATAGGAAAAGCTATGTCAAAATTTTCAAATGGCTTCTTCACAAAGGGTATACAATAATGACTTCCAACAAAACTACTTTTCCGTGTACATACTGAATGTATTTTCTAGGTATGAACACGCTTACTTTGACAAAATTCTATGTTCTCTAAGACCTCATCTTTATTTGCCAAGGTTCTCCTTTGTTAACCAAATATGTAGCACTACTTTGATTTCTAAAATTGAAATAAATAAAATTCAAATTTTATCTTTTAGTTAGCACTTCAAATTCAGTGACCTCAGAGGTTATAAGTGAAGTGTCTTATAGTTTGGAAGGAAAGTTCTGTGATATTATGTATAAATTGCTTTACTTTGCATTTTATATGGAATGGGAGTCCATTTCTCATGGAGAAAGACGGAACTATATTCAATTCCTCGCTCTAATCTTTTAATCGGTTCAACAGGCTTCTAGTGAGCATACACCCAAGATTTAATTTATAATTGGTATAGGGCATTTGATTTTACCTCACCATCAATAGCACATTATGCTCTACTGCATGCAATCTAGGATTTGTATAGAGCTCTGCTGACTGAAGCATTCTGAACTTCCACAGTAAGGATTCTCGTGGAATTGTTTTCGCCAATGTCTGCAAATAATAGAACTGTTAGTATAAAGAACTCACATTCATAGCAAAGTAACCAAGCTCACAAGAAAGAAAAATTATGAAAATGAAAATAAGGTAATACACAATTTAGTGGAATTGATTTTTCCATTGTCTGCAAACAATAGAATTGCTAATTATAAAGAACTAACATTCATGGCATGGTAACCAAACTGACACAAAAGAGAAATCATTGAATAGAAAACGGTAATATAAAATTTGATTGAAAGGAGAAAAAATAAAATACATAAGACACAGTTATATATTAGAATGCTGAAGGAGATTAGAAGGATGAGATAACCTAGCATTACATGACAATTTCCTTGGAGCACCTTCTAGATCATAAATGTGATAAAAGACATGTTAAACTTTCAAGTGTCAAGGGAAAACTATATAGAGATTTGGTGGGGGGGGGAGAAAACAGATAAATATGCAAGTATTGAACAAAAATGAACTAAACCAACAAACCGTGAAACTCAAATCATAAGGACAAGGACCTAAAATTACCTCTAAATTATATTTTCAAAAGGCTCAAAGGAAAATAACAATGATTGCTAACATCTACCTCAGTCTAGGGCATTCTCTAGGGTATGTTTTCAGACATGTTCTTAGGGTGGACATTCCAATTCCTTACTTGAGAGTGATAGCAACTGACTACCCTTCCCTGTTGATTTTTGTAGCATCCGGAAGTGTTCCAACTCTCAAACTTTGCAGGGAGGCTTAGCCAACAGCATTCCAAAGAACCCAGAAACAGTTTATAGATATTCCACTCGGTTCAAGACTTGTTAAAATAATTAATTATTTTAATGAAGACCCTAAGTCTAAACATAGGGAAATGAAATAATTAAAGGGTATTAATAACTCAGAGTGTGAATCTTCTAAGAAACATGGATCAAGTCAAGTTTTAATCTTAGCCATTGATTAATCTTTTAATCTGGGCCATTGGTTCTCCAACAGGAAGATTATAAAAGAAGGCTTGAGGGTCACTTGGAAAATAAGTCGGGCATACACTTAGTACCCGAAGGAAATCCATTCTGATGTAGAATTCGATCTTAGTGGGAGAGTGGCAGGGCGAGAAGTTGCAAACGCAGAAGGAGGAGATCAGGGTCGAAGGGCAGCAGTGTGTCAATAGAGGCAGCTTGAGGCTACAGCGCAAAGACCCCATGCAGATTCATGCAGTCCAGCGCTGAAACTGCGCAGAGAATCACGCAGAGTGATGAAAGGGCATTCAACGGCTGTTCTGGGTGTCAGAGAATTGTCCGACTATGCCGGAAATTCAATCTCAGGTGGTTCAGAATTTATCTGCCATATATTTTCCCTGTAAAGATATCATTTGCAGACGAATTAATAAACCCTCATCTGCTGCATCGGTTTTCCCACATTGGGTTTTTCGAGGACAATTGTCCAAAAAATCACTATGTACATATGATTGATTCTTGCGATTATGTTCTCTACTGTTTATTTCTCTGCATATATAATTGTGAATGTTGCAGTAGTATTTATTTCGATATTTGCCAGAAGATTTCTGAATAATAACTTATTGAAATAATAAGTAGGAGAAATAAATCTATCACTGCAACTGTTTGTAAATTTTCACAGGGTATCAAAGCCAGAGATGAATAACAGAGAGGGGACATCTGTCAATGAAAGAAGATCTACTATTGCAGCAACAACACATAAGGGTTCACGCAGTTCTCCAGAAGGGGGAAGAAGCACGATAGAACAAATGGATCATGATGTATCTGTATTGGCATCCAGACTACAGGAAGATTTTGCTTGTGTATCGAGCACTACGTCTTCAGATGTCTGGTATATTGACAACGGTACCTCTACTCATATGACGAGAGTACGGGACTGTTTTTCCGACTACCAAGAAGAGCAGATGAATTTCAAAATAACCATGGGTAATAAAGCAAAGTGCACTACCATTGGGAGAGGTACCGTAGTTTTTCAGACCGAGGAAGGGAACAGAATCTGGGGCACTAATGTACTGCGTGTGCCGGGTTTGGGGATGAATCTACTCTTAGTGTCACAGCTTCAAAACTAAGGATATGACGTCTACTTTATTGGCAATAGAGTCGACGTCAAGCACCTCAGTTGGAAGAAGAAGGCACAGATCGGGGTAAGAAGCAACAAGCTGTACAAGCTGCAGCTTGATTCTCCAATGCCACTAGTTGGCAGCGCAGATGAAACGGACATGAATGAGCTATGGCACAAAAGAATGGGGCACTTGCATCATGGGGCGCTGAGAACTCTCCAGCAAACTGTCACAGGTGTTCCAGAACTAAGCACCAAACGGCATGATGTTTACAAGGTGTGCGTATTGGGAAAATATGCCAAGGCAGCATATCAGAGAAGCAACAATAGGGCCAAGGGTGTGTTGGAGATAATACACTCAAATATCTGCGGGTCGATGTCCACTAGAGCCCTTAGCGGTGCTGAATATTTCGTCACCTTCATTGATGACCATTCCAGGAAAACCTGGATCTACTTCTTGAAGACCAAGGATGAAGTCTTCAGTCGATTTAAAAAGCTTAAGGCTCTGGTGGAAAATCTGACAGGGGAAGTGGGTCAAGGTATTGCGATCAAATAATGGAGGTGAATACATAGATAAAGAATTCACCAGATTCTGTGCAAGGGAAGGCATCAAAAGAGAATGGACAACTCCATACAATCCGAAGCAGACTGGAGTGGCGGAAAGGAAAACTAGAATATTTTTGAAGCAACCAGAGCTATGTTGTATGACCAAGACATGCCCAAATTTCTATGGGCTGAAGCATGTAATACAATTGTCTACATTCAAAACAGAACTCCTCACACTACACTAGGAAAGATCACGCCAGAAAGTGCCTTCACTAGCAGCAAGCCCGAAGTGAGTCACTTTAGGATCTTCGGAAATACAACGTACTGTCATGTACCCAGTGAGAAGAGGAAGAAGGTAGAGATGACTGCTGAAAAGGGGTATTTAGTAGGATACAGCGAGAATGCAAAGGCTTATCGCATCTACATTCCTGAGAGCAGGAAAGTAGTGGTGCGAAGAGATGTGAAGTTCATGGAGGAGAAAGCCTTCAGAAGATCACGAGAGTTGTATTTTGCTATGCAGTCAGAGGAAGAGCCTCTGGTCCAGCCCCAACAACTAGCAGCAGGAAATTTAGTTGCCTCTCCGAGGCATAGTGATCCAAAGGATGGGTCTCTTGAGGATTTGCAACAAGGAGAGCCGGTAAATCAACCCACCACCAGTGGAAGAAAGAGCAGGGAACTTCAACAGATTCTAAAGAATGCAGAGGATTTTGTCGAAATTCCCCAAAATGAGAAGAGACAACGTAAGCAGCCTGAAAGGTATCAAGCCTTAGTTGCTCAAGTCAGAGAACCTTCTAGTTTTCGAGAAGCAGCTCAGCACCAGGTGTGGGTTGATGCAATGGTGGAAGAGTACAGTTCCACCATGACAAATGATGTCTGGGAAGTAGTACCCAGACTGCAAGAGAGATCAGTGGTAGGATCCAGGTGGATCTACAGGATCAAGTATGCTACAGACGGTAGTATCGAGAAATTTAAACCTAGGTTTGTGGCTAAGGGGTATGCTCAGAAGGAAGGAATAGACTATGACGAAACCTTTGTCCTTGTAGCCACATATACATCTATCAGGTCTGTGATATCCCTTGCTGCGCAAATGGGATGGGAAATTCACCAGATGGACGTCAAGACGACATTCTTGAATGGTGTGATAGAATAAGAGGTGTATATAGAACAGTCGTAGGGCTTTGAGACACATGATTAGAAAACTAATGTGTGCAGATTGAAGAAAGCATTATATGGACTGAAGCAAGCTCCTAGAGCCTAGTATGGTTGGATTGACAGCTACTTGCAGAAGATGGGATTCGTCAAGAGTGATGCAGATCCCAATCTCTACTATCTCAGAGTAGGGAGTGAGCCTTTGATACTGGTATTGTATGTGGATGATCTGTTCTTGACAGGATCATCAAGGCTCATCACAGATTGCAAGAAGAATTTGGCTGAAGAATTTGACATGAAGGATCTAGGATCAGTGCACTATTTTTTGGGGTTGGAAGTTTGGCAGTAAAATGGGGAGATCTGCCTTGGTCAAGGAAGATACACTACAGAGATTCTGAAGAAATTTCAGATGGAGGATTGTAGGTCCATGACCACTCAAATGATTAGCAACTGGAGGAAAATTGACACGTCCGAAGATGATGATGCTAATCCTACACTGTACAGACAACTCATAGGGTCATTGATGTATCTAGTAAATACAAGGCCAGACATCTATTATGCTGTTACTACACAAAGTCAGTTCATGGTGGAACCGGAGAGGGCACATTGGGCAACAGCCAAGCATGTTCTCACGTACCTTCAAGCGACATTCAAGCTTGGATTGAAGTACACCCGTGACAATGATGATAGGTTGAGTGGTTTCACTGATGCAGATTGTGCTAGAAGTTCAGTTGATCGGAAAAGTACCAGTGGGTACTGTTTCAATCTGGGATCAGGAATGACTTCCTGGTGCAATAGGAAACAGAAGTCCGTGGCACTGAGTTCAACAGAGGCGGAGCATATGGCAACCAGCACAGCTTCGTGCGAAGCCATATGGCTTAGGAAACTGCTAGTAAATCCACATAAGGAGAAAATGGAAGCGACCAACATTTTATGTGATAATCAGAGTTGCATAGATCTCTCTGAGAATCCTGTGTTTCATGATAGGTCAAAACATATTGACATCTGGTGTCACTTCATCAGGGACTGTGTACAACGTGGAGCTGTTCAGTTGCAGTACTCTCCAACAGGAGAACAGGTGGCAGACATCCTCACAAAGGCTCTGGGAAAGACAAAGTTTGTCTACTTCAGAGATAATATGGGGATGATGAAGAATCCCTTCAAGTAGCAAGAATGAAGGATTCAATATTCAGAGGGAGTTGTGGTACAGAGGCAGCAAGTGATAGTGGCAGAGTCAAAGGCAGCAGTATAGGGGGCAACAACGCAGCAGATGGGGGGAGCAAAATCTTGAGATCAGTAGTGCAAAGGGTGCTTCAGAATCAGAGAAACATGCAGCAGGCATATTTTTGGAACACCTTCCTCGCTAAGAGGGAGTGTTGATTTTTGTAGTATGCGGAAGTGTTCCATGTCTCAAACTTTGCAGGGAGGCTTGGACAACAACATTTCAAATAACACAGAAACAGTTTATAGAAATTCCACTCAGTTCAAGACTTATTAAAATAATTAATTATTTTAATGGACCCTAAGTCTAAACTTAGGGAAATGAAATAATTAAAGGATATTAATAAGTCAAAGTGTGAATCTTCTAGAAAACATGGATCAAGTCAAGTTTTAATCTTAGCCATGGATTAATCTTTTAATCTGGGTCGTTGGTTCTCCAACAGGAAGATTATAAAAGAAGGCTTGAGGGTCACATGGAAAATAAGTTGGGCATACACTCAGTACCCGAAGGAGATCCATTCTTATGTAGAATTCGATCTCAGTGGGAGAGTGGCAAGGCGAGAATTTGAAGAAGTAGGTGGAGGTCAGGGGTGATCGAGATCAGGGTCGGAGTGCAACAGTGGGTCACTGGAGGCAGCTTGAGGCTGTAGCACAAAGACCCCACAGAGTCTCCACGCAGTCCAGCGTTGGGACTGTGCAGAGAATCACGCAAAGTGATGCAGGGGCATGCAAGGGTTGTTCTGGGTGTCAGAGAATTCTTCGAGTACGCCGGAAATTCAGTCTCAGGTGGTTCAGAATTTATCTGCCGTATATTTTCCCTGTAAAGATATCATGCTGAAGAATTAATAAAACCCTCATCTGTTGCACTGGTTTTCCCACATTGGGTTTTTCCGAGGAAAATTGTCCAAAAAATAACTGTGTACATGTGATTGATTCTTGTACTTATGTTCTCTACTGTTTATTTCTCTGCATATATAATTGTGAATGTTGCAGCAGTATTTATTTCGATATTTGCTGGAAGATTTCTGAATAATAACTTATTGAAATAATATGTAGGAGAAATAAATCTATCAGTGCAACTGTTTGTAAATTTTCACATGGTATCAGAGCCAGAGATGAATAATAGAGAGGGGGCATCTATAAGTGAACGGAGATGTATTGTTGCAGCAACAACTCAGAAGGGTTCACACGGTTCTTCAGGAGGGGTTAGAAGCACGATAGAACATATGGATCACAATGTATCTATATTGGCATCCAAACTAGAGGAAGATTTTTCTTGTGTATCAAGCACTGTGTTTTCATATGTCTCGTATATTGACAATGAAGCCTCTGCTCATATGACGAGAGTATGGGACTGTTTTTCCGACTACCAAGAAGAGCAGATGAATTTCAAAATAACCATGGGTAATAAAGCAAAGTGCACTCCCATTGGGAGAGGTACCGTAGTTTATCAGACCGAGGCAGGGAACAAAATCCGGGCCACTATTGTACTGCATGTACTGTGTATGGGGATGAATCTACTCTTAGTATCATAGCTTCAAAACCGAGGATATGACGTCCACTTTATTGGCAATAGAGTCTACGTCAAGCACCCCAGTTGGAAGAAGAAGGGACAGATCGGGGTAAGAAGCAACAAGTTGTACAAGCTGCAGCTTGATTCTCCAATGGCACTAGTTGGCAGGGCAGATGAAACGGACCTGAATGAGCTATGGCATAGAGGAATGGGACACTTGCATCATGGGGCGCTGAGAACTCTCCAGATGACTGTCACAGGTGTTCCAGAACTGAGCACCAAACGTGATGATGTCTGCAAGGGGTGCGTATTGGGGAAATATGCCAAGGCAGCATATCAGAGAAGCAACAATAGGGCCAAGGGTGTGTTGGATATAATACACTCAGGTATTTGCGGGCCGATGTCCAAGAAAACCTGGATCTACTTCTTGAAGACCAAGGATGAAGTCTTTAATCAATTTAAAGAGTTTAAGGCTCTGATGGAAAATCTGACAGGGAAGCAGATCAAGGTATTGCGGTCAGATATTGGAGGTGAATACATAGATAAATAATTCCCCAGATTCTGTGCAAGGGAAGGCATCAAAAGAGAATGTACAACTCCATACAATCCGGAACAGAATGGAGTGGCAAAAAGGAAGAATCGAACTATTCTTGAAGCAACCAAATCTATGTTGTATGACCAAGACATGCCCAAATTTCTAGGGGCTGAAGCATGTAATTCAGTTTTCTACATTCCAAACAGAACTCCTCACACTCTACTGAGAAAGATCATGCCAGAAAGTGTCTTCACTGGCAGCAAGCCCAGAGTGAGTCACTTTAGGATCTTTGGTAGTACAGCTTACTGTCATGTTCCCAGTGAGAAGAGGAAGAAGTTGGAGATGACTGTTGAAAAGGAGTATTTAGTAGGATACAACGAGAATGCAAAGGCTTATTGCATCTACATTCCTGAGAGCAGGAAAGTAGTGGTGCGAAGAGCTATGAAAATTATGGAAGAGAAAGCCTTCAGAAGATCACGAGAGTTTCCTTCTACTACGCAGTCAGAGGAAGAGCCTCTAGTCCAGCCCCAACAACCAGCAATAGGAAATTCAGTTGCCTCTCCAAGGCATAGTGATCCAAAGGATGGGTCTCCTGAGGATTTGCAAGAAAAGGAGTCGGTAAATCCACCCACCACCAGTGGAAGAACGAGCAGGGAACTTCGACAAATTCTAAAGGATGCATAGGATTTTGTCAGAATCCCCTGAAATGAGAAGAGACAGTGTAAGCAGCCTGAAAGGTATCAAGCCTTAGTTGCTCAAGTCAGAGAACCTTCCAATTTTCGAGAAGCAACTCAACACCAGGTGTGGGTTGATGCAAAGGTGGAAGAATACAGTTCCATCATGACAAATGATGTCTTGGAAGTAGTACCCAGATCGTAGGAGATATCAGTTGTAGGATCTAGGTGGAACTACAAGATCAAGTATGCTGCAGACAGTAGCATCGAGAAATTTAAAGCCAGGTTTGTGGCTAAGGGGTATGCTCAGAAGGAAGGAACAGACTATGAAAAAACCTTTGCCTCTGTAGCCAGATACACATCTATCAGGTCCGTGATATCCCTTGTTATGCAGATGGGATGGGAAATTCACCAGATGGATGTCAAGACGACATTCTTGAATGGTGTGATAGAAGAAGAGGTGTATGTAGAACAACCAAAGGGCTTTGAGACACATGATCAGAAAACTCATGTGTGGAGATTGAAGAAAGCATTATATGCACTGAAGCAAGCTCCTACAGCCTTGTATGGTCGGATTGACATCTACCTGCAGAAGATGGGATTCGTCAAGAGCGATGGAGATCCCAATCTCTACTATCTCAGAGTACGGAGTGAGTCTTTGATACTGGTATTGTATGTGGATGATCTGTTCTTGACAAGATCATCAAGGCTCATCACAGATTACAAGAAGAAATTGGCTAAAGAATTTGACATGAAGGATCTAGGATGGATGCACTATTTTCTGGAGTTGGAAGTTTGGCAACAGAATGGGGAGATCTTCCTTGGTCAAGGAAGATACACTACAGAGATTCTGAAGAGATTTCAGATGAAGGATTGTAGGCCCATGACCACTCCAATGATTACCAACTGGAGGAAAATCGACATGTCCAAAGATGATGAAGTTGATCCTACGCTGTACAGACAACTCATAGGGTCGTTGATGTATCTTGTAAAAACAAGGCTAGACATCTGTTATGCTGTTAATACCCTAAGTCAATTCGTGGTGGAACCGAAGAGGGAACATTGGGTAGCAGCCAAGCATGTTCTCAGGTACCTTCGAGGGACAGTCGAGCTTGGATTGAAGTACACCCGTGACAATGATGTCAGGTTGAGTGGTTTCACTGATGCAGATTGGGCTGGAAGTTCAGTTGATCAGAAATGTACTAGTGGGTACTGTTTCAGTCTGGGATCAGGAATGACTGCCTGGTGCAGTAGGAAATAGAAGTCTGTGGCACTGAGTTCAGCAGAGGCAGAGTTATTGGCAACCAGCACAGTGTTGCAAGAAATGTCCCCACCCCAGCTCCAACCCCCGAAACGCAATCCATATGGGATCCGCCCCCGAAACGCGTTTCGGAAAAAAAATTGCGTTTCTTGATTTTTTGGAACCATACGGTCGGATCTGCGTTTTGTACGGCGGATTGCCGTACGAAAGCACTGCAATCCCTTTTCGGATCTGTATGGATTGCGAGCGGTTCCGTACAGCGCCGTACGGATCCGACTAACGCAGTTTAAAAAAAGCGATTTTTTTAATTTATTTTTTTAATTTTTGTCTTTGGTTGGGTTAGAAGGTGAGTTAGGGATAGGATGAAAAAGAAATAAGCTCTCTTTTACCTCCTTAGATGTTTCTTAGATGCTTCCTCACGGTAATGTTAAATTCTTTCCTTTTACTTAAATTTTTAACATTACCATGAAATGACTCAGGATGTTTGAGAGTGGTTCCAACTTGATCGGACTTCATATGGAGAAAATAGAATTTCATATCCTATTCAAAATTCAGCAGACTTAACAATTTTCAAGAATTCAGGATCAATGGTATGGTGGCATGTCATTATATTATATCATGTATGAGGGTATGTGATTAGCATTTAATCAAGAGCACGAAGCCCTATATGTACCCTAGTGTTGGTGGTGTTAATTGTTGAATTCCTTTGTCATGTCATTAGCAAAAAATTACATTTGAATGTTAATTGTTGAACTCCTTTGTCATGTTGTTAGCAAAAAATTACATTTCAATCAAGTCAAAATAATCAATCAAGCATGTTAAGTTCTTTCTACCATATTTTAAGGCTTGCATTAGGTAGTTTGATCAAAATTGGGCAATTTTGACTAATGTCCCTAGATAATCGAGGTAGAGGCAAATGCTAGACAAGAGGAGAAGAATCTAGATTATAGATGGTTGATGCATCTAAATGGCTGATGCTCAAATAACTAATCATTAATGTACAATGGATGTCATATCTATCTTGATTTATGTACAAATATGCATGCTTCCATATCTTCTACAATTAATTTGGTATTTTGGATGTTTTTTTTAATATAAACGCAAAAAAAAATATTTATATATATATATATATATATATATATATAGTAGACGCTTCCGAGATGCTTCGCTTCCTAGATTTTTTGGAAATGACACTTCCACTTCCCCGCTTCCAAAAAACATCCCCGCTTCATCCCCACTTCGTGCAACGTTGAGCCAGCACAGCTTTGTGCGAAGCCATATGGCTTAGGAAACTGCTAGTAAATTTACTCAAGGAGAAAATGGAAGCGACCAACATTTTATGTGATAATCAAAGTTGCATAAATCTCTCTGAGAATCCTGTGTTTCATGATAGGTTGAAACATATTGACATCCGGTGTCACTTCATCAGAAACTGTGTACAACGTGGAGCTGTTCAATTGCAATACACTCCAACAGGAGAACAAGTGGCAGACATCCTCACAAAGGCTTTGGGAAAGACAAATTTTGTCTACTTCAGAGACAAGATGGGGATGATGAAGAATCCCTTCCAGTAGCAGGAATGGACGATTCAGTATTCAGAGGTAGCTGTGGTACAGAGGCAGCAAGTGACAGTGGCAGTGTCAAAGGTAGCAGTACAAGGGGCAGCAAGTGACAGATGGGGGGGAGAAAAATCCCGAGATCAGCAGCGCAGAGGGTGCTTCAGAATTAGAGCAACATGCAGCAGGCATATTGTTGAACACCTTCCTCGCTAAGAGGGAGTGTTGACTTTTGTAGCATCCGGAAGTGTTCAAGGTCTCAAACTTTGCAGGGAGGCTTGGACAATAGCATTCCAAAGAATCCAGAAACAGTTTGTAGAAATTTCACTCAGTTCAAGACTTATTAAAATAATTAATTATTTTAATGGACCCTAAGTCTAAACTTAGGAAAATGAAATAATTAAAAGGTATTAATAAGTCCAAGTGTGAATCTTCTAGAAAACATGGATCAAGTCAAGTTTTAATCTTGGCCATTGATTAATCTTTTAATCTTGGTCGTTGGTACTCCAACAGGAAGATTATAAAAGAAGGCCTGAGGTTCACTTGGAAAATAAGCCGAGCATACACTCTCTTGGTGTCCCTTGTTTTGATAGATTGGCAAATCAAAAGACAAGGCAACATCAGAACCAATCTTTAGAGTCACAGGATCTAGTCCTCCTGTTCTCAGAGAGGGATCTCTCAAATGTTTGTTTGCAAAGGTTTATCTTGTGTGCTTTGAGTATTGGTTTTAGACTAGTTATTAAGTACAGGTGTTTGTTTATTTGTTTGGTTGAATTGATACAGCAGAACATGAAAGGTCTAGAAAAGATATATAGAATGGAGAAACATCTGGTTCACTGGGCAATGGAGTCAAGAAGAGGTCATAACATACTCATCAATGAATATGGGATATCAAAGGGCAAATCTAACTTGGCCGCAAGATCCTTTGGTTTTAGAATGAGATGGACATCAATGATTTGGAAATAGAAATTTATTCTCAACGAAGGGAACTTGAAAACATAACTTGAACAATAAAGAAATATTTGATAGACAGGGCTAACAATAAATTCTACAAACATTCTTTAAGCAAATAATGACTTCAAGACAACTTTCAAAATGAGATCTAAGATTCGGGGAACACCCTATTTCCTCAAAGATTTTATTTCAAATGACTTAGAAAACATAAAAGATTCACTGATAATTGCAGTCATAGAAGAGGGAACACCTAATAACATCTATGATCACAACTATAAAGACCTTCAAAACATCTGTTTAAGCAATGACAAAGGGTATGATCAAAACAGACCTCTTTGGCTCACTATAAACATAAATACTTCAAAGGGAGACTTCAATAACAGTCTTTAAGTGGCAACAGACAAGCAGGGAAAACCATAAATCATGCTAAAACCAACTGTTCGAACCATTAAGGAAATAAACAAGCATGAGGACTAAAGAGAGAGATTAAAGACTCTAAAATACCTCAGCAGAAGAAAACATGAAACAGTGAAGGATGAACAGGTCTAAGGTGCTTCCAGGAGTCATTTCTTAGCCTAAAACTTTCAACCTACTGTAGTAAGAAATTATGGAACAAAATGAAAATAGGAGAAAACATTAAACAGTTCAAAATACTTCACCAACAGCCAAGCTCATGGATCCAATGATAGAGCCTTCTCAGGAACAAACATGCAACAACATCATCATGGCTTCCAAGACTTCAATTTGTTCATCAACTTCAACAAACTATGTATTATTTCAGAGAGTTTCAGTATTACAACTAGTGATCAACCAACCAACACTTTTTCATCTTCTACAACAGTATTTATAGAAGGATGAGGAGGTGGGAGAGGATAAAAGATCTCCCAAGATAATTAATACAGATTAATGACTTCTCAGCCTTTGAGGGGCTCGATGGAGAAGTTTACAGATGTTCTGTCTGTATTAATGTTTTACATTTAAGATTCAAGCTCGGTGAGAGCTCTTATTGACTTTTGATGCTCTGTGTCATGTTGGAGTAACTCTGCAGATATTTAGTCATTAAGTTCTTTGGCAAAATTAACTCTTTGGCTGCGTTGAGGCAAATATCTGATTTTAATCAATAACTTCGGTCTCTGTTTGAATGCTTGTGGCTACAGGTGGCACTATGGTAGCTGAGAGGAATCAATTTGCCTCAGATGTGGCGGTGGAGGCTTTCTATCTGATAGATCTTTTTGAGTTTCCTTTAATCCTGTTTTAATTTGGAGGATAAGGCTTTTGATAATCAATCTTAGCTGTAATCCATCCAAAATGGTCTTCAATCTTCTGTTTCTGCTGTGGCAGGCCTTCGACACTGATACTCTTTTGTTTTATTCATTTTTCTGTGTCTTGTTGATGTGCAGAGCCGCACAGGGCTCATGTGGCATCAATGCCTATGAAGCATTGATGAAACGTGGAGCAGAGCCCCGTGAATGGTTCCCTTTGATAAATCAAAAGGCGAGGGAATCGTCATTCCCGGCCTTCGGCTTTCTCATTAATATGATGGAACAAACCATTCAAACCTGCAAAATACGAAAAGAATTAAAAAATCCCGCGTTTGTGGGTTTAACTACTGCAGAGGATGTGGGGAGGAGCGTAGCCGTTGGATGGCAGCATCCAACGATGGAGATTAGCTAGGAGAAAGCAAAAAGGAGAGGGGAGGGAAGAATAAGACGGAATCATCTGGGACCGTCCGATCTAGACACGTGGACGGTCCAGATCCAATCGGAGGATCAAAATCGGGGGCAAAACTTAAATGGCGCCGATGTACAGGGAAACACCGATGCGATTAAGCGTTGACCGTCGATCTGTAGATCAGATCGATGGTGGAGAGTGAATTGGAGGGGTTAAAAGGGCGGAGGAAGGGTTAATAATCGGAGCGATTGTGGGTCGTTAGATGAGATCAAACAGACGGTCCGAATGTAATCGGAGACATTCAATCGGCGGGGAAAGAAATGGCACAGTGCTGAAAACTCGCGATGCGATTGAGCGATGACCATTGA
Source organism: Pinus albicaulis (assembly GCA_034641835.2). Classification (NCBI taxonomy): domain Eukaryota; kingdom Viridiplantae; phylum Streptophyta; class Pinopsida; order Pinales; family Pinaceae; genus Pinus; species Pinus albicaulis. The sequence continues at coordinate 1,147,323,310 of CM076570.1, forward strand.
TCTGAGGATCAGATCAACGGTGGGTAATTAATCGGAGGGATGGCCGATCGGGGGAACAAACAAATGTACCAAATGAAAAAAGGCGATGCGATGTAACGCAGGCCATTGGATCGGCTTTAGATCAACGGTCAACATCGTTTCAACTTTGCATCGACGGAAACCCTTATGATATATGAAAACCCAAAGTTTTAATACTTTCGGGGTGGGATATATATTTATGGTGTGGTCTGGCGCCCGACTGCGGGGCCTTTAGTTATATGAAACATGATAGGCCCGGAGCTTTTCATAACAAAGGGCCAATCGCAATCGGAGCCTCGAGCTCGGTCTTTTCAATCTAACCATTGAACTTTTCCGATGCAATAAGCGCTTCGACCTTTGCGCTTGGTTTTACAAAGAAAACAAAGGACCGAGGTTTATAGATATGGGACCTAATCGCATCGGAAGTTTTGATGCGGTCTTTCAATCAACCCATTTGAAACTTGCGACGCGATAAGCGCTTTGTGGGCCTAGCACCTGGTTCCAGGGTGCGGGCATATGGAGGGGAAGTGGTTAGGACTTAGCCCAAGGGGGCTTAAGTCTGTAATACAAAAATGGGTTTTTAATAGATTTTCAATGGTTTTCAAAGGATTTTGAGGGCTTTGATAAGGTTAAAAAGTGAGTTCTTAACCTTGTAAAAATGATTTTCATGAATGGAAGAAGAGGAATCATAAAAATAGAGTAGTTTTATGGAGAAAAAGGGGAGCAAAATGAAGGTTAGTTTTGAGTGGAGGAAGGGGAAAACATAATGATTTTGCAGCAGTATTTTCACTTATGGAAACAGCATAAATTCTGAATATAAAAAGGGAACAGCAGTGAAGATTTGGACAGAGGCATGAGGCCTTCAAGAGTTTTCAAGAGCCAACACTTTTTTGCAATAAAATTTGTTCCTTGAAGGCTCCAAAAATGATTTAGCCACCTTTTGGTATAACAAATTTATAGGTGGCTAACACACTCAGTAACCGAAGGAGATCCATTCTGATGTAGAATTCGATCTCAGTGGGAGAGTGGCAAGGCGAGAAGTTGCAGAAGTAGAAGGGGGAGGTCAAGGGTGATTAAGGTCAAGTTCGAAGGGCAACAGTGGGTCACTAGAGGCATCTTGAGGCTACAGCACAAAGACTCCACGCAAATTCATGCAGTCCAGCGCTAGGACTGCGCAGAGAATCACGCATAGTGACGTAGGGGCATGCAGGGGTTTTTCTGGGTGTCAGAGAATTGTCCGAGTAAGTCGGAAATTCAGTCTCAGGTGGTTCAGAATTTATCTACCGTATATTTTCTCTGTAAAGATATCATTTGCTGAAGAATTAATAAAATCCTCATCTGCTGCATCGGTTTTCCCACATTGGGTTTTTCCGGGGACAATTGTCCAAAAAATAACTATGTACATGTGATTGATTCTTGTGCTTATGTTCTCTACTTTTTATTTCTTTGCATATATAATTGTGAATGTTGCAGAAGTATTTATTTCGATATTTTCCGGAAGATTTCTGAATAATAACTTATTGAAATAATAAGTAGGAGAAATAAATCTATCACTGCAACTGTTTTTAAATTTTCACATTCCCTTCTTACGTATGTTGATTTTTGGGTAGCATCGAATGTGCTCTAGCTCTGAAATGGAGGGGGCTAGAACACATGATATCTCTAAGACCCAAAAACAGTTTGGAGAAATTCCGCCCGGAGTGAATGTTATTCAAATAATTAATTACTTTTAATGAAGCCTAAGTTAGAACTTAGGACATTAAAATAATTAAAGTGAATTAATATAAATGTGGGTGAGAAGCTTCTAAGTGACGATGATAGAATATGTTTTAATATTAGCCGTTGATTAAAGATTTGATCACGACTGTTGATTTCTCAACAGCAAAAATATAAATAAATGCTTGAGAGTAAGTTGGAGAATACACACAGTGAATGAATCTAGAGATCGAATTCTTCTGATGGAGCAGCGCTCGGACGAAGATAAGATATAAGTCATTCAACAACAGTGAGGGGCAGAAGTAATTATTGGTTAGAGGACCAAGAGTACATAGCAGAGAGGTAGCAGAGACAGCAGAGGAAGCAGCACAACTACCAAGAGAGGTGACGCAGTCCCCAAAAGGGGTGATGTAGGCCCATGCAAAGACTCCGCAGTGGTTCCAAGGGACAATACTAGTTTTGCTGGAGATCGAGGTTTTTGAGCCGGGAGGGCTGAAACTCAATTTTCCAAGAGGCAGATTGATTCAAAGAAAATTTGACACATTCCTCATCCATTCCCAGGTAGGTCTAATCATCTACTGCGCATAGGAAGCTGGGATTTCGCCAGTTCATATCCGGGTCGGCCGGGACTTGCAGTGTGAGGTAAAACTCATTATTTTTTGTCTGCCAATATTTTCTCTATTGGGTGAATCGGATTTGGCACCCTAGTTGTACTCAGAAAACTACTGCTTAATAATACAAACCCTCAGATCTACTGCATCGGTTTTCCCGTAGTGGGTTTTTCCAGGGACATTTAGTCCAAAAATAAGTGTGTCCTTTGTGTGATTGCCTCATTTTTTCAGTACTTGATATGTATATTGGTGTATATTCAATGAATTGGTTAAAATCATGCCTACTACTGTTAAACCTCCTGATGAATTTCTCTTATGTTCCTATCTGGATTCTTTTGGTGTTGACACTGTTTATGAGTTGAGAAGAAAGGAGCCTGCAACTTTGGGTGTAGCTCACACTGAAGCCTTGAAAATGAAGAGGGCCAGAAAGCAATCGAGAAAATCTGAGATTCCTAGTTTCACTAGAGGGCCATCGAAATCGAATGATTCCAAAGGCAAGGCCAAAGAAGAGGCCACCCATGATCCTATTAAGGAATTAACTCAACTCATCAAGAGCATGGAAACAAACCACACTAAAGAAATGCAAGCCATGAAAAGTAGGTTGGTGGCCATGGAAAGATCACAAGTGCAAAGATTCCAACCTATGCCAAATAATGGATGGCAAAAGAATAAAGGCCCTCAACAAGATTATAGGCCTCCAAATCCATTGGAATCCACCAACATGGTAGATCAGATTCCCCCTTTTTGTAGGCCATGTAATGAGTTCTATGAAGAAGCCACATGCCCATATGTAAAGAGAATCATGGAAGGTAGCATGTTGGGAGAAGAACATGTAGGAACTAGTGGTCAAATCAATATGTTCTCCATGGAAGATCAAATATATACCATTGAAAGTAATCAAGAGATTGACCATAGTCTTAATAATCTTGGGGTTGACAATATGATTGCAAATTTTGATAAAGTCACTAAGATTTTTGGGAAAAAGCCTACATTTGGACAAATTCTTGCTATGGCAAAACACAAAGGGATGACTTATCAGAGAAGGGATATTCAAGACCAAAATAATCACAGAAATTTTTCTCCTCCTACTTCAGAATTAAATTGACTTGGGAAATTGGGTGAATAATGCAAAGGTTTCTATCCTAGTAACAGAGCTATTAAAGATACCATCTCAAAGGGCCAAGTTACTAAGTATAATTGAAGCTACTCAAAGAGAAGAAAAGCCTAATAATAAACAAGAAGATGAAGAAATTATATTGAAAAGTATGAACTGTTATGTGGGGAACGAAGATCATCTACCATTTTATGTTTCTTTGATAGTGAATGATTTTCTTTTACACAATTGCATGCTTGATTCAGGGGCTTCATCAAATTTCATGACCAAGAAAGTCATGGAGCAACTGAATTTAAGGGTATCTAGGCCCTATCACAACATATGTTCAATGGATTCTAAAAGAATTGAAGTGTGTGGGATAATTAAAGATTTACAGGTTTTCCTAGCTGCATACCCAGACAGAATAATGACTATGGATATTGTTGTGATAAATGTTCTTGATTCATGGGGAATGCTCCTATCAAGAAAATGGGCATCAGATTTAGGTGGTAGCCTTCAAATGGACTTGTCATATGCCACCATTCCCATGCCAGATAATAACCTTGTCAGACTTGATCGGGAGTTAGAGAAAAGATATCATGTTGAGGATCCAAGGAAACCCAACAATGAGATTATCTATAGATCATGCCAGACAGGAAGTGATGTTGTGTTAACAAATTTTCTTCCCCCCTGAACAGAACGGATTCAAAATGAAGAGATTAGGCATAGCTCAAAAAGTGGGGGTACTTCAAATCTCCCATTAAAGCATTTTCAAGACAGAGCAATAGGATTGACAGTGATTGCATCATCATCGCCATCGCAACTAACCAAGAAGAAAAGAAAAAAACGAAAAAATAAAAAGGATAAAAAAAATGACCCTCCAATTTTGAGCAGGATCAAACCTCAACGCATCAAAAGTCGAAAAAGGAAAAGGATGAGGTTTGGTGTATTTGATGGCCACAAACAGGTTAACAGTGGGGCAAGTCATAGTCCTAAGATAGTCAGAATTGGCCAAGGCACATCAGAGAAAGAGCCTATGGATTTTCTTGTGAGTAGGCAGGTTCTCAAGATGGATTTCACCGAAGACATTTGATACCATGGGGCATCCTGTGTATCATATTCCTAACCCCATCCCTTGTAAATTTTGTTTAGGTAGTTTTATTTCATGAATAAATTGTTATTTATGTTTCCTAGAATAAATTTTCATTTCTGTATTTGATTTTATTTGATGTTATTTTGAATGGATACTGCTAATATATATCTTTGGTCGGTGGATGCAGATTCCAGGTTCTTGCACACTATCACTTCATGTCTAACATGCATCCCCATATGGAGCCAAATGTTGACCACTGGAGTGGCACTTGATGATAATGAGAAGACTCCATGCCCAAGGATGAACTAGAAGACATTTGTACCATCAAATATCCTCAGATATCATCAATTCAACAGAGTTTTTAAACTCTACTTCTACTTCATATCATTTTCTCTTGTACCCAGATTCCACACCCTACAGGGAATTGTAATAAGTGATGCTAGTAATGATGAGTTTTGAGTCAGTATTGCGTCTGTAACAGGCCTAGGTAGCCTGGGACCTTGCCAACAAGTGAGTATTACTCTGGGAGGTTTTTTTTACTTGGTTAATTATCATCTCTCTACTAGTTGTTAATAATTAATTGAGTTTTTTCCTTCAATTTACCCCAAAGCCGGAGTACGGCTTGATGGTGAGGCCTTGGGTGACTCCTAGTGTCTAGAGTCAATGTGTATTACCATACTAGATCACACAAAAAATTTCGTGGAATTTGGTTAGGTCTAGGTAGTGATTTTTTAATTTTTTAGATTTCCCGCAAGTCGAAAATTGCAATAAAAATTGTAATTGAATTGTAATAAGTGTTGTCTAGAGAAGTTGTATGGGGTATGAGTAATCAAAATTACACCTCACACTCAACTTTCTACTATGACACACTTTGAGGGGTTAAAAATGTGTTTTGAACCTTCAAAATCCACTTTTCCTAAGTTTAGTGGGAAATCTGGCAATTAATTAAGCCAGAAATTAAATAAAGGAAGAAAAATAAATATCCACACATGCTAAATGAGGTGGAAATGAGGTGGAAAATTATGGAAGAGTTAAAGTGAAGTCCCAAGGTGATATGGACTCCTAAAATCAAGGAAAAGACATGTGCTCAAATAAAATTGAATTTCCGGCATTAAATGAGAGTTGCTTACTTGGAAATTCGAATTTGTGAAGTTAGTGCATATTTAGGAGGATTTGGGAGAATATTTGGTGGAGATTTTTGTGAGAAATTGTCTCCACATGGGTTACCAACCATATACACATGTCATTCCATCATGAAATTCGAATTTGGCACATAAGAGAAGAAGAAAATGATGTCCACATGCCAGAATTCGATTTTTACACTTGGCATTGGAGCTCCACTTACCAAATTCGAATTTATCTTGAGATCTCCTCCCTCTCACCATTTGGCATATGGTTTTTCACTGGGATTTGCTCCCAACTTTCTATATAATGGAGCCATGGGCTCTCATATTGTATTCATTGTTTACTAGCTATTGTGCTTGCAGAAGCGTTGCTGCCTTGTACACTTTCAGAAATATCAATAAAGACTTTGGGGTTTCATTCATGAGGTGTTCCTCCTTTTGGAGTGTGATGAATTGTTGATCATTGGTATAATTCCTTTTACTCATGCTTTGATCTAATTTGTTTCCATATGGTCTTGTAAATTTGTTAATGTAGAGCTATCTTACATTGACATTTCATTTAGGAGTATGCTCTAGGTATAGAATGCTCTAGTTGGTTTCAAATAAATCTCTAGAGTTTCTTATTATTGTTTATTGCTAGATCTATATGCAACTAATTCTTGATTGAAGTTTTATAGAGGGAACATCTTGTTGGGATCAAAGAATCAAGTATTGGGGGAAGTCTTTGGAGAGACCAACCCACTCTTGATACATTCTCAAAGGAGCTCTCATTTGTTCTTTGAACCTTCATAGTCTTATCTTACAAAGTGGTTTTGCAGGGGTTTTGAGACATAGCTTGTATACAAGCCGAATACTTCTAAATTTGAATATCTTTTAAAACATTATACTTCATTGCTTTCATTTGCTATCTAAGAGCTTGAAGATGACTAAGAAAAGAGGAGAGTCTACTCGAACTCTTTGGCTTAGCCCTTTGTAAATTGTTGTGGAATTTTTTGTAATTTTATCTATCTAATATTTGATTGGTTTTGTAGCCCTCTTTCGAATTTTTTCTTGTGACAGCTTGAGTGGACAACTACGAGAAATTACTAACAAGTTGCAGGACCTTTGGGCTTTGAATTTCAAATGAAGAAGATAACTCTCTCTTCTTTGGTTGTGGGCATAGAAGAGGCTTAGCTTCTCTTCTCCTATTGTAAAGTCTAAATTTATTGTGAGTTCTTAGAAATTCTCACCGAGGAAAAGTCTATGGTCTCAATTTTTATTTGTAAAGACTGTCCTTGGTTTAGAAAAGGCCTCATGGTCATTTCATTCTTGTAAAATTAATAAAAAATTCTGTTTTTGTTGTGGGAGCGTGGGTTTTACCCATTGGCATCCATATCTCTCCATTTCAAAGGAGAGAATTTGTAGATGGATTGACTTACTGGTTTTGACATTTCTGTTTTTTTTCACATCACATATGCATGCTCTAATTGGGAAGTAACACAAATCGCATAGTCCTTTAATTTCTTAATTTGTAATCTCATTTGCCATCACTTATGTTTTGTGATCTATTCCTCATTTGGATAAGTTTCACAATATACTACAAGTAAAGACGCATAACACTTTCAATTTATGTCAACTTGAGTTATTGTTCTAACTATGAAGCATATTTAATTGAATCATCTCCATCTTTTACATAGCACTTGCAAACTCACTTTCATATCATTTAGGCATTTCACTTTTCATACTAGACTTGCATTTCTAAAATTTACCTCCAACTTAAGTTGGTTGAATAGACGTTTTAGGGACCCTCTACCTCTATGGACTCCTCACTGTGAGATCCAAATATTTGGGCGAAGGTGAGGTCTGAGGATTAGAGTTCAATTGTAACCTTGCTTTAGAACTAATTAATAAAATAAATCAAGAGCACTATCTCATCACATTTACTTGCAAAGTTCCCAAATTTTTTGCTATCTTGATGGTTTAAAGATTCACATGCAAATATTATCTCAAGAAGCACTTTGGATGCAAGCATTTTAATTCTTTAAATTTTGCAACAAGTTTAATTCTATGGTACTTGGAAATTTGCTTCTACTTTTGCAACTTCATTGCATGTCGTCATTTTAATGATCATTATGCTTATGGATTATTGATATATCTTGTTTCATTGGAAAATACATTTATTTGGTGTTGCAAACTTAATTGCATATTGTGATCTTGGTCTAACGTTTGAGTTTTTCTATCATCTCATTTACATTTTCCAAGAGTAACACTAAATGTTTCCTTATGAGCAATATAGTTCCTCATGCTTTGGTTCATAAATCTTTTTATCTTGAGAGCATTTCTGATATCTTGTGCTAACAATCTTTTTTTTCCATTTCAGGATTACTGTGTTCTCATCTCTTTGAGCATTTCTTTTACTTTTGAGCACATTATTTGTAAAGGCACTGGTTAAATGGTTTGTCATTATTTCAAAGTTGTTCATAAATGCTCATGAATCTTAAGAAGCAATATATTTAACTCTAACAACTCTCCTAAAAACTCACATCTTTAACTTAGTTTTCCTTTAGGGACCACCCCTCTTAGCTAACCTAGGAGATAGCTTAAACGGAGAGAGTTGGGAATAGGTGACAGCCCTTTCTCTGAGTTCCTTGCCACCAACCACACCTGTGGGGTTGAAGGCTTTTCCCACTAACTATAGGTAGGTGTAGGCGGCAAGCGATAACAAGTGTCACCTATGACAGGGTTAGGTTGGACTTCCAGAGTTAGGAGCAGACAGATCACAAGTACACATTGGTGTTATCAGCGGGCTCAGGGGCTTTTTGGAGGAGTTTTGAGGAGTTTCCATGGTGTCCGGTGGCATTCACTTGATATATTCTATCATCAGAGTAGTTTGGCTTTCGTTCTGGTGCATTCCAACAACTTTCGGAAATTTGAGTTATTTGTGGGCTTAACTCAGCTGATTACGCTCAAGGTTGCATTCCAGGAGGAATACATTATGGAACACCTTAATGTAATAGCTCATTGGAACCAGGATGAGGATGCCTACATGATGGGACGGTTGGGCAGGAGTTTCAGTGACCAGAGGAGACATGGTAGCCGATTTACTCTTTTCTGCACTAAAAATGAATATTTTAATAAGAGGGAAAAGTGCACCATGAATAAAATAGTAATATAATAATGCTCTAGAAAGTTCCAAGAGATCTATAAAAGAAATGGAGGAGGCCATTAAGGGATATCTTTGGGATCATATCATTTTCTTGTGTGAGAGGTTTGAGACATGGTTCTCTACCTCAGTCATAGCCCCAGGACAGAAACCCTCGAGTGATTTCTGAGTGTTGGACGAAAACCCAACTCTCTTTGAGGAGACTTAATTCAGAAGTTTCGCAGAACTTCAAAGATATTGAAGTGAGGATCATTCAGATCTTCAACAGGTGCTTTAGTGGATTCAGTGGTAGCTGTTGCCAGAGGGAGAGTGCAGCAATTCAGTTTTGGAGGTCATCGGAGTGTAGCAGTGCAACATATTATCTTGATGACCAGTTTTCCATCTCAGCTCTTTTTGGGTCAAATCTATATGTAACCCTCATTATTATTTATAATAAAAGTTGAGATTGTTCTTATTCTATGTCATATTGGATTGCAGTGTTTCATGTCTTTTTATTTTACATGTCAATCTTCTGTTGAGTAAATGTTGATTTTACGGCATAATGTGGAGTTTAGTATTTTTCTGCATTTTTAGTTAAAATATCCCATCCGGGATATTACAGTGGTATCATAGCTTCAATCTTGGATCAACCTGTGGGTTTCCAATTTTCAGCGGCCGCTATTTTGGTTAGAAGGGCTTATGCAGTCATTGGAGGAGGCTTATTTGTGGGAGCTGCATTGGTGGTATTTTAGAGCTGGGGTGTTGGGAAATTGATAGGAGAGCCATATGAGGAGGTTGGTTGGGATTTTGGAGAGCAATGATTGACAGTAGCAACTGCAGTGCCAGAAAACGAAATTGGAAGAGGACCAAACTACAAAGGGTCATATTTTGAAGGTCGGAATTAGAGGAAACCCTTTTTGGGTTTTTTTGGGTTTTGGGCAAGGATCAACTTCCCAAATTCCTAGAATTTTCTGAGCATTTTTCAGTGGGTAAATCAGATGCCGAAGTCAGGAAGCAGTGTAGTCGTGGAGCAGCAGTGCAGTTTCTAGAGGAGCTTGCTATTGGAGTGGTTGGATTTGCTTACACTCATCACCTGGTGCTTTTAGCTTGCCTTGTGCAAGTCCAGCTAAACCACCATTACTTCCATATATGTCATTGAAACAATGAAGTTTTTAAAACAACTCCTAAATCAACATAGCAGTGCCTCAATGGGTTGTGATCTAAACCAAAGACCAAAAATATTAAACAATGCCGAAGTTAGTTCCTTGAAACAAAACAACAGACCCTTCTCCAAGGAGGTACATAATTTGCTCCAACAAAGGCACCCGAGGAATTTACAAAAGGAGAGAGAAGTGGGAAATTGGCTTTATACACTTGGGATCGACTTAAAGAGCGGAAGATTAGAAAATGACTTTCCCATGTTGGAGAAACTGGAACCCTGCCTTTCAAAGGTAGAGCAATCTGATTGGAGTTTAAATTAGGCTTTGGAGCCATCTATGCTTGCATTGGTACAAGCTAGATTTTTGGAACATCCAAGTGGAAGAGTCAAGCTTATAGTTGCCTCTTGTTTTAGTGATATTTTGAGGATAACAACACCCTTCCCTCCCTACAATGATGACATTATGAAAGAATTTTCAGACTAATAGTAGGAACCTTTCGGGATTTGGACAACTGTGCAAGCTCTACATTTGGGAGGAAGCTTAAGGTTTTAGAAGTCATGGCGATGAACAGGACTCATGAGATCATGTTTGAATTTGAGTGTGAAGGCTTGATTTTGTAGATTTTCCAATGCTTCTTCAACATTAGGAGAGATCATTCTGACACAGTCATAGCACACATGCAGTCCATCTTATCGTCATGTATGGGAGTCCGTGAGGCCATTTGCCGGGAGTTGCAAACTAGGTTGCTAAGAATTTGGAGGAGAGAGCAGTTGGTCTCACCCGCTGCTTATGAGCTAGCCCAAGGGCTAGTTGAGCAGAACATTGAGCTTTTCAGGAGACAATTGGCTAGGGAGGAGCTGCTCCAGTTTGGTGGATCAGGCAGCATAAATGAGCTGAGGAGGAAGGGACTTTGCTTCATCTGCAAAGAACCTTGGGGGCCTGATCACTCATGCTTGAGTGATGCAGATGATGTGGTGGAGGTAGAACAGGAGGGCATTCCTTCTATATGTCAGGGTGAGGACTCTTCTTCAAATGAGACCATGGGATCAGTTGAGGACGCTTTTGGGGAGAGAGAGCAGTCATGCAAAGATGATGACAGTAGGCCGGAGCTGTGTTCCAGTGCGCAGGGTGAGCAGTCAGGGGACTCTATGGGAGATACTCTAGGTGATGAATCACTTGTGACGATTCAGCCAGAGCAGCATATGGTGGAGCCTGAGTCAGTAGAGGAGGATACTATGCACATCAGGCGTGATATTCAGTGCTCTCAGCCTCTATGTGTCTTTACAAATGACCCCAAGCCTTTCTGTAATATTCCCATTTTTGGTATCACCCATGACAGGGCTAGGAGGGACTTCCAAAGTTAGGAGCAGACAGGTCACATGTACAAATTGGTGCTATCAGTGGGCTTAGGAGCTTTTCGAAGGAGTTTTGAGGATTCATGGTGTTCGGAGGCATTCGATTGATATACTCCATCATCCGAGCAGTTTGGCTTTCGTTCAGATGCATTCCGATAACTTTCGAAATTTTGAGTTATTTATGGGCTTAACTCAGCTGATTATGCTCAAGGTGGCATTCCGGGAGGAATACACGATGGAACACCTTAGTGTAATAGCTCATTGGAACCGAGACGAGGAGACCTACACGATGGGACAGTTAGAAAGAGATTTCAGTGACCGGAGGAGGCGTGGTAGCCGATTTACCCTTTTCTGCATTAAAAAGGAATATTTTATAATATTTTAATAAAAGGAAAAAGTGCTCCATAAATAAAATAATAATAAAATAATGCCCTAGAAGGCTCCAAGGGATCTATAAAAGAAAGGGAGGAGGCCATTGGGAGATATCTTTGGAGTAGATCATTTTCTTGTGTATGGGAGGTTTGAGGACGTGGTTCTCTACTTCATGCCGTAGCCCCAAGACAGAAACTCTCGGGTGATTTGTGAGTGTTGGACGAAAACCCAATACTCTTGAGGAGGCTTCACTTAGGAGTTTCACAGAGCTTCAGAGTTTGGTGTGAGGATCATTCAGATCTTCGACTTGGGCTTCATCATTTTCAGTGGGTTCAGTGTCAGCTATTGCCGGAGGGGGAGTGCAACAGTTCAGTGTGGTGGCCAGCGCCGTTCAGCAGCTTATTTTGGTGGCCAGTTTTCTATCTCAGCTCTTTCTGAGTCAGATCTATATGTAAACCCCTCCTATTAGTTATAATAAAAGCTGAGATTCTTCTGTTTTATCTGGTGTTCGATTGCAGTGTTTCATGTCTTTAATTTTACATGGCAATCTTCTATTCAATTAATGTTGATTTTACGGCAAATTGTAGTATTCAGTATTTTTCTGCATTTTTAGTTAAAATATCCCATCCGGGATATTACAGTGGTATCAGAGCCTTGGTCTTGGTTCAGCCGTGGGTTTTCCGATTGGAGGATTTCAAAATTTAATTACAGAACAACTTCAGAAAAAATAAGGGGTTTAATTTGCAGATCGATTTCAAAGACAAGTTTGAGGGTTTTAAAGTCTCACGTTGCTGAAAAATACTTTAATGGCCAATTTTATCAAGCTTGCCATTGTTTGCAAATTTGTTTCACCAATATTCTACAAAATTTCAAGCAAAAGGTCGCAGGCATTATAATGATTCGAAAATTTGGCTAATGGAGAAGCACATCGTATTATAAAGCTTAATTGCAAGGAGCCGTCAAATATATATATATATATAATTTTGAGGCTGCATTAGAAATTATTTGGTGAAGCCAAGAAGCAAAATCATAATCAAAGGGAGGCCATTTAAAATCTTAAAAGGGCGAATTTGTATTAAAGATTATTTTATAGAGGCCAATGTTTGGTGAGGCGTGGAGTATTAACGTGGGATAATGTTTTAAGAAGCTGCCAAGAAAGGGCTGACCCTTGCGTTTTGTGGCCCAATATTTTTGGGAGGCTGAAGTATCATTTCAGGGTCAAATTCCTTGGACAGAGTAGAGGCCGAATTCTTATGATGGGCCGTGGCTTATGATTTTTACGTTGGAAGGGCCGAAGTTGCGGTTTATATAGTTCTGGCCCAAAGTCGAATTTATAAATTCAAAAGGGCTCACTTTAATTGGAAGGACGCAAATTCTAGTTAGCGGAGCACATTATTTGGTGTCGCCTACAGTGAATAGTGGCACTAAGCATCGGTTGAAAAGGCCACAAGAAAATCCAGTAGTTGCCATCCAACCCGAGCTATTGCGCAGTTGCTGAGGATCGTTGAATTGGGTCAATCACATTGCCAAAATTTGTTTGGGCCGATAGCAAGCTTGGGGAAGTATTGCTTGAGCCGCAACAGAAGAGCTGAATAAGTATTAAAGGAGTTATGGAAGCATCGCTCGATGTATTGAGGGACGATAGGCAGTGGACGGCCGCAGGGCCATATTCCTCAGTGTCGGATCATATTGTTGATTGATCCATCAAATTTCTGGTGCGCTGCTCATATTGGGCATACGTATTGCAACAACGACGTTATCATGTAGACTGAGATTGTAAGGCACTTCTAAAGCCGCGTTAAAGCTGCAATCGTTCTCAGTGGTGAAAGATTGATAGCGGTCTCAGGCTTGTAGCTAATCGATCAGCTACGTGAAGATCCCCGACTTAATTCATGTAGTGGAAGAAGAAGAAAATTCGTAAATTTAAAAGCACCCAGCATATTGTTTTAAGTGGGCAGGGTGGCGAATTTTATTGAGCCAAAGGTGCAAGGGCCAAACACTAATTGAAGCAAGTGATCATTTATTGATGCAGATTGGAGGAAAAAGGGGGTGCGACAAACTAAATAAGTGACCGTGGTTGCACTTTGAACCCGAACAGCAAGCCGAAAGCATTATCAAAATATTTCTTTTGTTTTCACAGGGAGCTGTATCTGCTTAGCAAGGGACGAGACTGTCAATTGAGAAATTGTTCAGGGCAGATTCAGGTTTGATAAAATTTCTTTGAAGTCAGAGACCGCATCACCAATCAAACCCATTTAAAGTTGGAGCGAATCCTTAGATGTTTGCTGCTGTAACAGAGCAGAATTGTTGTTGTTCATCACTGTTTCACCACCACTTATCACGGCTTCCAGAACTCACGCTTGTGAATTTATTGTCGGCTTCTAAACCAGGTTCACTCGCTTTCTCATCTGCTCACCATATTTTCCCTGTTTCAAGTTGAGAAAGGACTGTTATGTTGGTGTCATTTCCATATTGTCAAATATCAACAGTACGTTAATTTTTGGGTTTGATATCAATTAGAACAAGTCTATTCTCGAGTATGCTGAGCACTTAATAAACTGATCCAGAAGAAAAAATTATGCAAGTCACCCACAACATGTTCATCACTTAACCATTTGACAAATTCTCGCAAAAGCAATCCCAAGCACACTCAGAAAATTATTGACATACCAAAGATGTTTGTACAAGGGGAATTTCACAGTTGCCACTATAGATGTTAGTCTATTGGTGTTCTGCTGTAGGGTTGCACAGTGGCAGGGATTTCTATTCAACAGCAATTTTAGTCCTTGTATGATGTGGGTCTAAGCAAGGAAAACATTGTTGCTAGTGGCTGAAGGTGGTTAATAAGCAGAAAGAGAGGTTGTTGTTGAGAAGATTTCGTATTACACGGGGGAGGTCTCATTTTGTTTAGCATTGTATATATTGTGAACCATGGAGGGGTTCCTAAACAGATTGATGAAAATGAAAATAGAAGTCGGTTCCTTGAACCACCATGCATCAAATGACCAAAAAACAAAACCAAACAGCAGACCCTTTTCAAAAGAAATTTATGCCATCCTTCAAAAGGGACAGCCAAAAGATTTGCAGGAAACATTGAAGATTGGTCACAAAATTTCTGCGCTTGGGACAGATCTGAAACACATGAAGATGTCATTGAGAGTTCTGTCCAAACTAGAAGAGCTTAATGAACTCATGTCTACAATAGACCAAGCAGAAGGGAAGAAGCTGATTTGGGCTCTAAAGCCTGCTATGCTTGCTCTTATACAGCCCAAATTCTTGGAGGAACCTTGTGAAGGGGTCACACTTCCAGTTGCAGCTTGCCTCAGTAACATCATGAAATTGACCGCACCTATAGAGCCATATAATGATGATGTTATGAGAAGGATTACGAGGTTGATTGTAGAGACTTTCCAGGATTTGGACAACAGTGCAGGCTCTACCTTTGGGAAGAAGCTTGAGATTCTATGGAGTATGGCCACAATCAAGACTTATGTCATCATGTTTGACCTTGAGTGTGATGACTTGATCCTGCAGATGTTCCAATGCTTCTTCAGCATTAGGAGACATCATCCTGATACTGTCATAGCACACATGCAGTCCATCTTGTCATCATGTATGAGAGACCACGAGACCATTGGCCGAGAGTTGCAGACCCGGTTGTTGAGCATTTGGAGGAGAAAGCAGTTGGTATCACCCGCTACTTATGAACTAGCCCAAGGGCTAGTTGAGCAGAACATTGAGTTTCTCAGGAGACAGTTGACCAGGGAGGAGCGGCTCCAGTTTGGTGGGTCAGGCAGCAGAAATGAGCTGAGAAGGAAGGGACTTTGCTTCATTTGCAAAGAACCTTGGGGCCTGATCACTCATGTTTGAGAGATGCAGATGTGGTGGCAGAGGTAGAGCAGGGAGATGTTCCTTTTGTATGCCAAGATGAGGACTCTTCTTCAGATGAGTCCATCGGATCATATGAGGATGCTTCTAGGAAGCAAGAGTAGCCATGCAGAGAGGATGACAGTAGACCGGAGTTGTGTTCCAATGTGCAGGGTGAGCAGTCACAGGACTCTATGAGAGATACTCTGGGTGATGAGTCACTTGTGACGATTTAGCCAGAGCAGCATATGATGGAGCCTGAGTCAGCAGAGGAGGATATTATGGACATCAGGCATGACATTTCCTTGGGCGAGGTCTAGATGGGCGCCCACATTGAGTCCATGATGGATATGCGGCTAACCTTGGGGTCAGCCACTGAGGAGGAGCAGTCAGATGCACAGACACCGAGTACAGTGACAGAAGTTGTAGATCCATATCCTCTAGAGATGTTAGAGGTCGATGGGATAGTTCTGCAGGGAGCTAGGGAACAACAGGAGTTTACATTCCCGATGAGAGGGATGAGTTGTTGGAGATGGTGGAGCATCCATCTTTGGGCCAACACATTGATGAGGTACAGATAGATGTACATACAGTCGGCCGAGCTGCAGTACTTTCGGTGAGTAGTACTCTCCAAGAATACATCGATGGGGCTTGCAGCATGTCTTGCCCACTTTGGCCCACTATAGAGAGGGGGGCTTCCTTCTACAAGCAGCTTCCATTGTCAGACAAGGCAGACTAGTGGGAGTTGATTACAGGCTGGCGGCAACACTTTGGGCATGTTCCATGTGCAGTTGTTGCTACATTGGATTCTTCTTCCAGGATGGACTGGCGGGAGATCATGAGTTGGTACCCTCTTGATGGTACGGTATTCTTCGCAGGGAGCATAGCAGAGCAAGGGCCCTTAGACATAGTAGATGTTACAGATTTCAGTTGGCAGGAGGGCACCGGTTGTCATTACTTAAGAACTCCTTCCCGATTTCAGGAGAGCTGGATTAGCATGGGATCGAGTCAGGACTTGGATTGGACAGAGGTGATGAGTTGGTATGCAGTTGGTGGGGCAGCATATGCAGTTACAGGTACAACACAGCAGGAGCCCGGGAGCATTGATGCTTGTTGGTGGTCTTCACCTCTGAGAGCATCAGCTATAGCCAGAGACAGTGCGCAGCCTGAGCCGTGGGACTTGGGCGATGATTGGCCATGGTGGCATTGGGATCCGAGAGGATTGTTTGTTGACTAGGACAGAGAGAGATCGGTTTGAGATCCCGTCATTGAAAGGTCTGTTCCGAGAGTTTTGACACAGGTGCATAGCAGCACCCAGAGGTTGGTATGGGATCTAGGCATTGGGTCTGAGACGCGGCGGGCCAACAGAGTGGCCCACATATTTCGATTGCTTGAGGACAAGCAATCTTGGGGCGGGAGGTCTGTAATATTCCCATTTTTGGTATCACCCATGACAGGGCTAGGAGGGACTTCCAGAGTTAGGAGCAGACAGGTCACATGTACAAATTGGTGCTATCAGTGGGCTTAGGAGCTTTTCGGAGGAGTTTTTAGGATTCATGGTGTTCGGAGGCATTTGCTTGATATACTCCATCATCCGAGCAGTTTGGCTTTCGTTCAGATGCATTCCGATAACTTTCGAAATTTTGAGTTATTTATGGGCTTAACTTAGCTGATTATGCTCAAGGTGGCATTCCGAGAGGAATACACGATGGAACACCTTAGTGTAATAGCTCATTGGAACCGAGACGAGGAGACCTACAAGATGGGACAGTTAGAAAGAGATTTCAGTGACCGGAGGAGGCGTGGTAGCCGATTTACCCTTTTCTGCATTAAAAAGGAATATTTTATAATATTTTAATAAAAGGAAAAAGTGCTCCATAAATAAAATAATAATAAAATAATGCTCTAGAAAGCTCCAAGGGATCTATAAAAGAAAGGGAGGAGGCCATTGAGAGATATCTTTGGAGTAGATCATTTTCTTGTGTATGGGAGGTTTGAGGACGTGGTTCTCTACTTCATGCCGTAGCCCCAGGACGAAAACCCTCGGGTGATTTGTGAGTGTTGGACGGAAACCCAATACTCTTGAGGAGGCTTCACTTAGGAGTTTCACAGAGCTTCAGAGTTTGGTGTGAGGATCATTCAGATCTTCAACTTGGGCTTCATCATTTTCAGTGGGTTCAGTGTCAGCTATTGCCGGAGAAGGAGTGCAGCAGTTCAGTGTGGTGGCCAGCACCGTTCAGCAGCGTATTTTGGTGGCCAATTTTCTATCTCAGCTCTTTCTGGGTCAGATATATGTAAACTCCTCCTATTAGTTATAATAAAAGTTGAGATTCTTCTGTTTTATCTGGTGTTCGATTGCAGTGTTTCATGTCTTTAATTTTACATGGCAATCTTATGTTGAATTAATGTTGATTTTACGGCAAATTGTGGTATTCAGTATTTTTCTGCATTTTTAGTTAAAATATCCCATCCGGGATATTACACTTTCCTTTTTACTTTTCTCGTTAGGAAACCAATGGCCATGATCAAATCTTGAATCAATGGCTAAGATTAAAAGAAACCTTGATCCGTGTGACTTAAGACAATTTTATCAAATGTTTAATTTAATTAACTTTAATTATTTCATTTTCCTAAGTTTAGACTTAGGAAATACATTAAAAGTATTAATTAATTAAATATCTCCCAAACCAAATGAAATTTCCCAAATCCCTTTCTGAGCCTTGTAGATCAAGTGTACTCTAGTCCCTCCACAAAATTTGGGAGCTAAAGCACAACTGATGCTACCCCAAATACACAAAATCTCAACACATCACGCCCAAAAACTGTAATGACCCAACTCGAATTATATGGAACATAGAAATATTAGCATGCATATGAGACCTACATGTAATAGCTACATATGCTTGTACCACGTGTACTACACTAGTACATGCACTAATCAATTATGAAAAGTCTTAGTGTAGAGTAATGAGTGAATTATTGAAGCATCGAGTAAATACCTAATTCACCAGAATATAATGAATGTATTCTAAGGTGAAAATTATACCTAGCACTATCATAATATAACTAATATTTTGTTCAAAGGAAAGTAAAAGCATTGACTTGTGCAAATAAAATATGATATTTGAATAAAATCCAAGATATTTACTAAATGATGATATTTAATAATAAATAATAATATTTTAATGAATCTAAGATATTTAGAAATCCAAGATATTTATTAAATAATAATATTTTAATAAATCTAAGATATTTTAGAAATCCAAGATATTATTAAATAATAATATTTTTCTAAATATTTTTCTAAGATATTTTAGGAATCCAAGATATTTATTAAAAGGAGGATATTTTAATAAATATTTTAGGGGATTTGTGTATAAAAGGAGAAAAGGCAGGGGGGGCACTTGATGGGCATGGGTCAGTGAGGTGGGACAACTGACCCGGATGTTGTTAGAAGAGTTCTAACTATGGGAGACATGAGCAATGAGTCCTAACAGAGTCATGGAGTGATCTCGATTGTTATTGGAGTTTTGAGCACGGGGACCAGAAGATTTGTCTTTTGGATCTGGGGACCAAAGAGGTTGACCTCAGATAAGTTGGGAGGAAAACAGCAGTTTGGTAACGAGAGCGGGAGCCATGACACATCAGGAACTTTTGCAAACACGGTTCCATGTAAGTATTCGATAGTGAATTAATATATTCTTCTTCAAAATTTCTCGCTTGATTGTGTAGCATCAATTTTGTTAATGATTGTTAAATCTAGAAAATTATGGTCTTTACACATGGTATCAGAGCTAAGTTACAAACACTGTTAGACCTTCTGTATTCACAATCGATGTTTATGATTTACAGCCACTTCAAATATGAAAAAAAGTGTTACAGTTTGCGCTTTCCACGGTTTAAATTAAGTAAATAAATGTTGCGGTAGGAAACGATTTATGACTGTCTTGCTGCAAATTACCAATTTAGGGACTGTGTTGTTCTAAAAAAAATTATCAATTAAAATTAACTTATTCCATGCCGCTCCAATTCGAGATTATTCTTAGAGGCATTACCTGAAAGTTCTTTTAACTTTTACCATTTAGTGAATTTATGGAAACTCAGAAACTACAAAATGTGTCTGCTTGATGGCACTCTGGCCCAAAAACCATCGCTCATTTTCCAGATTACAATTTTAAAAATATGTATAATGTTTAAAAGAAAATAAATAAATAAATTCGCACAGCTTGTAAGCAACCC
Source organism: Pinus albicaulis (assembly GCA_034641835.2). Lineage (NCBI taxonomy): Eukaryota > Viridiplantae > Streptophyta > Pinopsida > Pinales > Pinaceae > Pinus > Pinus albicaulis. The sequence continues at coordinate 1,147,343,079 of CM076570.1, forward strand.
AGTCAAATAAGGAAAATACAATAAAGTTTGTTAATTACCCATATGTACGCTCAATAAAGCCACCAATACATCAAATAGAAAGTTGGCACGTGGCCTCCAGTAAAAATTAACAATAATCTCAACACGCACCCCTCATGCTAACAAGCAATAATTCAGAAGTTTATTGGTTAGTAACAGGGGCAGCGAACCTAGGAAACTCTCGGACTCCCTCAGAAATGATATCCCAAGGGATAATTCTGAGTGACAATAGACATATAAGTAGATAGATTGAGAGGCTCAAAATAGAACTAAAATACAGGGAGACAGAAAGCTTGCCAGGATAGAACAGTTGCAGCATACTTCTAAGATGTTGTTATAATCAGAACACCATATGGACGGATGGATGGGCAGACGGATAGATAGATAGATAGAATCAAAGTACAAGTGGAAAATGAAATTTCACCAAGGGTAGACCAGTTTTTACATACTTCTATGGTGTGTTGATAAGAAAAAAAATTAAAAATATATATATATATATATATATATAACTTCAGAACTTCATGGCATCTGCCAAAATCCCTCCTCTGCCCAGTTGCAATGCAGTGGGGCTTGGTAAGACTGTCTGACAATATCATTGCTGCTTGCAAATTCTAGCAAAGGTGGCTTTAGTGTACACCAACAAAACACAAGGCACAAGTATGCTAAGGAGATCCAGCAGCAGGTTACATAAGGGAGGTGGGAATCTTATAGTATGTCCTATGACATTATTAAGTCAATGGAAGACAGAAATTGAGACCCATGTACAGTCTAGAACCATGTCCGTGTATGTTCATTACAGACAAGGTAGAACAAAAGACGTCAAAAGTCTTTGGCAGCATGATGTTGTCTTGACCACTTATGGGGTCTTGTCATCAGAGTACCAGTCTGAGAGTTCCTAAGATGAAGGTGTGCTTCATTCAATACATTGGTTTAGGGTGGTTCTTGATGAAGCACATACAATAAAGTTACCCAAAAGTCAGTTATCTCATGCTGCACACGCCCTTATTGTTGATTGTTGCTGGTGTCTCACTGGAACCCCAATTCAGAATAACCTGGAGGATTTATACAGTCTCCTTCGGTTTCTTCGTGTTAAGCCATGGAGTAACTGGGGCTGTTAAATTTTATATCCTGTATCTTTGTCTCTTATTTAAATTAAAGGATTATTACTGTTTCACTTTCTTCAGAAATGATTTTTGGCATCCTTATTCTGCTAGAAGTATATAGTCCCTAGTTTTTTTTTTTTAAATGCAAGTACATAAATAGTTAGTTTGCTAGGAGTCCATTTCTTGAAAGGTCAATGAGTTAATAAATCTGGAACAAGAATGACAGCTGACATCATCTAGAAGAAAAGTTTTTGCTTGTGTTTTTTTGAAGCAGATTAAACTTGTATTTCTTGGGTATCATTTCTGTCCGAGTTAGATAAGAGATTCTATCACACCATTAAATCAGTAACTGTTTATGTAAGTTGAACTTGTTGCAGCTTGTGTTGTGAATGCAGTAATTGGGGTAATGCACTCCCCATCTAGATTGGCAATGCCATTTAATACATGTCATGTGGTGAATGATTGGAGTGGGAGTGGAAAAAAGGAATTCTATATTCATTCATGGAATTGAGAGAGCACTATTTTGAAGTGTTTTCACCTCAACAGGGTCAAAATTGGGAAGGCATTGCTTATCAAGACTTGGCTAAATAGAATATGATGATATTTCATGGACTGGAATAGGCTATTGGCGTGTGACCCAGAGGTTGGCTTCTATAGCTTACCTCAAGAAAAAAAATTGCCATAGGTGGATATTCTGTAAATTCTTTCAGCTACTCTTGGATTGCATCGACTTACAGCCAGGGGTTTTGGAATGAAAGATTGTTTTCCTCACAATTTTGTGGAGAGAAAATTTCTACAAGCTTACAACAAAGTTACAATCTTGGACCACATCACCTTCCATTGTTATAATCATAATGTCAGTCAAATACATCGAAAACATGATAGGATCTTCACAGTAGTATATAGGAACTAATTCCCCTATACTGGATTTATCTGTGCCATATATTTGGTGAATATAGCTAGTTGAAGCAAATGTGACCTGTTTTTTCTTTACCTCTCCTTTCTTTCTGTACAGCTTACAATAGCATGCTTCACCATTTAAAATATGCAAGTGTCATAGAATATTATTGACATCACTACTAATAATATTTTGTTGGTGTTTAGAACTTTTATTGGAAGGGAAAATTATTTTCTTCAGAAGTTTTTTGTCATGGATTGATATTCCTGATATTTAATATATTGGGATAATGAAATACTTATGTTGGGACATGCTAAAAAAAAAATTAAATCTGGAAGGCATTAACCTAGGATTATCTTTTTGGGAATGCAAGAATACTCCCTCTCTTTTTTATACTGGGACCCAGTGTTGCACAAAGTGGGGATGAAGTGCATGTGTTTTTGAGAAGCGAAGCATTGGAAGTGTCATTTTCCAAAAATCCTTGGAAACAAAGGGTCTCAGAAGCATCTATTATATATATAAGCATTTATATTAAAAAAAACCGTCCAGAATGCCAAATTAATTGTAGAATATATGAAACATGGACATTTGTATACAAGTCAAGATAGATATGGCATCCATAGTACATTAAAGATACATCTATATGTTATAAACTTACGCTCATTTGCCTTTATTTCACTTGCCCCCCCATGACAACTTAGAAAGGGTTAACTCATATAGACGTTGAGGAGAGACTATGTGATGCCGAGAGAGTCTTTGCAACCTTACCAGTTGTCGCTGGACAATGGATGGTAGAGTAATTAACCTTATTCGGTGTTGGTGGATAGCAGATAGTAGACATTGGGCACTACTGGGTTATAGATAGTGGACGTTGGACCTTGTTGGGTGCTGATGTGACAGTGCTAAACCTTGATGGGTGCTGCTGTGACTTGTTGTCTTACTACTGTGCACTGGAGCTTTAATTTTGAACCTTGCTTGATTTGTAGTTTCCATTTGGAGGAGCTGAAACTGTTGCAGAGCTAAACTCTGTGCAATTTTAGCATATTATTTGTCTAAAATGATGGAGAAATTCACTGTTTCTACAATTTGGAGGTGTCTTGCAGTTGGCAGCTTTCAAATTTGGGCTAAATTTCAGGAAGCAAGAGAAATTCAAGGAACCATGATTTCAAAATTCATATCAGAAAATGTTCCCTGGGAGTTGTTCCAGGAAACTACAGAACATCAATACACTGTAGTGAAGTCCTCATGTACTATTAACGACGTAAAAATCAAAATATTATTTGATACTGGTGCTATTGATAGTTTCATTTCGTCATATGCATTAAATAAATATGGGTTAGCAACCGCAAGCAAAACGATTTCATACAAGTAGAAATGGCTTCAGGAGAACTTCAGTCCATAAGTTTAAGTGTTGAGGAATACAAACTTAATCTAGGGGTTAGTTAGACTAAGTCGAAAGTACTAAGATGAATGATCACAATGGGGAATAACTTAGTTTCTAGCTATTTCCCTAGATCTTGTGTTGATTCCTAGATATCACCACCTTATTTCATAATTATAACAACAATCATAATATAACCCGAGGTGTATTACTTCGAGTAATCCTTGATGATTTACCCAAAGTATTCAGTGTTATGTAATATTCAATGACAAGAAAAACGGTTTTCAACTTTTGAAATAAATTGAAGCTTTTAAATGATAAAATGAAATTTTATATAATTTGATATTCAAAAGCTACGAACCCTACAATGATACATTTTTATTAGAAGAGACGGGATATTTAATGCTAATCTACGTATCGAAGACGTATATCAAGATCAATCACACTTGATTCCTAATCCATTACTTTTACTTTACATTCCATCCAACAAAATAATTGAGATAACTCATGGATATTAGCTGCAAATTTTCCACAATGAAGTTTAATATTTTGTATATCGTTCAGTAAAGTTTGAAGTACATTCAAATTATTATATTAAAATGAGCACATTAACATCACTTTAGACATTAAACGTTTTCTGTAACTTTTGAACATTAGAATGGAAACTATACTAATTGTTTTTTTATGCAAGTGAAACATTCCATTCTTCAAGTGACGTCGAACTTTCCATATATATCTCTTACTAGCTGATAACTATAACCATTGATGATATGAATTTATGCAAATATCCTTTATACCGCTTTCCTATGTTAATACTTCAATTACTATCTGAGTATATGTGTAAGTGGTTTAAGGAGTAAAGTGAAGGTTTAAGTTTTTATAGTTGAATATTTACTAAATTGGACATTTTGAGATTCAACCACTATGTCATTGTTAAGATAGATAATTAGCCATTTACAATAGTAAGGGTATATCGATGTGCAAAACAAAATAATATGGCAACATAGCATTTTCATGGAAAGGAAAACAATGTGGTTTAGGAAAAAGAAATTAGGGACATTATGACACTATATAAGATGATACATGGTAATTATTTAGGCATATATAAAGATTTGTTGGTGGAGTTGCTCCATAGAAGTTAACTCTTCAAGAAAGGAAAAATGATAATGAAAGCATGACTATGGACATTATGACAAGACAATTAGATGTGAAGTTACAACCACATAAAAGGCTAAGCTAGTTTGAGGTAAACTGATGGATGAAACATATGGTAAGATGGTAAGAAACCACCCTGGAAGGTAGTAAACACACTATTAGAACAAGACGATATAGTTACCAAGAGAGTGCAGCGGAAAATTTCAAACTTTTATCTCCATTGCTACCATAATCTAATCAATATAGTACCTAGGGAGGACAGGAAAAGAACGAAATGGCAAACTTCTGATGATGATAATAAATGTTAGTTATCATAATCAACTTAGAATATTGATATCGACAAAATAGCACCAAAGGTGAGTAAGTGGAAGTTTCACAAAGCAACATAAGAAGTCAATGACATTAGATTAAAAAGTGAATCTATAATAAAATTGATCAATTATAAGATAATTAATGTGCATGGCAACATCTATAATAGTTTCGCCCTCTAATGGGAGAGTCACATTATAAAAAATTTCTTAAGTGACTAACTATATCCATGCATTACGGACATCAGGGAGTATGATTAGGAAATTTTATCCCATGATGCCTTAAAACCTGAAATGATAAGTAGATTACATTCGATATCCACGTTATTGAATTTATTTATAAGGTCTTACCCAAGTTGGGAAATAGTAATGACATTTCCAAGTGTAATAATTGTATTCATTAAGAGAAGAAAAAAAAACCATGATGACTAGAGGTGAGAAAACAAAGTCAATTTGATAAATATGTTCTTTTTCAAATTGAAGTAGACATGGAATATTAGGAATATCTGGTATAAGGAAGTGAAGGGATGTTTTCTATTAAGAAGAATTTTCTTAAGGATATAAGCAACATGATTGGTAAGGGTCAAAGCAATGACCTATAAGGAGTTGTGAACACTCCTAATTTGTTAAGAGAAGCAAGTGATAAACTAGGAAAATGTTTAAAGGTAAATATTAAGGATAATAATTATACACCGTTAGAAAAGAAGATACATTTGGTGATAAGATGAGGCCTAAGGACTAATGAGAAAACGATTAATGTGAAGAATAAGGAGAGGGTATACTAGTGATGTGTTATGTGTTTGGATTAAATGAGTCAATATAATAGAAATAAAACAATGGTTTAAGGAATGATGGTAAAGCTAGTAATATCCTAGCTACAGTTAAGACTCTAAATGGTGAAACTTGCAAGTAAAGAAACTATATCAAAACTATAACATACTAATAATGTGACTATGCATATCTTATAAACTGTGAATTTCTTATTGAAAGAGGAGGAAATTAAAATTTGTCAACAATTGACATCTTGTTGAAAACATGACACTCTTAGTAGACCAAGTATAATGCAAAGTGAATAATGCATTTTCAAGCAGTGACAAATTCCTTCAATAAAAATAAACCTCCCACTAAGGGATCTTTAGAGTAGTCAATTAACTCTTCTTCCATCTCCAGCATAAACCTAATGATTAGCCCTGCAAAACCCTACTCCATGGCTTCTAGACTTTTAAAGCTGAAGATGAGCTGGAATAACATGATAAAGAATTTAATTTTATTATTATTTATTTGGATCCAGATTACAGATCAAAGATAATTAGACTTAAAATACAAATAAATAACAAAGAATTAAAAGATGGGCTGGATCCATATGTAGTCAACATGTATCAAGAAATTATATCATGCTTCAAACAAGCAACAAGTGTTTTGTGCTCTTGTTATAATTCATCGCGTTTCTATATATGCAATCATAAATATTGGAGCATCCCTCCATTTGGATTTTGAGTCTCAACCTGTGACTTTTATAAGGTTAATCAGTTAAAATAAATATAGAAAATAATAGCTACACCCTTATTTGTATATCCGTTTTCGGTTATTATATGTGACGATTATAATTGTGGGTTATATTTATAAGCATTTAAAAACTTATTTTGTATAACCTTACCTTATTTTGGATGGATACTTAACACTGTCATTTTGTACTGTTTCATGTAAGAATATATTATTTGTTTAAACATTGTTGGTACATGGATACCAATATGAAGAAAGTTTTGCTTAAACATTGTTGGGATATGGACACTAATATAATTTATGAATTAAGTTATGGATATGGCATCTATAATTTTACATATCAACATAAATTATGAGATGGAAATAAAAGAGTGATTACACTTGACTATTCAAGGTGAAAATGAATTTACAGACCTATTGGATAAACAGAACCAAGTATGTTATATGAATTCAAAGATCAATGTTGTAGATAGCAACATATTTGGAATGTGTAGAAATTGTTATGTGAGTAACAATTTTCTTTGAACATATTGATACATATGTTATGATTTGTGGACAAGTGTTTACATCGCAGATGATACTGTTACCAAACCGACTGCGTGATGACAAAACTCCAAGAACAATTAAGATACGTTGAGGTTCCATGATAGGGTGTTAACCCTGGTCCTACTAGGAGGGGTGGAGGTGTTTCCCACCGTTTATCCTCCAAAACCTGGAGTCATGGGAGGGCTCCCCTAGACGTGTGATGATGCCTGTCGGATGCCTATTAAGGGATCAGGTCGCTATAATCGACACTATAACCCTTGAGGTCTATGAATGGTTAGGTCGGTATAGCTGACGCCATGTCATATTCCAATTTCCAGTAGAAGATGGATAGGATGGGAGCGGAAGAGATTAGGAAGGATAGGATGATTCTAGAATAGCTTGGGAACATTGTTGGGGCAAGACGTGACTACTAAAATTTGTAAACCAATAAATGATCAAAACATAAATGTTAAAGTGTTCTCACACATTAAATGAAATTTCAATTATGGTACACCACCCTTATATGATTATACTAATCACTTAAATAATTAATGATATATGACATAAAACTTAACTTCGAGACGAAGTTATCTAAAGGAGGGGTGTATGTAATGACCCAACTCGAATTATATGGAACATAGAAATATTAGCATGCATATGAGACCTACATGTGATAGCTACATATGCATGTATCACGTGTACTGCACTATTACATGCACTAATCAATTATGAAAAGTCTCAGTGTACAGTAATGAGTGAATTATTGAAGTATTGAGTAAATATCTAACTCACCAGAATATAATGAATGTATTGTAAGGTAAAAGTTATACCTACCACTATCATAATATAACTAATATTTTGTTCAAAGGAAAGTAAAAGCATTGACTTATGCAAATAAAATATGATATTTGAATAAAATCCAAGATATTTATTAAATGATGATATTTAATAATAAATAATAATATTTTAATAAATCTAAAATATTTTAGAAATCCAAGATATTTATTAAATAATAATATTTTAATAAATCTAAGATATTTTAGAAATCCAAGATATTTATTAAATAATAATATTTTAATAAATCTAAGATATTTTAGAAATCCAAGATATTTATTAAATAATAATATTTTAATAAATCTAAGATATCTTAGAAATCCAAGATATTTATTATTTATTAAATAATAATATTTTAATAAATCTGAGATATTTTAGAAATCAAAGATATTATTAAATAATAATATTTTTCTAAGATATTTTAGGAATCCAAAATATTTATTAAAAGGAGGATATTTTAATAAATATCTTAGGGGATTTGTGTATAAAAGGAGAAGGAGGGGGGGACTTGATGGGCATGGGTCAGTGAGGTTGGACAACTAACCCGGATGCCGTCAAAGGAGTTCTAACTATGGGAGACATGAGCAATGAGTCCTAACAGAGTCATGCACTGATCTCGATTGTTATTGGAGTTTTGGGCATGGGGGCCAGAAGACTTGTCTTTTGGATCTGGGGACCGAAGAGGTTGACCTTAGATAGGTTAGGAGGAAAACAACGGTTTGGTAATGAGAGCGGGAGCCATGACGCGTCAAGAACATTTGCAAACACGGTTCCAGGTAAGTATTCAATAGTGAATTAATACATTCTGCTTCAAAATTTCACGCTTGATTGTGCAATATCAATTTTGTTAATGATTGTTAAATCTCGAAAATTATGTTATTTACAAAAACAATGTCGAAATTTGCCTCTACCACCTGCGCAACTGTTGACTGGCTCTACGCACTCCCTGCTGGAGTGAGCAAAATTGTTCTTTGCTACTGCTGCTTTTGCATAGGAAATTAGAATTTCTCAGCAAGAAATTCTTTGAGGTCAAAATTCCCTCAATGTTCTCTTTTTCCCTTCTAACACTTTTTTGTAAAGAATAACTACTGCGTAAGAATCTTACGAACCGAAGATCCGCTCTCATGGCCGACAAATTTCGATTTGGAAAATCTTCCTCTCTATCGACTCAATCAAAGAAAGATTTTTCCACGAAAATCTTGCCCTCCTCGACTGGACTGCGCAGCCTTCAGGGGATTCGATCTACTACCTACGTAGCTCTTCGAGCTCCCTCTTCAACTCTACTTCTGAGCTCTTCTCTATTTCACCTTCCCTCTGATACCATGTGAAAATTTCTAAAACTAGAATCCTATTGCAGTAACTGGAAAATATTCACCTAATTGTTAATTTTAACTTAAAAATTTATTTGCAATTTTCTACGAAAAACACTTAATACATCAAACTGCAACCTACACAAATATAAAATGCTGCGAAAACAAATATACAGCGTAGGAAAGAAATAACACAGACATTCGACACCGTTATTTTTGGACAATATCCCCGGAAAAACCCAATGCGAGAAAACCGGTGCAACAACTAAGGGTTTGTATTATTATGCAGTAGTTTTTTAATACAATCTTGGATGCTTTACTGGCTATCCAATAAAGAGAAAATAACTGGCGAGAAATTTATTGAGATAACCTACACTGGTACGGGAAGATGCAGTGCTGATCTGACTGAATATGAGATCTCTCAGTCACTGCTGCAAGGACTGCGTCACACCTCCCGGCTGATATTTTGCTGGCTAGAAATTTGATCCTCTGACTTCCCAGTCTCACACCCTAGCTTCCAGTACTGGATCTCAACTGCTCCTCAACAAAACTTCGAACACCCTCTGAAGCTATGCGCTACCTCTCCGTGGCCCTACACTGCCCATCATAGCTCAGTGCTGCCTCTTCTGCACCTCTCTTTGCCTCCTCTCAAATGTATTCGCCGGATCAAGAATACTTCCACCGAAAAACTATCTCTACCCTTCACTGCAAGAAATCTCTCGATCACCTCTCCGAAAAATGTTTCGCTGCTCGCTTGAGAAATCTATCTCTTGATTTCCAATTCGATGTTTCTTCCAAGTGCCCATCGAGCCTCTTCTTATAATCTTCTCGTTGAACATTCAACGGCCCATATTAATTCCTAATCAATGGCTCAGATCATCTTGACTCGATCTTCGTCGTTTTCTAGAAGATTCACACCCAATTTCATTAATACCATTATTTTAATTTCCTAAGTTTAGAATTAGGAATCCATTAAAAATAATTAATTGTTTTAATAAAACTGTCTCCGAGTGGAATTTCCCAAAAAAATTTATGGGTCTTAGAGGATGCATGTGTTCTAGCCTCCCCACAAATTTTGAGGCTTTAAGCACATCCGATGCTACCAAAAAACAACATGCTCTAGCCTTAAGAATTTGTAGGGAGGCTAGGACATATACATTCTCCAAGACCCAGAAAACGTTTTGGGAAATTCCACCCGGAGACAATTTAATTAAAATAATTAATTATTTTTAATGGATGCCTAAGTCTAAACTTAAGAAATTAAAATAATTAAAGGGTATTAATTAAACTAGGTGTGAATTTTCTAGAAAAAGACGGTTTCGAGTCAAGATGATCTAAACCATTGATTAGGATCTAATCTGAGCTGTTGTTTGTTCAACGAGAAGATTATAAGAAGGAGCTCGATGGGCACTTAGAGAACACATCGGGTTAGGAATCAAGAGATAGAATTCTCAATAGATCAGCGCAGCAGTTGCCAGAGAGTGATCAAGGTGATTTCTTATAGTGAGGGGTAGGGATAGTTGTCCAGTGGAATATTTTCCTAATTTGGAGAGAGCGAGGCAGAGGAGACAGTAAAAGCCATAGAGAGACTGCACAGTGCTATGCGGAGGTAGCGCAGAGCTTCAGAGGGAGTCTGAAACAGTCGAGGGTTAGTGCCAGAAGCTAGAGGGAGTTTCCGTAGGCCAGTAGAGCCTCGTTTCCAGCCAGCAGAAGATCCAACAACAAGAGGGAAGGCCGCATCGAGTTGTGACGTAGAGGCTGCATAAGGTGATGCAGTCACTGCACAGAGGCAACTCATCTCGAGTGGAGGTCAGTGCCGGATTCCCGTGGCAGAGTGATATTTTCTCACGAGATTTATTTGCCAATTTATCCTCTTTATGACTTGTCAATTTCAACAGTCATAGACTTGTATTCAGTAACTACTGCATAAAAAGACAAACCCTCAACTATTGCACCAGTTTTCCCGCATTGGGCTTTTCTAGGGACATTGTACAGAAATAATAGTGTCGATTGTGTGTTTATTTCTTTCATGCGTTTTATTTTGTTTCCACAACATTTTTTATATTTTTGTAGGTTGCAATGTGATATATTTAGTGTTTGCCGTAGATAATTGCAAATAAATTGTTAAGTAAAGATTAACGATTAGGTGAATATTTTCTAGTTGCTGCAATAGGATTCCAAATTTAGGAATTACCATCAGAGCGCAGGTGAAGCAGAGAAGAGCTCAAAAGTAGAGCTTAAGAGGGAACTTGAAGAGCTGCGTAGATAGCAGATCGAATCCCCAGAAGGCTTGCGCAGTCCAGTGCCAGAAGGGCAAGATTTTCATAGAAATATCCTTCTCTGAGTGAGTTGAAAAAGAAGAAGATTTCCCAGATCGAGATCTGTCAATGGAAGAGGGAGAAAAGCATCAGCTTCAGCGCAGAGCAGATCTTCAGCTGGGATGCAAATTTTCTATAGCAGTTTGCTACTGCAAAAAAGCGTTAGAAGGAAAGAAGAGCACACTGAGGGAATTTTGACCTCAGAGAATTTCTTGCCCAGAAATTCTAATTTCCCATGCAGAAGCAACAATAGTCGAGAGAAGTTTTGCACGCTTCAGCAGGGAGTGCGTAGAGCTAGTCAGCAGCTGCACAAAGGTTTATAGGCAGACATTGACATTGTTTTTGGGCGTGATGGCAACAACCAGGTTGAGAGATCAGGATCGATTGGAGGGTGCCTCCAACCATGTGATTTGGAAGGCAAGGATCTCCTTCCTTCTGGATGAGCGCGACCTTAAAGCCTTCATCAATAATGTGGCAGTTGTCCCCATCCATTGAAAGACTACAAGAAGGATATGGAAAAGTCCAAGAGGTTGAGCCTCGATGGAGCGAGAGATCACATTCTTTCTCGCATATCTGGCAAAAGCACAGCCAAAGAAATGTGGAATGCATTGGCCATGTTGTATCAGGGATCTTCCGAGCAGCGGAAGATGTACTTGGAAAAGAAGATGAGATCCACAAGGATGCAGAAGGGGGAGTGCATATATCCCTTCCTTTCGAAGCTTCAAGAAGTTCGGGATCAGTTGGCAGCTGTAAGGTCAGCACCTCAGGCTACGGAGTTGGTGAGATTAGCCCTAAATAGAATTTCAAAAGAATGGCAAGTCTTCGTCCATAGTATTCTAGGCAGAGAAAGATTGTCGGATTGGGAGGGGATGTGGGCAGCTCTCCAACAAGCAGAGATGAGGCGTGACATGGTAAAGTGCAAACTAGATTGCAGCAACAACAGTGGAGTGAAGCCTAAGGAGGAAGAGGAGAATGCAACCCTTGCATCAAAGGGGCAGCAGGAGCAGAGGAGGCGAAAGAAGAACGCCTCGAAGATCAAATGTTTCAGATATGATGAGCTTGGTCACTACGCTATGCAATTTTCTCTTAGAAAGAAGGACAAGGAAGAGAAACATGATCAACAAGCTACACTAGCAGAGATCAAGGAGGAGTTTGCAATGATTACCCACATATCTCCAGGGAAGAAGTGGGGCGATCCAGTACTGTAGTTCCAGAGAGATGCAGATGGGCAAGATCCTTAAGGAGTCCACCTCTTAGATCAATACCTTGCTACGAGAGCCCATATCAGAAGTATCAGGACAGACCAGTGTTAGTTGGTGCAAATAAGTTTCGAAGTGACAGTTGCAGTGGCTAGGAGCGCCAGAGACTGAGCAGCGCAGAGCAGAGTTGGCAGCAGCACAGAGCAAAGTTGGAAGCAATGCAGTTGGCACAATGTAGAGTCAAAAGCAGTGTAGAGGCTTTAGAGGGTCAACGAAGAAACTAGTAGCAATCAGAACTCCAGTGACAAATGCATCATACCAAACACAGTTGGTTTAGTATTTTGGTTGTTTTTCTATTGCAACAGCAACAGAGTTGCAATGTAGATTCAGTTGGCAGCAGCATGCAGAGTTAGCAACAACACATATGCAACATTTTGGCAGTAGTTGGTGGGCATTGATGTTAAACATCAGCAGTGCAGAGGGAGATGATACAAAGTCAGGGTGATGCTTCAGCAGGTTGCATTACTAGAGCACATTCCTCGCAAAGAGGGAGTGTTGATTTCTGGTGGGATCGGATGTGATCTAGCCTCAAGAATTTGCAAGGAAGCTAGGACATATGCATTTTCCAAGAGCCAGAAATAGTTTAGGGAAATTCTGCTAGGAGACAGTTTAATTAAAATAATTAATTATTTTTAATGGATGCCTTAGTCTAAACTTAGGAAATTAAAATAATTAAAGGGTATTAATTAAATTGGGTGTGGATATTCTAGAAAAAGACGGAGATCAAGTCAAGATTATTTGAGCCATTGATTAGGATCTAATCTGGGTCATTGATTGTTCAACGAAAAGATTATAAGAAGGAGCTCAATGGGCACTTGGAGAACACATCGGGTGACGAATCAAGAGATTGAATTCTCAAGAGAGCAGCGCAACAGTTGCCAGAGAGTGATGGAGGTGATTTCTTGCAGTGAGGGGCAGGGATAGTAGTCCGGTGCAAGATTTTCGTGCTCCGAAGAGTGCAAGGCAAAGGAGGCAATAAAAGCCACAGAGAGACTGCACAATGCCACACAGAGGTAGCGCATAACTTCAGAGGGAGTCTGAAATTTTGTTGAGGAAACAGTCGAGGGTCAGTGCCAGAAGCCGGAGGGAGTTTCCGTAGGCCAGTAGAGCCTCGTTTTTAGTCAACAGAAGATCCAACAACAAGAGGGAAGGTTGCATCGATTTGTGATGCAGAGACTGCGTAGGGTGATGCAATCACTGCGCAGAGGCAACTCATCTCAAGCTGAGCTCAATGCCGGATTCCCGTGGCAGAGTGAGATTTTCTCACTAGATTTATTTGTCATTTTTTCCTCTGTATGACTTGTCAGTTTCAACAGTGATAGACATGTATTTAGAAACCACTACATAATAATACAAACCCTCAACTGTTGCACTGGTTTTCCCACATGGGATTTTCTCGGGACATTTTCCAAAAATAACGGTGTCGATTGTGTGTTTATTTATTTCCTACTCTGTATTTTGTTTCCGCAACATTTTTGTATTTGTGTAGGTTGCAGTGTGATGTATTCAGTGTTTGCTGTAGATAACTACAAATAAATTGTTAAGTAAATATTAACAATTAGGTGAATATTTTTCAGTTGCTGCAATACAATTCCAGATTTAGGAATTTTCACAAAATGTAGAAATGAATCATGTTCCAAAATAATTTAGGAAAGGACATCACAAACTTCCTCGAGCTGCATGCTAGAGGATAAGAATGGTTAAAGTGACAATTTAGTATGTGTGAACAACACTAATGTTAGGAAAAAACGAATTGGCTATTTTGAGTGAGTTTCCTCAACATGTGTGCCAAAGGGGAGTGCTAGCTTCATGTTATGTATCACATACACATAAATATGTGTTTCTTAGTGATAAATCATCAATAAAACTTAGGAAATCAACTTTAATTAAGATTCAAAACATTAGAACATTAATACGCTAATAATTAAGCATGCAAACTAAGGTTTAGGATGTAATTAAAATATCTCAACCTGGTTAGCCATGTTCCCATCAGAAAAAATGGAAATATGAGAAATGAGATGCTAATATGATATAAAACTTTAATAATTATAAGAAACAAATGTCAGGTGTCTCCTAGGAGATGGAAAGTGGTAGTGTAAGTGAAATGAATATTTTACCTAGATAAAAGGTAAAAATGTGATGTGATACATTAACTACCTAGGCAAACGATGAAGTGTGATGAAATTGTAAGGCTGAAGTGGATTCCACATAGGTAAAAAGTGAAGATATGATTGTAACAAACAAGTTATGTAGGTGAAATTATGTAAATGTTATGAAACATGAATAATACTAGGAAGACACTAGGAAACTACACCATCATGTTAGAAGATATTCAGAACTAAAGCATGAACTAACCATACAACACAAAGTGAAAGTGACTTGAACATGACTAGGTGACTGTCACAAAATTGGCCCATGAAGAGCATGATGCCCAACTGAAGCAACTTCTACCAAAATTCCATCCTTTGGAAGGCCCTGCAAAAAATCTGTACCATGTCATCAAAATCATATGTGCAACCCTCATGTATTGTAAGTGGTAACAGGGACCATGTGGACCACCCCTCCTAATAAAAATTGAATACATCATGTGTAAACATAGCATTAATACCATACGAAAATTCCTTTAATGTCAACCATAATGCATCAATTGCTAGAAACCATGATGTGCTCTAGGGCCAGGATCAAATAATGTGCAAGTAATTAATGCTAATTTATCTACAAGCAGTTAATATTACTCTAATTACAAGGTTCAATTTCTATTGTGAAAGGTTTATATGACCATACCCAGAATGCTTCTTGTGTAAAAGGGATAATTGAGTAAAACTCCTCAGTCAGGATTTCCATCAAAGAAAACCAAGGGCAAAGAGGCGATTTGCTGAAGCAAGTTGCTGTTTCGACCATGAAAGAAAACTAAACATTACATCTTGAATTATAAATATATTTTACTGATAATCATAACAATGAATTGAATTGAAGGAATACCAGGATTCACCAAAACCGGGACAAGATCTATATCAGGATTATTTGCAGCAAGAGCCAAGCCCAAGGATCCACCCAAAGATTCTCCAACTAAATAAATTGGTCTCGAGGGTGCACGTCTAAACTCCCTTTTCAATGTTTCCTCAACAAAAGTCAAAATCCCTGTCATAATCCACTCAAAATGGGAGAAAATAATTGAGAAAAACAGTTCAGATAGAGGTACTTACTGATTATAGCTTATTTGGACATGCAAGATAGAATGCATTCATGGATGCGCAAAATTATGTTTATATTAAAAGAAATTAATCCATAATAAGAAACTGCATTTTCTTCAATAGTAATAGATAGTTCCAAAAGCACATATATATTTTCTAACTCCTTTCGTTTGAGTAGCTAATAAATACTTTTGAGGACAATCTTCAAAGCAAAAAATAACTATTTCCCAAAAATATTGCAAAGTTATCAAATTCTTCACGGTTCAATCCCAAGACAAAGCGTACATTTTGAATCATTACCTCATTTGTTCACTAAAATTGCAAAATATCAAACAAAAGTTACAACTACATGACTTAGCATAACGTTTCATTTGTTCATATTTATAATATGGTGAAATAAATCAAGAATAAATTTCAGATAGAAAGAAACATTTCTAACACCCACGACACTTTTATCTCTGTTATCATTTGTGTTGTGATCTATGATATAAAAAAGACGGATCCTTGCTACATCACAGTGTCTTTATGCATGTTGTGCATACCTCCAACAGAGAGAAAGGGATAAGAAGAGAGAAACTACCTTGATATCTTTCGGATGAATATATAAGCAAAACATAGGTAATTTTTTTATTCAAAAAATGGGATGACTTTCAAAAGTAAGAACTTAAATAATTTGTCCATATTACAGTGTTACAACAAAAAATGGCACCTAAGGTGAAAATGTCCCAATCATCAAGGTGCAAGCTCAAGTTGAACTAAGGAATCTTCCCCGCAGTCATTACAATTGTGGGGCCTTCCCTAAGGTAAATCTAAGTCCAATTTCTAAGGTGTGAATGTAGCTTTCAAGTAATCGAGTCAAAGATTATTTGAAATTTAGTTAAAGTGTGTTTCATATTTCCAACTAGATGCAAGTCTAATGTAGGATAATGTAATGTCCCTTTTAAAGAATGGGCCAATTCTACAAGCAAATTATTGCACACCTTTGCTAAGATCTTTAATTTTTTCACTCAAGAAATATTACAAACACTTTCCAAGCAATAGTTTCCTATTTGGCATCAAAATAAGGAGAACCTTCATGCACTAAATCAAGAGATCACCACATATAACAAAATTTACCAACTGAACACCTGTTGACCACTCTTTGTCAACGACCCCATAGCAGTGCACTGCTTTTTTTTGCAAAACGGATCTATCATGTTCGAGTGTTCGTTCCATTTAGATTTCATCATTCATTCGACAGTTTTGTAAATGATGTAAACCCATTCTGCATGTTTATAATATAAATGATCTTAGTAAGACCATCATGTATGTAACAACCTAGGTAACCTAATATTTTGGTTACGATTTCTATCCTAGGAGGTTTTTTGTCTCATTGATTCATCTGTGTCTCTAGAAACAAATGATCAACAAAGTTTTTTCCCTCCAGCCTCACCCCAAATCTAGGGTGGATTTTGTCGTTAAGATATTAAGTGAGTCCTAGTATTTTTTATCGACTCTTTGTAAAAGTAACCTAGGAATGATCCTAACTAATTGGCTAGATCATTTTATTACAGATTGTTGGGTCTACTAGATCATATTTTGAGTCGCAAAATTGGGTACATTATTGAGGGTCTGTTACGAACAGATGTTCTCCTCATGGGTTTAGTGTATTAATCTTATGTAAAGAGGGTTGGAAAAATAATTAATCCCCTCCTGAGTCAATTAATTAAATTTTCTGGCCAAATTAAATTAGAAATCCTAAGCCAGAAATTTAATTAATTTTATGTCCTAGGTAAAATTAAATTCTTCAAAGGGAAAATTTGTGGGTCTCTAAAAAATAAATTTTTAAAGGTCCCAAGCCAAGGGAATATTGAAAATTTTGAGAAATTTTGGACTCTTGGGCCTTAATAGTTAGGTCAAAGTCAATTTTTTGAGGTAATTAACTCAAAATTATTATTTTTGAGGTAATTAACTCAAAATTATTATTTTTGAGTTAATTAAAAAAGAATTAATTGAAAATTTTGAAATTCTTCCAAAAAAAAATAAAAATCGATGGATGAGATTAAAAGATAATCAAATCATTTTCGACGATCAAGATTACTTTGACGGGGATCAAGTGAACTAGCCGCTGGAGATTTTATCTATAAATTAGAGGTCAGTGTCAGTCTGATTTATCATTCGATCTCTTGATCGTGTACTAGCTCTTGAAGTTCTCTTGTAATACTTTCTGGAATAATACAAACGAAGTTATTGGAGTTTTATTTGATAGTCGTGTTCCTGTTCAGAATTTTATGGTAAACTTGTTCTTCATATTCTGTTGGTAATTATTTTAACGAATTGTTGATTAATGGCTCTTGTAGAGTAATCTATTGCACGTGTATCTTTCTTAGGTTACTGGACTTAGGATAAGAATTTTAATTGGATTGAGTTAGCAAGTATCTCTAACTTTTGAAAATTTCATTTTTATCTTATTTCTCTATTGATTTAACAATTTGACTTTAAGTGTGCAGAAATCTCTCGAATTTAGAATTTGGCGTTTAGGGAAGTCCTCGGCTAGACCAGCTGACTCCCAAGGAAATAATATCTAAAGAGCCCTCTGCATCTAATTCCCCAAGCTTATCTTAAGTTTTGTTTTTGCAGGGTTTTTCTAAAGCTTGTGCCTAAATTAAAAATTTATCTTAAATTTTATTGAATTTAAAGTTAGATCTGGCTAGTAAGAGCATTAGATCTTCAGATCTGGGAGTGAAGTCGAACTTACACTCCTTATATCTGACAGATCTGCAACTCTTGTGCATAGATCTGTAAATACATTCCATAAATCTGTATTTTTAAATAGTGTAAATATTTAGAAAAAATTTTAGTTTTCTGATTTCTAACTCGGGGTTTCAATTTTAGATTTTTATATATCTGTTGGGGTTTCTGGATTTCGGTTTCTGTGCAAGTGACATTTGAGGGTTTTCAGAGAAATTGTTTTTGGACCTGAGACAGATCTAGCCCCTGGAGGGTAAGATTTGATCTCAAGGTCAGGAGTTTTGAAGGGATATTTAAGTTCAAATTTTCAGATTTGAGTTATACTCAGTGAAAAATTATTACTGGGCAAAGGAAAAAATTCGAAATTATTTTTAATTACACCAGTTGTGTCTATGTTTTTTTGTTTGCTTTCATTTTTCTTGTTTGCTCCCTGCTGCCCTCTTCCTTTCTTTTGCAACTCCTATTCTTCTCCTATGTGTCCTCTCTGCATTTCTGAAAAATTATTTTCGCTGCACCTCCCTTGCTGCGTTTTTCTTCGCTCCTTACCCTCGACCCTTACCTTTCGTTTTCCTCAGCCTCTTCCACTCTACGTGTTGTCTCCCTTCGACCTGTCGACATCTCCTCTCCTTTCCCATGTTCTTCTGCTCCTCTCGTTGTTGCATCATTAATCCTCCAGCCCTGCCGATGTTCGTTTGTCTCCCCATCAATGCCTTCTCCCTCGACTTCGTTTCCATCTGCCTCATGACTCCCTGCGTGCTAGCTTCTTGCTGCTCGACGGCACCTCTCCTCATTTTCTTCACAGTCCAAGTCAACTCCCTCCTCCGCGAGTTACCTGTTCGCTGCCTTCTTTTCCACTCATCGACCCTCCATCCTTTTTCGTCAACCTGCATACTCTAAACCTAACTCGACGCATAACATAACTTTTTATTTCTTTTAAATTTTTGTAAAGTTTTCGATTTTGATTTTTTTTGGGTCTTTGATTTTCTAATTTTATTTTAGTTTCAAAGTTTAGCGCTGGGCTTTAATAAAATTCTAAAATCAAAATTTTTTATGTTAATTTCTAACTTTTAATTTTTATTTAAAAAATTCCAAAAAAATTCTATTTTAGTGTTAGCTTTTAACATTAAGAAAAATTTTAGATTTTTTTGATTATACAGATTGAAATACCACTTTACACAAGTTCCTGGACATGAAATAAGGCCTTGCACAAATACCAATCCAGAAATAATTCGAAGATCCCTCAAATCATTGGAAGGAATAGAAACAACTAAACTTAGCAAGGCAGCTCTGAGGAGTCAAATAGCAGGGTGTGGAGGTGACCATGAGAGTGGTAGTGTTTCTTCACCATCAGCATCTTCTACACCCAACCCCATAGCTGCCTCATCATATTTTGTTCCTAGAACCACACCCAGTGCACAACCATCTATCTCCTCATTTAAAAAATGAAGAAGGAAGAAGCTGACAAGTTGTTGGGCAAACTTTTTCTTTGGAGTGATATTCTTTTCAGTGTTGCCAAGAACAATCCATTTTACCAGGCTGCGATTGATGCTATCACTATTGTTGGCCCAGGATACAAATCCCCTTCATATGATGACTATAGAGGGCGCATTCTTCAAAATTAAAAGGTTGACTGCACCAAGAGATTGGAGGAGTTAAGGGCATCATGGGAAGCCACAAGATGCACTGTGATGTCAGATGGTTGCACTGATCAAAAGGGTAGAACCCTTATTAAATTCTTAGGTAGTTGTTTCAAGGGGACTTTTTATGAAATATGTTGATGCATCTACACATGTCAAAGATGCACGATTATTATGTGATTTATTAGATGTGTTTATTCTAGAGATGGGTCCATAAAATGTTGTCCAAATAATAATGGACAATGCTACAAATTATGTTGTTGTTGGCAAGATACTTATGGAAAAGCATTCTAGCATATTTTGGACACCTTGTGCTGCACACTGCATTGATTTGATGTTAGAAGACACAGGAAAAATTCATTTTGTCAAAGATATTGTTGAATCATCAAAGAGCATTACAAAATTTATATATAATCATGCATCTGTGCTTCATTTGATGAGAACATTCACCAACAAGAAGGAGTTGGTGCACCTTGCTATTACACGGTTTGCCACCAGTTTCATATCTCTTCGATCCCTCCTGAATTCTATGTGGGATTTGAACAGAATGTTTCTTTTAGAAAAGTGGTGTGCTTTGACATAAAGCTGCAAACCAGAGGGAGAGGCCATCTGCAGGTTGGTTTCATATCAGGAAAGCTTCTAGGCGGGAGTGCAAGAGGTGTGCAGCATTACTGAATCATTGGTAAAGGTTCTTAGATTAGTTGATGGAGAGAAGCTCGCAATGGACTACTTGTATCAGGCCATGTATAGGGCCAAAGAGGCCATTCGCAGTTACTATGAAAATAAGAGTGATGAGGGGTTTTAGAAACAACTTCTTGTATGCGAAGTGATTGATGAGCGATGGAACAACACATTCCATCGTCCCATTCATGCTGCAGGTATCTTCCTGAACCCTGAATTTTCTTACTCATGTGATTTCTTATTTGATGTTGAGATCACGGATGGCTTTTTCACTTGTGTTCAGAAGATGGTGTCTCTCTATCAAAACGTTCAAATATCTCCAAAGAAATGGAGGTATACAGAATGGCAGGTGGCACATTGGGCTTTGACATGGTTGTCCACGATAGGACTACTAAAATGCCAGTTAAGATTTAGTTTGTTTCAAAATTCATTGTCTCTTCAAGTTCATAACTTCATACTTTGCTTCAACTTTCAATTTTCAAATTTCATTATTTTAAATTTTTTCTTATGTTTGTAACATTATAATTTATAAGTTTATCTTATTTTTTGTAGTTTGTAGATGCATGGTGGAGGAGCTACGGTGGCAGAATACCAAAACTCCAAAAGCTTGCCATTATAATACTGAGCCAGACATGTAGCTCTTCATGATGCGAGCGCAACTGGAGTGTATTTGAAAAAATACACACCAAAAAGCGCGACAGATTAAAAATTTAAAATATTCCAACTAATTTTTGAATTCATTAAATAATTATTTTTATAATTATTAATTTATTATTTATAATATATATTATATAATTTATTAATTTATGAGCCTTGTACAGGTTGGAGTCCCAACGCCTCAATGACATGGTTTACGTC
Source organism: Pinus albicaulis (assembly GCA_034641835.2). Taxonomy (NCBI): domain Eukaryota; kingdom Viridiplantae; phylum Streptophyta; class Pinopsida; order Pinales; family Pinaceae; genus Pinus; species Pinus albicaulis. The sequence goes on from CM076570.1 coordinate 1,147,364,791, forward strand.
TACTACAATCTTAAATTGTGGATGAGACAACTTGAGAGGACATCTGATATGAAGGCCATCTCTTTAGATGCGATTGACACCACTACTGCATGGAGGGTTGAGGCTGAGAGGCCTATCATAGATTCAACCCCTGATTGGATAAAGCAGGAGGTAGTGGAGGGGGAGCAGGAACAGGAGCAACAGCCGCAGCAGGAGGAGCAGGAGGAGGAGGTGACACGACCTACCCCTACTACCGATAGAGGACATGATCTACCTCCTTTAACTCCTGGTGCTTCAAGTTCTGGTGCTTCAGGTTTTAGAGCACAATAGAGTCAATTGCCAGCCCCACCAGCGTCTTCATCTAGAGGGAAAGCTGTTACATTTTCTTGCAAGAGGGGCAGAAGAAATCAATAGTATAGGTTATTTGGTGCATTCCTTTGTATATGACATTATGACTCGTGATATGAGATACATTATTATATTTTTTGTTGATATTTTGAGGCTGAGTAGAGAATCAGGACTTAATATTCAGGACATGATTCACTGTTATGTGTGATGTAGCACTAGACATGATATTACACATCTTATATATTAGTTTTTTTTTTTTTTCGTATTTATGTGCCAATGCATTTTTATGTTTTGGATGCTTTATATATTAGAAAAATTGAAGAAAAGTGAATATTTTTGTATGTGCCGATTTTTTCCCGATTTTTACGAATTTTCCATTTTTTCCCCTCGTCGATTTAATCTCGATCACGATGTTCGCAACATTGATTTATAGTGAAGATGAGCGAACTTTTTGTGCCACAGTTTACATTGATGATTACTTATCATGAATCAAAGCATGGATAGGTCTTCCATTGATTTTAGAAAGATCTTTAGATCTTGATCTCACAGTGAAGGCATATATATATATATATATATATATATTGATTTCATTGTATGTAATGATATCCATATTTGGTCTCTATAAAAAAGGTTAGTTTATATATATATATATTGATTTCATTGTCTGTAATGATATCCATTTTTGGTCTCTACAAAAGAGGTTAGTTTAGAAAACTATCATTCCATATTTTGCAAAAGACATGATCCTTACTTGCAACCACTATTTTTAGTAAACTCTAATATCAAAATTACCAAAACCGATAAGATTATATTCTTTCTCATATAATGTGAGAGAATAAAAATCAACCTATTATCAACATTCAATTTCTATCAATTATTCTTTCATAAGCTTCTATGCATTATACTTTTTTTCAAGGCAACATTTTCTTGCACATGCGTAAAAAGAAGTAAAACTATTCTTTACTTTTGCATGCATCAACAAGTATCAAAACCATAACTATTAAAGATATGCAACACCTTAATTACTATTTGCAACATTACTATCATATCTTGGGTTCTTTGAAATCTTGGAAGAACGGTAGCAGTAAAATTTCAGTAGTAATTTTAAACAGTAAAATTTCAGTGGTAAGATTTCAGTAGTAAAATTTCAACAGTTAAATTTCAGCAGAAAAATTTTAGCAGAAAATGAGCAGCAAGTAGAAGTAACAAGAAGTAATATTTCAGCGGAAAAGTGACTGCAAATAGAGTGAACAACACTTGATATTTCAACAGAAAATGGGTTGTAAATAGAGTGGATAGCAAGAGATATTTTAGCAGAAAATGGGTTACAAATAGAGTGGACAACAAGAAATATTTCAGCAGAAAATGGGTTGGAACAACACTTGTTTTCTTGAGCTTGTCTTCACCAAAACTATGATACCATGTTGAAATTCTGATGTTCTATTTTGTAAAAAATACGTATTACAAAACTTCTTTATGTTGAAATATTAGATAAGTAATTGTAGATAGAACATAAATCAAATGCACAATAGAAGGCAACCAACAAAAAAATAAGAAACAAAGAATTTAGTTCCAATGACCAGGGAAAAATCCACAAGGGGAAAACCCAACCAAATTCCTCTTCTATTATAAATCGTGTGACAATTCTAAACAAGAATCCTATAGCAACAATTGGAAATTATTCTCCTAATTGTTAATTCAATTTAACAATTTATTTGTTGTTTGGTACGACAAATACTGAATAAATTACACTACAATCTACACCAATAAAATTGCGGAAGAATAAAACCCTGGAAGCTGAGAAATGCTAGCACAAACACATAAAAATAACACAATTATTTTTGGACAAAAGTCCCCGGAAAAACCCAACTTGGGAAAACCTGTGCAGCAATGAGGGTTTTTATTATTATGCAACAATGAAATTCTAAGTACAATTTGGATGCCTGAAACTGGCAATCCACAGCAAGAAATTTTGGGCAAAATTATTGAAGGGAGTTTACCCTTCCTCCACAAGCAATCTCGGCACAACTTTCCTACAGAAAACTCGGCCTCCTAAAGCTTCCGCGTCACCCTCTGCACTAGATTTCATAGTCACTATGACGTCAAGCCTCTGACTGGTCTCTAATGAAGTCGTTTTTCCTTCAGCTGTTGAAAAATTCGTCTCTATGGCCCTCTAGAACCTCTGTTTGGACTCTAGATCTAACAACAATTTTCTCTCTAGCAATTTGAACTTCCCTCTCTGAAGCTACTGCGCAAAGCTCTGTGTTGCCTCACTGGGATAACTCGAACCTCTTGTTGTTGCCTCTTTGGATCTAGAAAACTTCCTCCGGATCACTGTCCCTGCCCCTAATACACTACTTCGATCTCTGGCTCTCTCCAGAACCTGGCTGCTACTACTCTGGAAATCGACCTACCAAGAAATCAAACAGCTCAAGTGTATTCTCCATGACCACATCGACCTCCTCTTATAATCCACTGTTGGAGCACCAAAGACCAAGATTAAGACATAAAAAATGGCTAGGATCATCTCTAGATCGATCTGTGTGAGTTTCTAGACTATTCTCGCCTTAAATTAATTAATACTGATTAATTAACCTGTTTTCCTAAGTTTAGACTTAGAAAACATTAAAAAATGGTTAATAATCTAATTAAGTCACTTCTAGGCGGAATTTCCAGAAGTGATTTATGGGTTTTGGATATCTCATGTATTCTAGCTTCTCCACAAAGTTTCGTGACTAGAACACATATGATGCTACAAAAGCTAAAAAAACTCAACAGAGATATAGATTACAATGAGATATCAAGAGAATGAGTAAGTTCACCTAAATCTGAACAAGTTGTAGCATGAAGATCATTGGTAGCAATAACAGACGTACACACTGAATCAAGCTTCCTATCAACTTAATCAACACTAAAGCACTGAAACAACCTTGGCTTACCAAGTTCTACTCTTACTCTCCAAATCTCTCTCTCACAATCTTCTTCAACTCTCTCCAACTCTCTCTTAAGTTCGAATTCTTCTTTCACAATGAACAAGTAGTGAGGGGAGAAAGAATGAAGCACATATATATATGAGGAGTAACGAATCCATGCCATAAAGGAGGAGTAACTCGCATGCCAAGAGGAGTGCAATTCATGCCCATTTAGGAAATGTAACCCATGCCATTAAAGAGGTATACATGCCTTTGTAACTTATGCTTTTAAGAGAGAGTGTAACATATGCATTAAAGAGTGTGTAAGAGGAATATTTTATGACATTCTTTTACCGAGTGTGAGAGAGTGTAAGATAATCTTTCATGACGTGCTTTAATGTGTAAGAGAGTGTAAAAGCATTAATGAGAGTGTAAGAGGAATATGCCATGCAAATAATGAGAGTGTAAGAGAACATTATTGAGAGCCATGATTGGGTGACTTGAATTTCCTTTTAACAATAATATAACAGTATCATAAGAATAATAACAATAATATTAATGATAATATTGATGACTAAGTCAAAATTGAACTATTAAGATTGATTGATGATCATAAGGGATTTTCCATCAACAATACTTGATTACCAACTGATGCAAGGTGATTTACTATCTTGAGACTTTCTAATTTTAGAAATTCTATTTTTAGAAATTCATCCCTAAGTTGCCAAATTTTCAACATTTAAGGCAAAACTTAATATGTTGATGGCCTAATCCATATATAAAGTTGTAAATTATGTATTTGAAGCCAAAACTACATAGGCAAGTACAAAATCATATGTTTAGAGCCAAATCCATGGGATTTCTTCTAAAGTATTGACTGAGATAAAAATCCTAGTAATCAATGCCAAGATCAAGGGTCTGAGGATAAAATCATGCATCAAGGAAAAATCTTTCACTTGCGGCCAAATAGTTTGGGATCTGATCCATAGAATTTTGGGCTTAAAGCCTTACATTTGGCATCAAATCCAAGCATTTGGAGCCTAATATGCGTGTTTGAGGTACAAACCATGGATTTGAGGTAAAATTTGTTTCTTCAACAAAGCAAATGAAATTAGAGCCTAAATCATGCATTCAGGATCAAATCAATGGGTTGACGAACAAAAACCAGTATTTGAGAATGAACTCATCATTTGGGACCACATCGATAAATTTTGGACTGAAATGATCTTCCTAAAACCAAAATAATACATTTAAGACCAAACCCACACATCTATGGCATTTCAAGTTTAAACCATGCATTTGGAGCCAAAACGGTGCATTTGAAGCCCAAATGAATTATCTTGAGGCCTTTAAATTGTAGGAATTTACAGGGTGAGTTCCGTAGATCAAAAACTAAAGGTCACTGCTCACAAACAGATCACAAATCAGTACACCAATATTATCAGGTGGTTAAAACCCTCGAAGAGGGAAATAGTCCACGACCTGAGCCAACACAGCCACTTCAGGCAATTTATTAATATAAAAAGAAAAGTTACATATGTTTCTCTCATAAACGATTACCAGACAAATGACCCTCCATGCTCTTTAAATAGAGATCATGGACCAATCGGGTGTTAAGCCACGGATCAAGTGTTGTTAATACCGAGGAGAGAGTGCACTGTGGGATCACTACAAATTGTGATTGTTCGATTATAAGTTACAAATGTACATAGTAAAGAAACACACTTTACCTAACTCTACACTACACTAAGTTATTCTTAACTATTTCCCATGTTTCGGAATATCCTAACATAAATACATGAGCATGACAGAATAATAAATCATGATGGATCAAATTCATCAATTAAGGGTCAAATTAATCTATTAGAATCCCAATTAACATATAATTAAGGCCAAAACCATCCATTTAAGGGACAACCTTAACCAGTGCATTTGAGGGACATAACATTCATTTTGAGCCGAAACTAAACATTTTTTTCTCAAAGAGAGAACCAATAGCTTGCTTGCACCCTGTTGAACACTCTGTGTCAACTACCCTATAGCGATACACTTTTTCGCAAAGGGATTCCATCATGTTTTAACACTCAGATCATCTAGGATTCATCACCATCAGTCGTCAGTTTGTCAAAGTTGTAAACCCATTCTGCAAGTTTGTAATGTAAATAATGTTGATTTTTGGAAGCATCAGAAGTTCTCAAAGTCTCAAATTTTGTGGAGAGGCTTAGACACACGTATTCCAAAGAACCCAAAAATCGTTTGTGGAAATTCCACTTGGAACATGTTTTATTAAAATAATTAATTATTTTAATGGAATGGTGACCCTAAGTCTAAACTTAGGGAAATTAAATAATTAAAGGGAAATAATAAAACAGAGTGTGAATCTTCTAGAAAACACAGATCAAGTCAAGTTATGATCTTAGCCGTTCATTAGAGATCTAATCTCGGTCGTTGATATCTCAACGAGAAGATTATAAAAGAAGACTCGAGGGTCATTTGGAAAACACACCAGTGCAGATACTCAGTTGCCCGAGTAAATTGATTTTCTCAGTGGTCGAAGTTCTGCAAGAGAAAATCGACTCACAGGGAGAGTAGCAGGTGAAGGACAGAAAAAGAGGGTTCAACAGAAATCCGGGGTGCAGGGGCAAGTGACGCAGTGCTAGGAAGAGACAATGTAGAGGCTAGGAGGGAGCAACATGCAAGGATGACACAGTTCTGCACAGTCCCCACACAGAGCCAACGCAGTGATGATGCAGGAGGCTCGGGAGGGTCCTTTCGGGGTCTTTTCTCATCTGATTATTTTGTGAGGAATTTCTCCAGTGTTTTCATAGGGAATTTCTCTTCGTCACTGCTGATTGAAAATAGTACAAGAATATTCTGCTGAATAATAGAAACCCTCATCTGATGCACCAAGTTTTCTCCATTGGGTTTTTCCAGGGACAATTGTCCAAAATATCTGTGTCATTCGTGTGCTAGTATTTTCCTTATTGTTTTGCTAGTAATTATATGGTGAAGTTTGCAATTGAATTTATTTCGATATTTACTGAAGAAATTTCTGCAAATAACTTATTTCTAAATAATAAGTAGAAGAAATAACATTTGATAATGCAGTAGAATTTCAAATTGAAATTTTCACATGGAATCAGAGCAAGGTTAGGCAAGAAAGCAGGAGGGACGATTCCAAAGGGGATTCGTGGTACTGCCTTGGCAGAAAATCGTATACCCAAAGGCTTACGCATTTCTTCTGCAGAAATTGTCCGGGAAGGGAAAAGCACAGAGAAAATGGAAGATCGAGTTGTGTTAGAGTTGGCCTCTAGGCTAGAAAAGGAATGTGTGTGCTTATCTAAAACTACAACATCAGATGATTGGTATATTGATAGCGGGGATTCAGCCCATATGACTGAAGAAAGAGATCATTTCTCTAGCTATCAAGAAGAACGAATGGACTTCCAAATTACTATGGGAAACAATTCAAAATGCACCCATGTAGGAAAAGAGACCATAGCATTTCAAACAGAAGCAGGATAGGATCTGGGTAACAAGTCAAAATTAACCAAGATTCCTGCATTTCACATTAGTCTTAGGATCTGCATAAAATATAAGATAGTTATTCATCTAAGCAGCAGTTTCTCATCAATTACTTTGTCCTAAATTTCTTAGCAAGATAGTTGACTCCATAAGGCAATGGTATCAATCGTATAAATCTAATCAAATCCTTTAAATCCTTCTAGATCTAATACGAGTATTTGGTCGCTCAACTGTGTCTCCCGGATTGGTTGGTTCCCAACTAGTCCTTCTTCATTCCATTTTCCGTAGGGTCTAACCCCCTTAGACTGTTATAGGAAGACAACTTAAATGGAGAGATTGGGGATCAAGGTGACAACCCCTGATCTGAGCCGTTGTCACAGTGCCTAGACATTATGTGCGACAACATTTTTTGGCATCGTTGTCGGGGACCAATTTATTGGACCTTGGATTTACAACAGTCATCTCATTCATTTTCATCTTCTCATATTTCATCTCAAGTGTCTAAGTTAGATTTATGTCCGGGTGGGTACTCCACTTCCTTCATATTCTATAGGGGCGTGTACTAGGAGAAATCCAAGTAGCTTTGTTAATCCTACTCTGGATCCTGAAAAGGTTCGTAGAGTCCGATTACACAAGCTCTCTTCTCGTACACTTCTTGTTAATCTCAAGAAGGAATCTCTCTCTGATATCCATTCGCTCTTCCATGATCCTATTCAACAAGATATCATGGATATCTTTGCCCTGTGTAACTTTGCTAACATTCAGGGTTGTCCCCATGATTTCCCTCAAAATGGTATCGATAAGTTACCTTCTTTTAAGGGAAATTATGCAGTTAGTGTCAAAACTCATCTAAGCGCTTTTAGTAGTTGGTGGGGTAAGTTTTCTATAGGTAACAATTACGAGGATGTAAAGATCAGTCTTTATGTTCTTACCTTAGAGCAAGATGCTTTGGAATGGTTTACAGAGAAGCTTGATAACACGTTCGATTATTTTCAATCAATCGTGAATGACTTTAAAGATAAGTTTGGAGATAAAAAAATAAGAAAGTAATTTGGTTATGTAATATCCCAAATGGGATATTTTAACTAGAATTGCAGAAATTAACTTAAGCAACAAAATAAATGGAAATATACACACAGCCACCAATAGAAAACAACAGATGCCGATAAAATCACTGAGCCATTTTATTAATCCATGATAAAAAGTACATCAGCGTAAAGGAACAGCGGAACCTGAGCTTGCCAAGCAAGCATAGCAAATTGTGTACCTTCTTGAAGAAGGGTCTACTGTTCTGCTTTGTTTTCTGGTCTTCTGTTGCATGGTGGTTTAAGGAACCAGCTTCTATTTTTATTTTCATCAATCTGTTCAGGAATCCCTCCATGGTTCAACCAATGGAAAGACCATTGTTTTTTTGAGTTTTTATAGTGGTGTAGGTGTGGTTTTTGTCAAACAATTCAAATATATACTGCTGTAGGTGACACGTGTTTGCTGGTGTCAAATACAGGTGTATAGTGGAGAATTTATAAAAGAACTAGTCTTAGCCCAATGGCTGGTATTTCTTCTCATCTTCAGAAATTTGTAACTTCATTAATAGACTTACATCAAGACTGTGTTAGACAATACATGATCATTCACTCCACATAAACTATCAATAAATGCATAACAGAGATACAAGAGGAACCTGGTATGTATTGATTATCGCAGAGGCCACCTTCCAAAGAAATTTCCACCATGTTTGAAGAAAATCATGCTGTTCAAGAATGTAGCCGCAAGTTCTAACCTTAAATTGCTGTCACACAACCGTACCAGCAAGCAACCACTAACAGTATTGCTCCCCACAAACGCAGCACCAAAACAAGGTAGCACGCGCAAGTTAAGCCCACGAACAGTGCAGCAACAATAATGTGAATTCGTCACAGGATTTGGTTAAAGATAGCAGTCCTTCCTCATGCAGCCACAAACTCAGTAATATATCAACCTTCACTGTTTCAGGATACAACCCAAGATATGTCTATACTCAACAACTCGAATGGTGTAAGCCAACCTCCTCTGTAGCATAACTTTCCCTTCAACAACCAACACCCATGTGCCTCTGTCATTTATGTGCGCACAGCTATCCAGTGAACTCATCCAACAGCGAATTATATTCCTAGGGATCACATGTTACAGCCACAACATTGTAGATAATTTACCCTTGAGATGGATTAACTCAATTACGAAAGGGAGTACAATTCAGCACGTCCCAATTGACTCTTGCTGAAATGGGTTATGAATTATATGTGAAACTTGGCACCGAAACCGTTGACCAGCTAAGGAAGAATCTCGGCCTTAAGTAGAAACAATCGACTTCTCAATAGGGAACTCAATTTACTTGGAAATAGCTCCTCGACTAGCAGCATCTCCCGAGTAAGCTTGATGGTACGTCCCTCTGGCTGAATTCGGCCACTGTCGTGAAACATTCACGCTCAGTATTGTCGCGGCCCCGTCTTGATTCTGCTCACGCCGCCGATTTAAATCATTCCATCTTAAACATTGGACTCCTGTTTTAATAATTTACGGCCCCACAAAATCACACACCACTGAAAATTAATTCTGCTAAAATTTGACACGACACTTAAGGAAAAAACGAAATTTTAATTCTGGCCCCCTTCAAAACTCGACCGACGGCTCAATTTAGTTTTTCACCGTGACCGCTGGCATAAAATTATAGGCCGCTGCTCGCGTTGGGTAATTCCAGTCTCGGTTTTCAAAGAGGAACCCATGCTCACTGCTTTGTCACGCAAATCATCCCTATTAAACTCCGCCTTGCCCTATTCAGCTCGTGATCTACAAAAACAATACCTCTTCTCCTTGATCTCGTGGCTCGACCTCCAGCAATAATTAATTTGCTGCAAAATGAATGTGAATTCCCTTCTCGGAATTTGTGGGTGTCTGAATTTAAATTACAGGATGTGGGATTTCACTAACGTGTGGCTTTCTCTAATGCATTTTTTTTTTTTAAATAAAAGAATGTGCCACCATTCAGATTTTTTTGAACTGCGTTACGACTCTTCACAAATGAATTTCGGCTCCTGCAGCTTAACCTTTGCGTCTCATCCAGCCAGATACGACCCTTTGAACCTCCGCATACAGACTCGATCTTCAACAACAGGCCACGTAGTGTGGGTTAGCTCACCGTCTGAGTTCCCAATGCTCACGAGTTCCTAGCCTGAATATAATTCTGCCACCACGACTCAAATCATTCGGCCGGTGATAAGTGATAATCTCGACATGTATTAAAGATTAGACTCGGCCTTTCCATTTTCAACGGTTCATAATATTTAGAAAATTCGTGGAACTTATTCCATTGCAAGGCTAAGATTTTCGGTTTCCCAAAACTATTTGGTTGTTCCAGCAAACCCTTCTAGTAATAATAGTTCTAACTGAAAACCCTGTAGGCTGATCCAAGACTGATGCTCCGATACCACTGTAATATCTCGGATGGGATATTTTTACTAAAAATGCAGATAAATAAATAAACTCCACAAAATGCCGCAAAATCAACATTTACTTACAGAAGACTGCCATGTAAAATTAAACATACAAGTACATGCAAATTCATAACACCATAATGCAGGAATGTAACTCAGCTTTATTATATTATCACTGGGGTTACACGCTAAAATAAAAGATAGCTGAGATAAATGAAGTACAACTGACCTCAAGGAAACCTGTTGCACTGCTACACGGCAATGGCCTCCAAAACTGATTGTTGCCCTCTCCCTCCGGCAACAGCTACCACTGAATCCACTGAAGCTCCCATTGAAGATCTGAATGATCCTCACTCCAATATCACTGTAGCTCTATGAAACTTCTGAATGAAGTCTCCTCAAAGAGAGTTGGGTTTCTGTCCAACACTCACAACTCACCCAAGGGTTTCCGTCCTGGGGCTACGGCTGAAGTAGAGAATCCACGTTCTCAAACCTCTCATACACAAGAAAATGATCTACTCCAAAGATATCTCCCAATGGCCTCTTGCCTTTCTTTTATAGATCCCTTGGAGCCTTCTAAAGCATTATTTTATTATTATTTTATTCATGGAGCACTTTTCCCTTTTATTAAAATATTATAAAATATTCCTTTTTAATGCAGAAAAGGGTAAATCGGCTACCACGCCTCCTCCGGCCACTGAAATCGGTGTCTAATTGTCCCACCATGTAGGTATTCTCGTCTCGGTTCCAATGAACTATTACACTAAGGTGTTCCATCATGTATTCCTCCCGGAATGCCACCTTGAGCATAATCAGCTGAGTTAAGCCCATAAATAACTCAAATTTCCGAAAGTTATCGAAATGCATCAGAACGAAAGCCAAACTGCTCAGATCATGGGGTATATCAAGCGAATGCCTTCGGACACCATGAAAACTCCTCAAAACTCCTCCAAAAAGCTCCTAAGCCCACTGATAGCACCAATCTGTACATGTGACTTGTCTACTCCTAACTCTGGAAGTCCAACCTAGCCCTGTCGTAGAAAGAGAATGAGACGGTTGTGTGAAAACTCCACCACTCGGAATCTTACTGCAACAAATAATATAGTTTCTTCTATTTGTTAAATAAATTAAGCAAAATTATATACTGTGTCCTATGATAAATATCGAAACTAATGCACTACAGCCTTCACAAAAAAAATACTATGGAAGAAAAATAAACGCTAGAAGAATAGATGCACACACACAAAATACACAATTATTTTTAGACTAAGTCCCCAGAAAAACCCAACTCAGGAAATCCGATGCAGCAGCTGAGGGTTTTATTATTATGCAGACGTAAATATGAGTACAAGACTATGGTTGCTTAATCTATCAAACCAATACAGAGACAATACTGGCAGTAAATCTAGTGGGAAAAATATCACTCCCATAGGCAATCTAACACTGACCTTAGCTCGATTTGAGTTTCTCCTTGCTGCCTCTGCGCAGTCATTGCGTCAGCCTATGCAATACTGCATCCCACAAACTCGGAACTGCATCTTCTCTTCCTATCTTTCCAGTTGTTGTTTGGGTAATGGATCCTCCTTGTTGAGATTTTGGGGTAGCATCAGATGTGCTCTAGCTCCAAAATTTTGTGGCGCTGGAGTAAATGAGATCTCCAAGACCTAGAAAGAATTTGGAGAAATTTCATCTAGTTTGATAGTTATTCAAATAATTAATCTTTTTAATTAAGGGCCCTAAGTCTAACTTAGGAAAATTAAAAGATTAAAGTGAATTTAATTAAACATGTGATGAAAATGTTCTAAGTGACATGGATCAAGCAACTTCTAATCTTAACCATTGATTAGATATTAGATCACGACCATTGGTTTGCCAACGAGAAAAGTATAAGAAAAAAGCTTAGGGTCAGTTGGAGGACACACACATTGGCAGAGCACTGAAGCGAAGTCGAAAATCTAGGGTGTGGTTTGCTAAGAATTTCAGAGTGAGTTTGCAATGCGGTGAGGGGCAGTATTGGCGAGGGATTCTGATCCAAGGCCAAGAATACAACAGCAGCAGAGAGGAAGCATACCCAGCAACGCAAAGGCCGGTCAGAGCTACGCAAATCAGCTAGTGCTACGCTGAGGGCAACACAAAGGCAGCAAGAGCCCTTCAGGGCTGACGCAGACCCAGTCAGGGCAGCGCAGGGGTAGCGTAAGCCCAGAGAGGGTGATGTAGGGCCTTCCAGAGCAGCGCAAACGTTGACACAGAGGATTGAGGGATAGCGTTGGGGTTTCTGGTGGACCAGAAAGGGCCCAAGTTCTATAAATCCCATTTGATGGTGTGAATCAGCCATATTTTCAGTCTCCGAATGAAACAGGTATTACTGTCGTGATTTTCTCTGTAGGTCTAAGACTCTAACCATGTCTGGTGCCTAGAAATTGTTGTATTCAGATTCTGCATAATAATAAAACCCTCTAGAGCTAGCTGCACCGGTTTACCCACATTGGGTTTTTCTGGGGACATTTGTCCGAAAAATCTGTCACTTTGTCATGTGTGCGTTATATTCAATAAATGATTTGTAAATGTGTAGGCTATAGTTATGTTTACTTTGCTGATTTTACTGAATATTTCAAAAAATTAACTTGTAATTTAATTCAAGTAGGAAAAGTAGATTGAGATACTTTAGTAGGATTTCTATATTCAGAAATTTTCACATGGTATCAGAGCATTGCAGATCAAGTTGAATCACCAGCAAAACCACTGAAGAATTTTTTGCTGCAGAGAAGGAAGTTGAAGCAGCATAGTTTCAGAGAGGGCACCACAGCACTAGGAGGACGCGATCCTAGCAGAGGCCACGCAGTGGCTGATGTAATCCCAGCTGAGTGACGCAGAGGCAATGCAGAGCCTTCTAGAGTGACGCAGGAGCAGGTTGCGCTGAGCCAATCTGCTCAAGCAGAGGCTGCACTGAGCCAATCTGCTCAAGCAGAGGCCGCGCTGAGCCAGTCTAACTAGAGGCTAACCAGAGGAACACAGTCCAGTTGTGAGGGTGTTGTACAGATCTTGCATAGTGAAGCAGAGCTTCGGATCTTCAGAGGTTGCTGGTGTGGTGGAGATTCTGTCGGTGCAGAATTGTGCCTAGCTAAGTTGACAAAGAGCAGGAGGAGAAATTTGAGGATCAATCAGGAGGGTGATCGAAGAGGAATGATTTGAGGAATTTGGCAAATTTTTGAGGGAAATCAGTTGTCAGAGGGAGCAGTTACTATAGAGGGTGACTTTTCGCCAAGGACCCTAATTTTGGGCTTTTGATGAGAGTAGCAACAGCAGGAGGGAGAGGAGTATCTGTTTCGACATATTGTTTTGAGCTAGATGGTGTCGTACGGACTGCGTGATTAGGATAGGTTGGATGGCTTGTCCAAATTTCCTATCTGGAAGGCCAGAATCCTGATGGTCCTGGAGGCATACGCACTATGGGAGCATGCAGAGAACGTCTCGGCTACACCAAACGGTGTTGCTCTTCTCATGAAGCATAATGAAGCGAAGGCGCATGCTAAGCGCTTTATCATGGACGAAGTCAAGGATCATGCGGTCCCACACATTGCCGAGAAGAAGACGGCTAATGCTATGTGGACAACTTTAACCACAATGTATCAAGGAAAATCCGTCTAGAAGAAGATGCTTCTGGAGAACCAGAAGAGGTTGTTTTTGATGAATAAGGGAGAGGGAATTGATCCTTTCCTCTTCAGGTTGCAAACGATCTGGGATCAGCGGATTGCCATAGGGGTTAAAATGGAGGATGATATCATGGTGAGGACTGCTCTAAATGCAGTCTCATATGAATGGGAAATGTTCTTCCAAATCATCTTGGGCAGACAAGACCTTCCAAGTTGGGATGACATGTGGGCTATCCTCCGACAAGAGGAAATCTGCCGGATGACCAAGAGACAAGGTAGTACCCGATCCTACAAAGTGAAGAAGGAGGAACAGGAAGATGCAGCCCTTGCATCCAAGAAGCAGCAAGGGAAGTTGAAGAGGGATCAATCCAAGATCCATTGCTTCAGGTGTGGTGAACTTGGACACTTCGCCACCACTTGTCCTCTAAGAAAGAAGGACAAGGAAACTGATTCCAAGGCTACGACAACTAAAGAAGACGATGGCTCTGATGATGATGTAGCTATGAGTGCTCATGTGCCTCGAGAGAAGAGGTGGGGTGATATTGATCTACAGAGCAGCTACAAAGTGGAGGAAGGATCCTTGAGTAGCCCAACTCTTGGATCACATACGTGCTACAGGAGCCTTAAGACAGTAGCGGGGATGACTGGAGCAGTGGGTTCATAGGATCACAGTGAAGCAGAGGGCAGAGCTTGGACACTGTAGAGGGAGAAGCGCAATGCAGAGGCAGCGACAGTGCAGAGGGCTGATGGGACTTCAACAGCGTAGAGGATGTAGTGCTTACGCAGTGCAGAGTTGTATCAGCGCAGTGGCTTCAGGAGGACAGCGCAAAGCAGCATCCAAGGGAGCTTCAATGATGAGATGCAACCCGACTGACTTGTCTATCAGTAATTGGGCAGGGCTCCTTAAGTTGCTTACTTCTCAGCAACTGAGTTGCAGTGAAGCAGTTAGCAATGGCAGTGCTATGGGAAGCATGATGCACCAATTTTAGAGGGAGTTGCAGTACAGATGTGGCAGTGACTGTGGAAAAGTCATGGGCAGTAGTACAGAGAGCAGCAACAGCACAGTGATGGACGGCAGCAGGCCAACCATCAACGCCAGAATCGATGCCAGAGATCAGGGCAGTACTTCGGTGTAGAAGTATTGCTAGAGCACACTCCTCGCTAAGAGGGAGTGTTGAGATTTTGGGGTAGCATCAAATGTGCTCTAACTCCGAAATTTTGTGGAGGAGCTGGAGTACATGAGATCTCCAAGACCCAGAAGCATTTGGATAAATTCCATCTGGTTTGATTGTTATTCAAATAATTAATCTTTTTAATTAAGGACTTTAAAAGATTAAAGTGAATTAAATTAAACATGTGATGAGAATGTTCTAAGTGACGTGGATCAAGCAACTTCTAATCTTAGCTGTTGATTAGAGATTATATCACAGTCGTTGGTTTGCCAACGAGAAAAGTATAAGAAAAGGGCTTGGGGTCAGTTGGAGGACACACACATTGGCAGAGCACTGAAGCTATGTCAAAATTCTAGGGCGTGGTTTTCTAAGAATTTCGGAGTAAGTTTGTAGCATTTCAGAGTGAGTTTGCAGTGTAGTGAGGGGCAGTATTGGCAAGGGATTCTGATCCAAGGCCAAGAATACAATGGTGGTAGAGAGACAACATACCCAGTAGCACAGAGGCCAGCAAGAGCTACGCAAATCAGCCAGTGCCACGCAAAGGCAGCAGGAGCCTTTCAGGGCTGACGCAGAACCAATCAGGGCAGCGCAAGGGTAGCGTAAGCCCAGAGAGGGTGACACAGGCCATTCCAGAGTAGCGCAGAGGTTGACGCAAGCTAGAAATGATAACACAGAGGGTTGCAGGACAACGCTGGGGTTTTCGGTGGGCCAGAAAGGGCTCGAGTTCTGTAAATCCAGTTTAAGGGTGTGAATCAGCCATATTTTTTGTCTCCGAGTGAAAGAGGCATTACTGCTGTGATTTTCTCTGTAGGGCCAACCATGTTTGGTGCCAAAAATTGTTGTATTCGGATTCTGCATAATAATAAAACCCTCTAGAGCTAGCTGCACCGGTTTTCCCGCATTGGGTTTTTCCAGGGACATTTGTCCGAAAACTCTGTCACTTTGTCATGTGTGTGTTATATTCAGTAAATGATCTGTAAACGTGTAGCCTGTAGTTGTGTTTGCTGATTTTATTGAATGATTCAGAAAATTAACTTGTAATTTAATTCAAGTAGGAAAAGTAGATCGAGATACTGCAGTAGGATTTCTATATTCAAAAATTTTCACTCTTGGCCTCTGCACTCTCTCTCCGGATTCTAGCACTAAATCACTGCATCTCCCCAGCAAAATACGGAATCTCCACTGAAGCTCTATGCTACCACTACATGGCTCTGCGTTGCCTCTCTGTGCACTCATTGTCTCTCTGCAATGCACTCATCGGATCTAAAAACTCTTCCTCCGGCCTTACTATCCCTGCCCCTCTCTCAGTACTTCGAGCTCACTATCTCTCTCCGGAAACAAAATGCTACTACTCTGAAAATCGATCTACCATTGAAATTGAACTGCTAAAGTGTGTTCTCCAAGCCCCATCGAGTTTCTTCTTATAATCTTCCATTGAGACTTCAACAACCATGATTAAAACTTAATCGATGGCTAAGATTAACTAGAAATCGATCAAAGTCTTTTTCCAAAAGATTCTCACCATGACTTAATTAATTCCTTTTAATAAATCATATTTCCTAAATTTAGACTTGGGAAATATTAAAATCTGACTAATTAATTTAATAAACTCATCTCTAGGTGGAATTTCCAACATCGATTTATGGGTATTGGAGAATACATGTATTCTAACCTCTATGCCAAATCTCTAGGCTATAACACATCTGATGCTACAAAAACTAACACTCCCTCTTAGCGAGGAAAGTGTACTAGTACTAAAACCGCAATTGATGCCACAATACACTACCTCTGCACCATCTCCTGTCACGCTGCTGACGTTTGCCTACTACTTCCGACCAACTACTGTGCAACTTCGATATGCGTTGCATTTGTGTTGTTTTTGAACCTGATGAACTGATGCCAACTACTACATCTGTACTACAATTCTGTTGTTGCTGCTACTGCAACATATGCAACTCCCTCTCATCTGTTGCTGCTGAAACTGCAGCATCTGCAACTAAGAATTGTCTAACATACTAAACCAACTATGTTCATCCTGATTCATCTATCACGCGAGTCCTGACTGCTACTAGTCTCTGTGCTGTCAATGAAGCCTCTGCATTGCTGCTGACTTTGCACTGTGCCAACTGCACTACTGCCAACTCTGCATTACGCTGCTCAGTTTCTGACTGCTACTAGCCACTACATCTTTCACTCTGCCAATTGGCTGCATCAACTGCCACTGGTCCATCCCGGTACTGCAACTGTGGGCTCACGTAGAAAGGTATTGATTCAAAACGTGGACCTCCTCAAGAATCCTGCCCATCCTGTGGCACTCTGGGTCTACAAAACCAAGTCAAGCCACCTCACTCCCAGAGGGATGTTACCTATCATGGCAAAATCTTCCTCCAATCTAGAGGACAACCTATCAATCTCTGCGGATGCAACATGCTGGTCCTACTTCTCCTCTCTGTCCTTCTTTCTGAGAGGACACTTAGTGCTGTAATGGCCTAGCTCGCCACACCTGAAGCATTTGAACTTGGAAAGGTCCTTCCTCCTGCACTGCTCCTTTGATGCGAGGACCACATTCTCCTCCTCCAACACTTGCTTTGTCCCACAGTTGTTGTTTTTTCCCCTGATGGTGCTCTTCACCAAATATCACCTCATCTCCTCCTACTGCAGTTCATCCCACATTCTGTCCCACTCTGGCAACTTGTCTCTGCCTAGGATATTCTAGACAAAGACCTACCAGTCCTCAGAAAAACTATTGAGAGCTAACCATAGTAATTTTGTAGGTTGGGGCGCTGACCCTACAGCTGACAGTTGCTCTCGGACATCCTTAAGCCTAGTGAGGAAGGGGTCTATTCGCTCCCCCCTTTGCATACGGGTAAATCTCAGCTTCTCCTCAAGATATATCTTTCGCTACTCGAAAGATACCTAGTGTAGCGTAGCAAGAGCATCCTGCTGCTTCTTGGTAATATCTTTGTTAGCTATGTGTGACACCACATGATCTCGAACCCCATCAAGAATCATTCTCTTTGCCTTCGCCATCTCCTTCTTGTAGGCCTTCAGCTAATCTGGATTCTTGGGTACAACCACCACGTTATCAATGTAGGCCTTGAGATCGTATTCATCTAGAAGATAGGTAATCCTAGCCTTCTAGATCAAATAGTTAGATGCTCTATCCAACCGATCTTGATCTCTCAGCCCTTCTAATGCCATCTCTACAAAAAATTCGAAATCCTCCTCTTCTCCTTTGCACAGTTGCTGCTAGGCTAGACACACTCCCTGCTAGAGTGGGAAAATCTGCTCACAACGACTGCTGCTTTGCAGTGGCAAATTAAACTTCTGAACTAGAAGACCCCTAAGGAAATATTTCCCTCAATGTGTGCTCTTTCTTCCTCCTGACGCTATTTTGCACTAGCAATTGTAGTAAAATACCTCGTCCCAACTGGAAATCTGCCCTGCAAGGAAAATATTGTTGCTCCCTCTGCCTCTGGTAATCTTTGATCTGGAAAATCTAATTTCTCTGTCAACTCTCTTAGAGAAATAGAATTTTCCTCAAAAAACTGACCCTCCTGGCCAAAGGGATTGCACAACCTCTAGGGTTTCGAGTTCCTGCTTATGCAATGCTACGAAGATCCTTCTCCTCTCTATATCTGACCTCTTTGGCTTCTATCTGCACTCCGATACCATGTGAAAATTCCACTACCCAAAATCCTACTACAACAACTGATATAGTTTCTTTTATATGTTAAATAAATGAAGCAAAATTATTTACTGTCTACTACGGTAAATATCGAAACTAACACACTGTAGCCTACACAAAAAAAACACTGTGGAAGAAAAATAAACATTGGAAGAATAGATGCATACACACAAAATACACAATTATTTTTGAACTAAGTCCCTGGAAAAAACCCAACTCTGGAAAGCCGGTGCAGCAGCCAAGGGTCTGATTATTATGCAGTAGTAAATATGAGTACAAAACTATGGTTACATAATCTAGAAAACGAATATAGAGAAATGACTGGCAGTAAATCTAGTGAGAAAAATCTCACTCCCATAGGCAATCTGACACTGACCTTAGCTCGATTTGAGTTGTTCCTTGCTGTCTTTGTGCAGTCACTGCATCAACCTATGCAGTACTCCGTCCCACAAACTCGAAACGGCTTCTCCTCTTGCTATCTTTCCAGCCAATGTCTGGGAAATGGATCCTACTGGCCTCCGAACTCTCTCTCTGACTTCTGGCACTGAATCACTACTTCTCCCCAGAAAAATACAGAATCTTCACTGAAGCTCTGTGCTGCCTCTGTGTGGCTCTACGCTGCCTCTCTATGGGACTCACTGCCTCTTTGCAATGCACTACTGCATCTGGAAAATCTTCCTCCACCCTTACTATCCCTACCCTTCTCTCACTGCTTCGAGCTCACTAGCTCTCTCCGACAAAAAAAGCCTGCTACTCTGGAAATCGATCTTCCAGTGAAATCAAACCGCTGAAGTGTGTTCTCTAAGCCCCATCGAGTTTCTTCTTATAATATTCAGTTGAGACTTCAACAACCACGATTAAAACTTAATCGATGGCTAATATTAACTAGATATCGATCCAAGTCCTTTTCTAGAATATTCTCACCATGAGTTAATTAATTCCTTTTAAAAACCGACTAATTAATCTAATTAAGTCATCTCTAGATGGATTTTCCAGAAACGATTTCTGGGTATTGGAGAATACATGTATTCTAACCTCTATGCCAAATATTGAGGCTAGAACACATTCGATACAACAAAAATCAGTGGGACGTTGGACATTGGATGCAACAAAAATTCAGTAATCCGTATAGCAGTTGGACGTTGCATGATTTTCGAGGCAGTAAATCCGTACAACATTTATTGGCACGATTTTCGAGAGGACAACACAGAAATCAAGGAGGAAGTGCAGCAGACTGAAGGCACGAATTCCGAGGTTGCTGGGCGCAGCTTCCAAGGCAACAAGGCATGGATTTCGAGGAGGGAGTGCAGATGTACTTTTCCATACAGTCCATATGGCCATACAACTAAGTTTTGGGCACGATTTTCAAGGCTATTTATTGCTGTAAAATTTTCTGTTTTGACTCTTTTGCTGATTGACACATTTTCCGACGCGGAGTCAAGCACGGAAAACGAGATGATTCTGTTTTTGTGGTTACTGGAATTTTTACTGTATATTTCAGTTTCTCTGTAAAAGCATTTCCAGAAATAAAGAAGAGCTCTCAAACTAGTTTTCCCCAAGAGTTGTAGGGGGTTTTTCTAGGGTCACATTGACCAAAAATCACCGTGTTATTTTCTGTTTGTGGCTGTCATTATTTTCCTATGTTTTATTTTTGCAATTTCAGCAAGTGCAAAAATCTCCAAATTTGTGTTTTCAGAAATTTCGGTCATTTCCATATTTTAGTATTTGTCATTTTTAGATTTAAAACTATATGCATGGAGTGATAAGGAAAACTGATAACCAGAGTGGGGGTGAAATTTCTACAAGGAAGGGTATGCGTCACCCCAGACTGGGTTACACTGTCCTAGCTGGCCCTGCTGGCCTCTTGTTGCCCCTACACTACCCTTTTTGGACCTGCGTCAAGCTTGTGTAGCTCCTAATGCCTCTGCGATGCCCCTGTTGGGCTCTTGGCTGAGCTACGTAGCTACTGCCTCAGTCTGCTGCTTCTCTGCCCTCATGATACTCTTGGTCTAGGATCAAACCATCCCCCTCGCCAATACTATCCCTCACTGCAGCTAAAACACTTCTGAAATTCTTAGGAAACCACGCCCTAGAATTCCAGCTTAGTTTTAGTGCTCTGCCATTGTGTGTTCTCCAACTGACCCCAATCCCTCTTCTTATACTTTTCTCGTTGAAACATTAACGGTCGTGATCTAATCTTGAATCAACGGCTAAGGTTAGAAGACGCTTGATCCGTGTAACTTAAGTCATTTTCATCACGTTTAATTTAATTTACTTTAATCTTTTAATTTTCCTAAGTTAGACTTAAGGTCCTTAATTAAAAAAATTAATTAATTAAAAATATCTTAAACAAGATGGAATTTCTTAAATCGCTTTCTGGGTCTTGGAGATCCCATGTACTCTCAGTCCCTCCACAAACTTTGGGAGCTAGAGCACATCCGATGCTACCCTAACACCACAAGATCTCAACACTCCCTCTTAGCGAGGAATGTGCTCTGGCAACAACACTTCACCCGAAGTTCTACACTGATCTTTGATGTGGGCCTCTACGCTAATGCTTGGCCTGCTGCCCTTCATCACTGCATTCTTACTGCTCTTCTGTACTGCTACCCATGACGCTTCCACCGCCATTTCTACATCCATACTGCATCTCCCTCTCAATTTGTTTCATCGTGCTGCCAACTTCTGTTATGCAACTCAGTTGCTGAGAGTAAGCAACTGAAGTACTTCTATCCAATATTTGACAGACAAGTCAGTTGGGCTACATCTCATCACTAAAGCTCCATAGGCTACTGCTTCGTGCTGTCATCTGGAGGCAGTTGCGCTGCTGCAGCTCTGCAGTGCGTAAGCAGACCTCCTCTGCGTTGCCTCTAAGCTTAAGTCCCCAGCATTGTTGTTGCGCTGCGTTGTCCTCTTGAAGCCTCTGCGCTGTTGCAGCTCTACACTGCATAAGCAAGCCTGCTCTATGCTGCTGAAGTCATATCAGCCCCTTTGCGCTACTGTTGCTACTGCTGCATCTGTACTGCGCTACTCCCTCTCAGCATCCAACTCTGCGTCTGCTCCATCCGTGATCTTCTACACCCACTGCTCCCCTTGTCTCGCTACCATCTTAAAGCTCTCGTAGCTCGTATGTGATCCAAGAGTTGGGCTACTCAAGGATCTTGCCCTCACTCCCGCTCTTCGTCAAATTAGCTTAAGCTAAATTTTGCACCAACAAAAGTTTTCACCCCACCAACAACTGTTGGAGGTTTGCAGCTACGCTTCCGGTTCTCGGCACTCTGCACAGCAATAAGCCTCTAAACTGCGTCACCTTGGTTGGCCTCTGCATGAGCAGACTGGCCCAGCGCAGCCGCTGCGCAGCTCAGGCTGCTCCTGCGTCCCTCTGGGTGGCTCTATGTTTCCTCTACGTCATCCAGTAAGGACTGCATCATCCCTCTGCATGGCTCTGCTGCCTCTGCGTCCCTCTGCTGCTGCGCTGCCCTCTGCTGCTGTTGCGGCTTTCTCTGCTGCTTTCTGCAGCACAGATTCTCCAACTTTCGTGCTGGAGACTCAGCTAGATTTGCAATCGCTCTGATACCATGTGAAAGTTTCTGAATATGCTCAAACAGAAACCCTACTATTAAACTTCTGATTTACTTCACCTACTTACATTAAGTTATTAATCTAAAATCTTCAGCATTAACATCGAAATAAATACATTAACAGTATACACATACAGATCTAAACTGAATAACATGCACAATGACAAATTGACACACAAGGATTTTCTGGACAACTGTCCCCGGAAAAACCCAATGCCAGAAAATCGGTCTTCTGGCTGCTAGAGGGTTTTTATTATTAAGTAGAATCTAAGTATAACAGATCTAGGCACCAAACTGGTTAACCCGACAGAGAAATAAAATATTGCAGCTATACCTCTGTTCTGGAGACAGAAAACTGTCAGATTCACACCCTTAAATGGGATTTACAGAACTCAGTGTTTTTCGGTCTGCAGAAACCACAGCGCTACTCTGAAGCCCACTGCATCAACCCTGATGGACTGCGTCAGCCCCTGCGCTACTCAAGAAAGGCCTGCGTTAGCCCTGCTGGCCTCCTGTTGCCCCTGCGCTGCCCTTTCTAGACCTGCGTCAAGCCTGCGTAGCTCCTGATGCCTCTGCGTTGTCCCTGCTAGGCTCTTGGCTGAGCTGCGTAGCTGCTGCCTCTACGTTGTCGTGGTCTGCTGCTTCTCTGCCCTCGTTGTACTATTGGCCTAGGATCAAACCATGCCCCTCGCCAATACTACCCCTCGCTGCAACTGAAACACTTCTAAAATTCTTATCAAACCACGCCCTAGAATTCTAGCTTAGTTTCAGTGCTCTGCCATTGTGTGTGTTCTCCAGCTGACCCCAAGCCCTCTTCTTATACTTTTCTCATTGAAACATCAACGGTCGTGATCTAATCTTGAATCAACGACTAAGATTAGAAGATGCTTGATCTGTGTGACTTAAGTCATTTTCATCACATGTTTAATTTAATTAACTTTAATCTTTTAATTTTCCTAAGTTAGACTTAGGGTCCTTAATTAAAAAGATTAATTAATTAAACATCTCTTAAAGAGGATGAAATTTCTTAAATCGCTTTCTGGGTCTTGGAGATCTCATGTACTCTTAGTCCCTCCACAAAGTTTGAGAGCTAGAGCACATATGATACTACCCCAACACCCCAAAATCTCAACATAATCAAGAAGTTAGACCTTTCAAATCTTCCTATAGTATCAATAACTTTGGCTAGGAGGACTTGTTAGTTAAATTATTTGTTGAAAATCCTTCACGAAAAAAAGTTCTGGAAATTGCTAAAGATAAAGGGTTGACTTATCAAAGAAGAAAGAAGGATCAAAATGATAATCGAATTAATTCTCGAAGCTTTAACCTTGGGTCAAGCTCTGGATTAAATATTGATGTGGGAGGATGGTTGAACAATTCGAAAATTTTGGTTCCTATCACCGAAATAATGAAGATTCCCTCCCAAAAAGCCAAGTTATTAAGTGCCATTCAAAGTCATCATATCAATGTTGCTCAGGAAGAGGCTCCTGAGGATGTCTATAAGGATGGCCCAATATATTTGCAAAGTTTAACTTCTAATAATAAAGAACATCAAGCTTTCTTTATTACTTTGCTTGTGAATGATTACAAATTGTATAACTGAATGTTAGACTCTGGTGCTTCAGCTTGTGTTATGACTAAGAGAGTTATGGAACAACTTAACTTAAGAATTTCTAGGCCTTATTACTACATATGCGCCATGGATTCTTAAAAGATTGAAGTGCATGGGTTGATTAACGACTTGCAAGTGAATCTATCTGTCTGTTGTAAAATGTAACTAGGTCGGTCTTCATGATAACTATGTAATTATGAAAAGTAGAAGACAATGGTAATAAAAATGTATTTTTGTCTCATGGGTTTCATGAGAAATATTTTATGTAGATAGACTTCTTCTTGATGTCTGTTAGGTTCTTTTCTTCTAAAGTATAAATAGGATTAAGTGTCATGT
Source organism: Pinus albicaulis (assembly GCA_034641835.2). Lineage (NCBI taxonomy): Eukaryota > Viridiplantae > Streptophyta > Pinopsida > Pinales > Pinaceae > Pinus > Pinus albicaulis. Next base: position 1,147,389,067 of record CM076570.1, read on the forward strand.
AAAGTTACTCTCAAACAGCCCTCCAAAAGGTGTTGGAAGACAAGCTCAAATATGGCAGAATCAACCTTCATCTCTCTTGGAATATATGTGTTTAATATGTCAAAGAAACAATCTACAAGTCGGCCTAAAAGTCAGCCTAAGCATCAACTTGGATAGTCGGCCTAAAAGCTGTTCAAGTCCTATATATATATGTCCACACTGCAGTTCATTTGAAACACAGATTTGCAGACTTGTCTCTGAGTAAGTGCAGATATTTAAAGAATGAAATCACAGTGAAGTCTGCGGAGGATAGCATGGAAAGAAGGGTAACTAATGCGGATCTGTCTGAGGTCACATAACATCTAGAAGCTGTTATGTAAATTTTATTAATTGTTAGTTAGATATAGTTATATTAGGTTTTATTAGTGAAAGGGCATGATCAAAGATCATGCCTCTTCGCCAAGGGACACCTTGAGGCGATATTTAAAGCCTAGGCGATCCCTCATTGTAATCATCTTTCATCTTCATCATTAATAATATATATTTATCAAGTTTACCAGAGTTTTTACACTCCATTGGTATCGGAGCCATCGCTCTTCGGGATCTGTGTGATCACCCAAGAATTACAGAATTCCAGAATTGCAGATTGCAATATCCACTTAAACCCGCCTTTCCCGTCACGGCAAACACCCTCCTCTCTGCAAATAGTCCAAGAACTACATAGTCCAGAATTACCCACGGCCAGCACACTTATTGAGGCTCGGATTACTCCTATTAAGATATCGGATCATTTGCAGAGGACCTTTCACTCTTGGACCTGTGATAAACATTGAAAACTTATAGCTCAGATCACAAGTCCAATAATTGCAGATTTCAAGACAATCACATTTGAACTATAACTCGGTCTAATAAGGAGGGACAGTCACCTATAACAGTTCGGTTTTTGGCACACAGAACTGCTTTAACATATCTCAAGAAATCTGTAGAGAATTACACCATACCTCGGATTACATTGCCACCTGTAGGATCTTATTTAAGGCTCCAATCTGTGATAGCAGACAACTATTACTTGAAGTCTGTTCACCTGTAGCAGCTCAAACAACTGTCACCTATCTACTTAGACCTTTCTCCCTGACGGTAATACACTTCCGCCTCCGCTGTCATCCACCCCCAATTTTCTGAAATCGAAAGTTTTTTAAAAAAGGAAATCGAAAATCCATTCCCTGTCGTCCACGTCTTCCCCGCCGGCCCTGTCAGCCATCTACTCCACCGAGTGGTACGACATATTTTAAACGGGCTGAGCATCGATATATTAATAAATCGATTTGTTAAAATTATATGAAACAGGTGTGTCGTTTTAAACGGGCTGAGCATCGATATATTAATAAATCGATTTGTTAAAATTATATGAAACAGGTGTGTCGTTTTAAACGGGCTGAGCATCGATATATAAATAATCGATTTGTTAAAATTATATGAAACAGTGTGTCGTTTAAACGGAACGGGCACACTTTAAAAAAAAAAAACACGATTTTTTTTTAATTATATAAAATATATACTATATAGTTAAATTGATATATATATATATATATATATATATATTATAATTATATAATTCATTTATATATATAATTCTCATTTAATAATTATATATATATATATATATATATATATAATAATTATATAGTTTTAAAAAAAAAATTAAAAAAAATTATTAATTAATTAATTAATTTTTTTTAAAAAAGGGGAAAAGAGAAACTGGCAGAAAAATATTCCCCACCTCATACGCGTTCGATGTCGTCATCAATGTCAATGGCTAAATTCTAGAAAAAATTGGTTGATCTCGAGAAACAGGTCACTAATAATTCCGAAGAATTCGGAAAAAGATTAGTCGACCTTGAAGGCACAGTTGCAGGGCATTCCAACGACATCAAAAGGGTTCATGATACAACAAATCGAATAGAAAGACAAATGTGGCTAAATCATCACGAGGCCACAGAAAAGCAGAACGAACTCTTCAATAAACTAAATGATAAGCTAGATAAATTAAGTCAGACACAATCCCCAATATCTCCTAACAAGGAACAAAATCAACAAAACAATTCCGCAGATTCAAGGAACTCAGAAGAGCATCAGGAAAAAACCGATTCCCCACATCATCAAGAAGATAGTAATGCAGATTTTCAAAATAAGTAGCTTTGGAATGCATTCGCTAATCAATATCCCCTTCTTGCTCCACCATTAGCATATCAGCGCAAAGCCAAGATCGACTTACCCAAATTTGATGGTAATGAAAAAAATAGCGTTGCATGGCTTAATAAAGCAGAAGAATATTTTGAGATTTATGACATTACTAGTGATGACGAAAAAATTAAGCATGCTTCCATGAAAATGGAAGGAGAAGCATACAATTGGTATATGTGGTGGAAAAAAACAACGTTCGCTATCAGTTGGAGGAAATTTAAGGATGCGTTCTTCAAAAGGTTTTAAGGCATAAAAGAAGAAAAGTTGTTTTCAACCTTTATCAAATTACGCCAAAAAGGAGATGTGGATGAGTACACTCGAGAATGGGAGACCTTGGCAACACGAGTACCCGGATTGTCGGAATCTCGTCTAATCCAGTCTTACATCTCAGGACTTAAAATCCACATACAAAAAGAGCTCGAACTACATGAAATTACGTCCGTAGAAGTAGCAAGGCAAAAAGCAAAAGCTGCTGAAAAGAAATTTGAAAAATTATCAAAACCAGAAAAAGTATATTCGAGACGATGGTTTCCTCAATCTGAAAATGTAGATGACACAAAATATGTCCCTGTCCATCTTCGTGAAGAGGAAAAATCTAGTTTGGAAAAACAAAGAATGCGAGAGGGCAAGTGCAAACGTTGCGGTGAAAACTGGGACCCTAAGCACAGATGTGCTAATGGAAAAGCGAAGAATCTATACAGTTGTGAAGCAACTAACGATGCTAACAGTACTGATTCATGTATAGAAGGATTAGAAGACAACTTAGAGTTCTCTGTAGAAGTGGATGGCGAAACTATTCCACAAGTGTCATTATCAGCTATGACAGGCATATCACAACCTCAAACCCTAAGGTTAAGAGGACATATTAAGTAAAACAATGTAATGGTTCTAATAGACACAGGCAGCACGCACAATTTTCTAAATTCAACCATGGCCAAAAGACTTAACCTCTTTACTTTTCCCATGCCTAATATGAAGGTAATGGTGGCCGATGGTAAGAAGATTGAACAAGTAGGAAAATGCCATAAAGTCAAATTGCAGATTAAAGACTTCCATCTAGAATCTCCATTCTACACCGTTCCATTACGAGGAGTAGATGTGGTCTTAGGAATTCAATGGCTACAAACTCTAGGTACTTATTCTGCCAACCATCAGAAGTAGTTTATAAGTTTTAAGTGGAAAGGGCAGAAACACAGGTTGTATGGATTCCACGCCCCAGAAGATCAAGTCGTATCTTCCTCTCTGATGACGAAGATGATTCAAATAGGAGCGCCAACATCTACAGTACAATGTTATCAGTTAGAAATGTTATCTTCAAAAGGGAGCCACGAAGAGTCACCAGAAGTCAAGACAGGATCCGACCCTATCGATATCAGATATTTTCACTATCCAGATCAAAAAAAGATTGAACTCGAGAATATGCTCCACGATCTTTTTAAAATGTGGGAAGCAAGAGCCCGCCGCTCAAGAAACCCAGGCGTTCGTCAACATTGTCCATCGTTACATATGCTTTGAGGACAAAGCATCTTTAAGAGAGGGGCAATGTTATGTAAATTTTATTAATTGTTAGTTAGATATAGTTATATTAGGTTTTATTAGTGAAAGGGCATGATCAAAGATCATGCCTCTTCGCCAAGGGACACCTTGAGGCTATATTTAAAGCCTAGGCGATCCCTCATTGTAATCATCTTTCATCTTCATCATTAATAATATATATTTATCAAGTTTACCAGAGTTTTTACACTCCAGAAGCTACGGATATAGGGACAAGACTGATGATGGAATAGCGTTGAAAAGGAAGAAGTATTGCGGATTAATCTGATAAGGAACAGTGTTGAAAAAGGCAGAAGAAGTACAGATCTAAAGGACAGATTGTGGTACAGACTCAAGAGTATAAATGGTGGAAGGTACAGGAGTACAAATTGAGGAAGGAACAGTGCAGATCTGAAGGATAAAAGTGAAGTCTGAAGGAATAAGGTCTGAAGGTCAATATGTATTATGAAGTGCTGAAATTCAGATCTATAGTATAATGTAAGGAAGGTAAATCTGTGTAATGAAAGTGTTACTTATGCTTAAACATTTGTGTCCTGTGCATTTTGATAATTGACTTGATGATAGATTAACAAAAAGAATACATAAGATACACTAGCAAGCTCACAAGTAATTATCAAGAAGAGAATTTGTATTAATCTCAGACCCTACATTTTCTCAACACTGTCTACCCTAACATTATGATTGTTATGGACATTGTTGTTGTTGATGTGCCTGATGCTTGGGGTATGCTATTATCTAGAAAATGGGCCTCTGGTCTAGGACAAAGTATTCAGATGAATTGGTCATATGATATGGTTCCTTCTCCTAGAGGTGATGGATTTGTCAGAGTTAACAAAGAGCCTAAGAGAAGATTCCATGTTGAAGATCCTAAGAGTCCCCATAATGAAATAATAAAGGAACAACCAAGCCTTGGGAATTATGCCATCTTCTCTAATTCTATAATTCCCTCAGAGGTCAAGGCTGATGAGAAAGTTGGAAATTTGAAAGAAAAAATATGGTACATGAATTTTGAAGGTGCATCATCTAGGCATGGTAAAGGTGCTGGAATAGTATTAAAGTCTCCCCTTGGTCATGTTTTCAAATTTTTCTATAGATTGGAATTCGAAGCAGCCAACAATGTTGTCGAGTATGAATCCTTTTTGTTGGGTCTTGAGTTGGAAAAGGCTTTAAGAGTTAAGTTGCTTAGTATCAAGGGAGACTCTGACTTAGTTATCATGCAAATTAAAAATAAATTTACATGTAAAAATCAAAGGTTAAGGAATTATCGAAATGTTGTATGGGATACTTCAAGGCACTTGATCTTGAATCTATCCCAAAAGAGTAGAATAGTTTGGCGAGTGAGCTTGTCGTAGCTACTTCTACTTTGCAGTTATCTAATGACATTAGGGGAATTTTGAAGTCTAAAATGTGGCTCCTAAGGAAATAATAAAATAAGATTTGATTACATCATCAAATTTTAGAAGGAAAAAAGAAAGAACTGTTTTTTCAACTCATATTTTCAACTTATCTCGATTCTCCCTATGGTTTTACTCAAATTTCGAACGGATACACTCGTTGGATGCAGAATTTGATTCCTCATCCAAGGAGTACCCATGTTGCATACTTTCGACGGACCCTGCTACACGAAAAATGATAAATACATGAAAAACGTGATTGATGGAAAGTATGCAACATGGGTATTCCTTGGATGAGCAATCAAATTTTGCATCCAATGAGTACTCTCGCTTGAAATTTGAGTAAAACCTCAGGGACATAAGTTGAAAAAGTAGCTTTATTATTTTATTATTTTTTAATATTTTTAATTTTTTACCCCAAAAATGGTGAATTGTCCCCCATGGTTGACATCATCACCTTGAATCCTATTGGTTCTTATAAAATTTATTTTGGTTGTACATTTTTCTTAGGAGGCCCATTTTAGACCTCAAAATTTCTCTAACGAGTTGATCAAGGATAAGATAAAAATGGAAATTGTTTTTAGACCTTTTGTTCCAGATAATTTAGAGCATTGGCAATTTTTTGATGATGAAAAGAAAGTGATTCGTTTTCTTGATAATTTGGATGAGTTTGAAAATTTTCGAGTAAATTCCAGGGAGGATGGATTTGATGATCATGAAGATACTAATCCTACTCCCAGGAATGTTGTCCCTTTGGAGCAGCACTTTGATTGGCATGATGCCACAAGGACGAAAGAGGAAAATAAAATGGATCTAGGTGAATTCATTGAAGTAAACATTGGTAACTCTAGTGATCCCAAAATTGTCAAAATTGGTAAGGGTATTAATGATGAAGAAAGGAAAAAGTTGACCAATTTACTTCGTGAATATCAAGATGTTTTAGCATTTTATTATGATGAATTAAAAGGTTATGGGGAATATGTCATGGAGCACACTATCCCTTTGAAAGATGAAAGTTCTAAACCTTTTCGTCAAAAGCTTAGGCAAATAAATCCTAAGTTGACTCCCTTAGTTCAGAAAGAGCTTTCAAAGATGCTTGCAGTTGCATTTATTGCTCAAACTAGGAATTCAACATTGTGTTCCAACTTGGTGATTGTTAGGAAGAAGAATGGAACAATCAGACTTTGTGTCGACTTTAGAAATCTTAATCTAGCATGTAAAAAAGATAATTACCCTTTGCCAAACATGGAGACTATGTTGCAAAGAGTAACGGGCTCTGGAATGATGTCATTGATAGATGGTTTTTCTGGATCTAATCCAGTATGGGTTGAGAAAGAGGATCGCCACAAAACTACATTCACCGCACCATGGGGTACTTTCGAATATATTAGAATGCCTTTTGGATTGTCTAATGCTGGAGCTACTTTTCAAAGGGCTATGGATTATACCTTTAAGGGTTTGATTGGTAAAATTATCGAAATATATCAGGATGATCTTACGATTTTTTCTAAGCATGGTATTTGTCATATAGGTCATCTTAGGAAAGTTTTTGACAAGTGTAGAGAGTTTGGGATTTCCTTGAATCTGGCTAAGTCTGTTTTTGGAGTAACTGAAGGGAAATTACTTGGTCACATCATTTCCAAATATGGGATCAAGATTGATCTTGAAAGAGTTGAGGCAATTCAAAATATTCCTCTCCCTCGTAATCTTAAATCCCTTTAGTCTTTTCTTGGAAAAACCAATTTTCTTAGAAGATTTACTCTAAATTACGCAGAAGTAGCTAAGCCTATTCAAATTCTTTTGAAGAAGGATGTAAAATTTTTATGGAAAGAAGATGGCAAAAAGGCTTTTCAGTAAATCAAGGGTGCTATTGCCAAAGCTCATGTTTTAGTTAGTCTTGATTATTCAAAGGATTTCATGATTTTCTCTTTCGCTTTTGAAGATACCATTGTTGGTGTATTATTATGGAAAAATAAGGAAGGTCACGGACAACCTATTGCTTTCATAAGTAGAATGCTTCAAAATTATGAATTAAATTACACTACCATGGAAAAGCAAGCCTATGCTTTGGTTAAGTCTCTTAAGCATTTTAGTACTTATGTGGGTTATTCCAAAATCATCACTTTTCTCCCACATTCTGTGATTACAGATATATTAACTCAAACTGATTGCTTAGGGATTCGTACTAGGTGGGTTACGAAAATCCAAGAATATGACTTAGAGATTAGACCCACCAAGTTAGTCAAAGGTCAAGGCTTGGCTGAAATTATGACCGAAGGTAATGAAAAATCTCTTGGTTTGATTTTTCTTAACGATACATCTTCACCTGAGCTGCAAAGATTAGGAGAGCATGAATAGTAAAAGGATATTATTTATTACTTGTTAAACCTTACAGGTCCTAACCATTTAGTTGCTCATAGAAGAGAGGCTCTTAGATTAAAATCCACTAAGTATTGCCTCATGAAGGATGGCCTTAGATGGAGAAATCCTAAGGGAATAGCACTTAGGTGCGTTGATGAATTCGAGTCCAAAAAATTAATTTCTAAGTTTCATTCAGGATTTTGTGGTGGTCATTATTTTGTGGAGTCCACAAAATTCTTAGAGTTAGTTACTTTTGCCTTTGATTTTTACTGATGTGCATAGCTTTGTTAGAATTTGCAAAGCATGTCAACTGCTCACTGGGAAACAGAAGCTAGTTGCCCTGCCCCTACAACTTGTGGCTGTTGAGGTACCTTTTCGGCATTGGGGTCTGGATTTCATTGGGAAATTCCATGAAAATTCAAGCAATGGCTACTCATCGATCTTGACTGCTACTGGTTATTTTAAAAAATGGGTTGAATCCATTCCTACTAAGAATGCCACTGAAAAGGTTCTTATGGACATTATTGAAAATCACATCATTTCTATATTTGGTGTCCCTGCCAAGGTCACTACCGACAATGCAAAGCCTTTACTTCATCTGAATTTTCATCTTTTTGTTTTAAGTATGGAATTATATTATCTCATTCATCTTATTACTATCCTCAAGAAAATGGCCTGGCTGAATCAAGTAACAAAAATCTTATAACCATTATCAAGAAGATAGTAGGAGATAATAAGTGATCTTTGGACAGAAAAATCAAGTATGCTTTATGGGCATATAGGATTATGAAAAAGAAATCTACTATTAAAAGTCCCTTTGAATTTTTTTATGGTTTGGATGTAACTTTGCCAGTGCACCTAAGATTTCAATTTATCAACTCCTCCAACATTTTTCCATTGATAAAGATGTTGTTCAAAAGAGAATTGATCAAGTCATGAAGTTTGATGAAACTCGTAGGAAATATTTTGATAGTATGTGTAAGAATCAGTCTAACATTAAGAAAAATTTCTCAATCTAGATCTTTGCAGGTGGGAGACACGGTATTACTTTGGGATCGAAAGAATGAAAAACCAGGAAAACATGAGAATTTTGACAGATGTGGTTGGGACCTTACATTATCCGAGACATTGTTGGAACCAACTCATTCCACTTGGGTACATTAGAAGGCTAACCACTTGATCTACCTGCAAATGGCCAAATGCTCAAGTTGTTCTTCAAAGATGACACCTTATGCCATTCAACATTCTTTGTATTGTATTTTTTACCTTGCACCTTGTTATTTTAGCATTTCATTTTTGTAGTTATATTAGATTTACATTTCATGCTAGTAGAATAGTTAATGATAGAAGAGCTTCTATTTTTCAGGCACTTAAAGTTATATGATGATATTTGGATGGACGTTATTTATGTAATTTTGTGCGTAGCTTGGATGCAGATTTTGGATTCTCACATTCTTTCAGTGAAGCAACGTGTCGTTAAATAGAGCCAGATGTTGACCACTCTGTGTCAACGACCCCATAGCAGTAAACCCCTCTTTTCGCAAAAGGGATTTATCATGTTCAATTGTTTGCATCATTCATATTTCATCATCAATCGACAGTTGTTTAAAGTTGTAAACCCATTCTGCATGTTTATAATGTAAATGATCTTCATAAGACCATTATGCATGTAACAACCTAGGTAATCCTACTTTTTTGGTGACAATTTCTATCTTAAGAGGTTTTTCGTCTCACTAATTCATTTGTGTTTCTAAACACAAATGATCGGCAAAGTTTTTCCCTCCAACCTCACCCCAAAGCTAGGGTGGATTTTGTCGTCAAGATCTTAAGTAAGTCCTAATGTTCTAGTCGAGTCTTATGTAAAGTAATTTTGAAATAATTTAAGCTAATTGGCTAAATTGCCTTGTTACAAATTACTTGGTCTATTAGATCATATTTGAGTCATAGAATTGGGGAAATAATTGAGGGTCTATAACAAACGGGTGTTTCCTTTCTTGTATTAAATGGTAATATTTTGATGTAAAAATTATTTTAGTGCATGGTCCCTCATATATAGACACCATGGCTAAATTATTTGAGTGTTTGAAAAATTATTAATTCCCTCATGAGTCAATTAATTAAATTTCCTCTTAAAAATAAATTAAAATTATAAGCCAGAAATTTAATTAATGTTAAGTCCTAGGAAAATTTAATTCTCCAAATTAAAAAAATCATGGGTTCTAGAAGAATTAATTTTTGGAAGTCCTCGACCAAGGGAATATTGAAAATTTCAAGAGAATCTAGACCTTTGGGCCTTGGTAGTTAAGTCAAAGTCATTTTGTTTTTAGGAAATCGACTCAAAATAATTAATTTTGAGTTGGTTAAAATTCAATTAAATGGAAAATTCGATTTTCCTCAAAAAATAAAATTGTTTCAACGGAGGAGATTAAAAGATAATTAAATATTTTCCAACGGTCGAGATTACGTTGATGGGGATCAAGACAACTAGTCATTGGAAAATTAATCTATAAATTAGAGGTCATTTGTTATTCTAAAGGATCCGATCATTGAATCGTGTACTAACTTTTGAAGCTTTTGTAAACTCTTCTGGAATAATACAACGCAAAGTATTTGGGGTTTTACTTGATGGCAATGTTCCTCTCCGGCATTTTATGGTAACTTGTGTGTAATATTTTGCTGATCTTATTTATAAGTTGTTGGTTAATAACTCTTATAGATCAACCTATTGCACAAGTAGCTTGCTTAGGTTGTTGGGTTTTAAGATAACATTAAGGTTTTTATTTGATTAGCAAGTATCTCCAATCTTTGAATATTTAATCGTTATTTTATACCTCTATTAATTTAACGACTTATATTTTAAGTGTGCAGAAATCATTTTTATTCAAAAATTATGGGTGTTTGGGGAAGTCCTTGGTTGGACCAGCCGACTCCCAAAACTTAAGATCTGGAGAGTCTTCCAGATTAAAACTCTAATATTATCTAACGAAATATATCTTATAGGGATTTTCTCAACTAGTACCTAAATTTAAAAAAGTATTTATCTTTAAAATATTGTGCTAAATAGTTAGATTTGACTAGAAAGAGTCTCAAATCTACAAATTTGAGAGCGGAGTTGCACTCATACTCCTCAGATCTAATAGATCTGTAACTTATCTGTATAGATCTGTAATTAAATTTTTGTAGATCTGAAGTTTTGTAAATTTTTAATCTCTGGGTCTTTGGGGTTTCATTTTTATTTTGTACATATTGGAATTTGGGTATTTGTTTTCCATTTGTGCAGGTGCAGATCCGAAGGATTTCATCAGTTTCAGCGAGATATAAACCCTACAGGGCAAAATCTGGCCTCAAATATTTTTGCAAGGACGAATTATTCAAAGATATTTTCAGTCCAAGAATTTCATTTTCAAATTGAGGGTCTTCATAGATAAACTTTTTGAAAGGAGCAAGTGAAAAAAATTTTAGGGCCTAAAGGCCCAACGCTGGCCTTGAAAACCCTCATCGTGGCCTTTATCTCTACTAGTCATGAGCCCTCCTTCCCTGCGGCCTAATTTATCTCCTCTCTGCAACCTCCTCACTCAGCCTTACTCCCTCACCTAAGCCATTTCGTGGCTCCCCCTTTACCCGTAGTCCATGCTATTCCTCCTCCAAACCTTCTAACGCGCAGCTCGAGCCCTCCTCTCAACCTCCATCCTTATGATACCCTTCTCCCTCAAGCCTGAGACCCTTCTCTCTGCCTACACTGCCTCTTACTGCCTTACGTTGTCCCTGTGACAGCCTTCCTAACCCTCTCCCTTGTTTGCCTATCCACTCACTTCATAACCCGGTTATTACATAGCGTCAAGCAGATCTTTTCTGAACATTCCTTCATTGTGGAAGCAAGATAAGGAGGGTATCAAAAATCAAAGACAACGATTTTTAGGAGCGTGTTCAGTTACAATTTTCATCACTGTCATACAACTTTTCTGTTAGAATTTTTCTGAGTTTGAAGGTAATTTTGGGCACTCAAATTTGAAGGTGATTCAACATATGTCATCAAGGCTTTGAGCCTTCAGTTTCTGTCTCTAAGCCTTCTCTTTCATCACACAAAACGTTAAATCCTAAACAGTGATATTAATTAATTTCATTTGGGTTTAAACCATAAATCTAAAAGACTGAATACCTCATTGGATTAAAGATTTAACTTGTAAATATTTTTCATTGAATCATTGCCATTTCAAAGTATCTTTCTGAAGTTTAAAGAGTGCTTAACATAAATTTAGCTCATTGTTGTCCTCATCATTTAATTCACTAATAGACTTGTTGACCACTATGTGTCAACAACCCCATAGCAGTACACCCCCATTTTTGCAAATGGGATTTATCATGTTCATGGTGTTCACGCCATTCAAATTTCATTATCAGTCGATAATTTTATAAATGATGTAAATCCATTCTACATGTCTATAATGTAAATGATCTCACTAAGACCATCATGTATGTAACAACCTAGGTAAGTCTAGTATTTTGGTTTCACTGATTCAATTGTGTTTCTCGACACAAATGATCGACATAGTTTTTCCCATCCAACCTCACCCCAAATCCGGGGTGGATTTTCTCATCAAGATACTAAGTGAGTCTTAGTGTTTTTTTTTATCGAGTCTTTGTAAAGTAACCCGGGAATAATCCTAACTAATTGGCTAGATCATTTTATTACAGATTTATAGGTCTACTAGATCATATTTTGAGTCGCAGAATTGAGTAGCTTATTGAGAGTCTGTTGCGAAAAGGTGTTCCCCTCATGGTTTAATGTATTAATCTTATGTAAAGAAGGTTGGAAAATAATTAATCCCCTCATGAGTCGATTAATTAAATTTTCTAGCCAAATTAAATTAAAAATCCTAAGCCATAAATTTAATTAATTTTATGTCCTAGGTAAAATTAAATTTTTCAAAGGAAAAATTCGTGACTCCCTAAAAAATAAACTTTTAAAGGTCCCAAGCCAAGGGAATATTGAAGATTTTGAGAAATTTTGGACCCTTGGTTATTGATAGTTAAATCAAAATCAATTTTTTGAGGTAATTAACCCAAAAATATTATTTTTGAGTTAATTAAAAATAGATTAATTGAAAAAATCGGAATTCCTCAAAATATGATAATTTCGACGAACGCGATTAAAAGATAATCAAATCCTTTTCGAAAGTCTAGATTACTTTGACGGGGATCAAGCGAACTAGTCGTTGGGTATTTTACTTATAAATTAGAAGTCAGTGTCAGTCTGATTTTTCATCCGATCTCTTGATCGTGTACTAGCTATTGAAGCTCTCATGTAATACTTTCTGGAATAATACAAACAAAGTCTTTGGGGTTTTATTTGATGGATGTGATCCTCTTCAGCATTTTATGGTCAACTTGTTCTTTATATTCTCCTAGTAAATATTTCAATGAATTGTTGATTAATGGCTCTTGTAGAGTAATCTATTGCACAGGTATCTTGCTTAAGTTACTGGATTTAAGGTAAGAATATTAATTAGATTGAGTTAGCAGGTATCTCCGACTCTTGAAAATTTTATTTTTATTTCATTTCTCTATTGATTTAACAGTTTAATCTCAAGTGTGCAGAAATCTCTCAGATTTAATATTGGTCGTTTAGGGAAGTCCTCGGTTGGACCAGCTGACTCCCAAGGAAATAAGATTTGAAAAACCCTCCAGATCTAATTTCCCAGGCTTATCTTAAATTATATTTTTGCAGGGTTTTTCAAGGGCTTGTTCGTAAATTGAAAATTTATCTTAATCTTTTATTGAGTTTAAAGTTAGATATGGCTAGTAAGAACCTTAGATCTTCAGATCTGGGAGCAAAGTCAGACTTATACTCCTCAGATCTGATAGATCTGCAACTCTTGTGCATAGATCTGTAGATGTATTATATAGATATGTAACTTATTTGTATAGATCTATAAATTACTTGTGTAGATCTGAAGTTTTGTAACATAATTTTGAATTTTAACATTTGGGTTCTTACGATTTTATCTATTTTTGTACATATTGGGTGTTGGGTTTTTCTCTTTTCACTTGTGCAGGAATAGATTTGAAAAATCAACCAAGGAAATCTTCAAATCTGAACCATATCTACACCCTGGAGGGCAAGATCTGGGCTCAATATTTGATTGCAGGTGAGATAAAGTGGAAGAAGAGCTAGATCTATACCCTTGAGGGTAAAATCTAGTCTCTAGAAAATTTTGCAGGCTCAGCCACTGAAAATTTTGCAGGAATTTCAGATTTGAAAAATTGGCATTAGAGACTTCAAAATCCCTAGGCTTTTGATGTTATTTTTGCAGTATTTTGGTCTCCAAAATTCTAATTTTCAAGCGGCAACATTATCCCAAAATTTCAACGATTTTCAACAGTGGAATCTTCAAAGCCTTGGGCTAAGGGTTTGATCTCTAAACCCTTATTTTCTGCAAATTTTATTATAGCAAACAAATCACAAATAATTAGGCCCTAAAAACACATTTTATATGGTCAAATTTGTTTAGAATTGCAAAATATTCATTTTCAGAATTTTGGCCATTAGAACATCTTTAATTTTGCCTAGATTTTACTTTGAAGCTTGCTGGAAATTACAGCATAACTGCGAAAAATCAAATCTGAACATTTCTGATGCATATCCTAAATAAAGTCCAAAAAAATTGATTTTTTAGTTTTTTGCCTAAACTTATTATTTTTAGACATTGTGGAGATCATTTTCAATATTTTCAGTTTGCTGAATCAAACTCTCTTACAGCTTTAAAATTGAAATTTTCAAGTTTTAATACATTTTTGCTATTTTTGGAAGTATTTGACAGCGATTTTTGGCAATTTTATCTTGTTGATCTATCATTGTTTCACTGTTGAAATAAAAATATCAAAGTTTCTCTTAATGAAGCCCTAAAATTTAATTTTTCTTCAAGTTTAATAATTTTTACTATTTTTAGTCATTTTGGGCATTGTGGCCAGTGTCGTTTGTTTGCTGATCTATGGTTTAAATTACTGCTGCAATTAATACTTCAGATCTGAAATCTTGCTAGAGAAAAAAAAAAAATTTCTTGGATTTGCATTATTTTATAATATCATTTAATCCATAAAATTTCTTGACGAAGTGTTTATTTAGCATTGAAATTTCATAGTGTTTCTTGATCATTAATTATTGAGATGTAAATGCTAATTATTTTCACATGCTTCAGTTGAGTTTGATAATCATTGGCATCTGAATTTTTAAATGCTTTTTATCGATTAAAATCGTGTATCGTGTAATTAACTCTTGTTTCATTTACTTAAAATATTGGATGTTTATTGAATATTAATGTTTGGGAAATCTTTTCAAGTAATTGTGATCGATATTTTTTCTAAGTTCTATTGTGGATCTTTTAATTGAGTAAATTTTGCAATCTTCATAATTGGCATTCTCGCTTAAGTACTTAGTGGTTGGATCAAATTATTTGTAATCTAAGTGCTTTAGGCATTTAACATCACCTCTCATCTTCGAAGTTTGCTTCATCTTGCTCCTTCTTCAAATCATTTTTGTTGCATTCTGCATTCTAAGTTAGCATTGCATATATGATAGTTATTCATCCAAACAGCAGTTTCTCATCAAGTACTTGGTTGTAATTTCCTTAGCAAGATAGTTGCCTTCATAAGGCACTAGTATCAATCATTCAAATTTAATCGAATCATTTAATCTTGCTAGATATTTTACAAGTATTTGGTCTTTTAACTGTGTCTCCCGATCTGGTTGGTTCCCAACTAGTTCTCCTTCATTCCATTTCCATAGGGTCTACCCCCCTTAGTCTGCTATAAGGAGACAACTTAAACAGAGAGACTGGGGATTAGGGTGATAGCCCCCGATCTGAGCTATTGTTGCAATGCCTAGAAATTTTGTGCGACAACAAGACTGAAGATAACATTAGGACTAATATTCAGATTTTAAAGTCTAGTTTTCTCGTTACAAACAATGATTTAATGATCTAAAAGTTATATGTTAGAATCTATACAGTTGGCATTCTCGCTTAAGTACTTAGTGGTTGGATCAAATTATTTGTAATCTAAGTGCTTTAGGCATTTAACATCACCTCTCATCTTCGAAGTTTGCTTCATCTTGCTCCTTCTTCAAATCATTTTTGTTGCATTCTGCATTCTAAGTTAGCATTGCATATATGATAGTTATTCATCCAAACAGCAGTTTCTCATCAAGTACTTGGTTGTAATTTCCTTAGCAAGATAGTTGCCTTCATAAGGCACTAGTATCAATCATTCAAATTTAATCGAATCATTTAATCTTGCTAGATATTTTACAAGTATTTGGTCTTTTAACTATGTCTCCCGATCTGGTTGGTTCCCAACTAGTTCTCCTTCATTCCATTTCCATAGGGTCTACCCCCCTTAGTCTGCTATAAGGAGACAACTTAAACAGAGAGACTGGGGATTAGGGTGATAGCCCCCGATCTGAGCTATTGTTGCGATGCCTAGAAATTTTGTGCGACAACAAGACTGAAGATAACATTAGGACTAATATTCAGATTTTAAAGTCTAGTTTTCTCGTTACAAACAATGATTTAATGATCTAAAAGTTATATGTTAGCAAGTGTTATTGGTTTTTCATTTTCAGTATCTCTCTCTACTTAGCTGCCTTGATTCTCATTGAAAAAATATAGAGATAAAGAATTATTTTCTCTTTGAGCTATAATTGCATTGGAAAGAATCTGGACAAACTAAGGATAATTGATAGGATTGTGATCTAATTACGTATTGGGCATTATACTGTGATATTTCAATATTTCTATTACAAGTATATCTCTGAATAAGAGTGTTAAACTGAATGATTTAAGAGGTCCCTTTTTCAATTATTGTCTTAAGAAGTGAATATTTTTCTTTGCGAATTGAAATTGGGCTTTAACATATAACTCAGAAATAAATAGTGGTATAAGCATTCCTAATTATTTGATCTCATTTTGTCCTAATCATCCTCTGATCATCTTTTGCATTTGCATATTAAATTAGTCTTGCATAATTAAAATTTACTTCCAAGCATAAGCTTGATCGATAGAAAGATAGGTACCCATCCATCTGTGCTTGAGAAGCCTAGTTTTTCTAGTACTTAAAACGACGAACTTGTAGTCGTCAGAGCCACAATTCTCTGCAGCGCCTGAGGCACTAGGTACGTTAGATTTTCAGGAGAGGTATTGTTAATCACACCTTAGTGTGCTTCACCTTATCTTCTCTCTACCACTTACTACGAAATCAGGCTCAATATAGAAAGGATTGAAGGGTTTAAACTTAGATTAGGCATTTAATTAAAATTAACTAAGATTGTTGCATTTCACATTAGTCTTAGGATCTGCATTACATATAAGATAGTTATTTATCCAAGCAGCAGTTGTTCATCAATTACTTGGTCCTAAATTTCTAATCAAGATAGTTGACTCCATAAGGCACTGGTATCAATCGTCTAAATCTAATCAAATCCTTTAAATCCTATTAGATCTAATATGAGTATTTCGTCGATCAACTGCGTCTCCCAGATTGGTTGGTTCCCAACTAGTCCTTCTTTATTCCATTTTTTGTAGGGTCTACCCTCCTTACTCTGTTGTAGGTAGACAACTTAAATGAAGAGATTGGGAATCAAGGTGACAGCACCCGATCTGAGCCGTTGTCGTGGTGCCTAGACATTAAGTGCGACAAAATTTGTTGGCGCCGTTGTCGGGGACAAATTTATTGGACCTTGCCTTTACGACATTCATCTCATTCATTTTCATCTTCTCATCTTTCATCTCGGGTGTCTAAGTTAGATTTATTTCCGAGTGGCGACTCCTCTTCATCTTCTACAGGGGCGTGTACTAGGAGAAATCCAAGTAGCTTGGTTAATCCTACTCTGGATTCTAAAAAGGTTCTCAAAGTCCGATTACACAAGCTCTCTTCTTGTACACTTCTTTTTAATCTTGGAAAGGAAGCTCTCTCTGATATCGATTCGTTCTTCCCTGATCCTGTTCAGCAAGATAGCATGGATATCTTTGCCCCATGTAACTTTGCTAACATTCAAGGTTATCCCCATGATTTCCCTCAAAATGCTTTCGATAAGTTGCCTTCTTTTCAGGGCAATAATGCAGTTAGTTTCAAAACTCGTCTAAATGCTTTTAGTGGTTGGTGGGATAAGTTTGCTAGAGGTAACAACTACGAGGATGTAAAGATGAGTCTTTTTGTTATTACCTTAGAGAAAGATGCTTTGGAAAGGTTTACAGAGAAGCCTAATAACACATCCGATTTTTTTCATTCAATTGTGAATGCCTTTAAAGATAAGTTTGGAGATAAAAAAAAGGAAGGCATTTGGTTAAGGCTATCAGTATCATAAAAAAGAAAGAGAATGAGATGTTTGTGTGAATTCCGCTACCTGGAATCCTACTTCAGCAACTAATATAGTTTCTTCTATTTTTTAAATAAATTAAGAAAAATTGTTTACTGTGTGCTACAGAAATATCAAAACTAATACACTGCAACCTTCAAAAAATAAATACTGCAGAAGAAAAATAAACGATGGAAGAATAGATATGCACATACACAAAATACACAGTTATTTTTGGACCAAGTCCCCGGAAAACCTGAGGGTTTGATTATTATGCAGTAGTAAATTTGAGTACAAAACTGTGGTTCCTTAATCTAGCAAACCAATACAGAGAAATGACTGGCAGTAAATCTAGTGAGAAAAATCTCACTCCCATAGGCGATTCGACACTGACCTTAGCTAAATTTGAGTTGCTCTTTGCTGCCTCTACGCAGTCACTACGTCAACCTACGTAGTACTGCGTCCCACAAACTCAAAACTTCTTCTCCTCTTGCTATCTTGCCAGTTGTTGTATGGGAAATGGATCCTCCTGGCCTCCGGACTCTCTGGCTTCTGGCACTGAATCACTGCTTCTCCCCAACAAAATACGGAATCTCCACTGAAGCTTTGCACTGCCTCTCTGCAATGCACTCACCGGATCTGGAAAATCTTCCTCCGGCCTTACTATCCCTGCCCCTCTCTCACTTCTTCGAGCTCACTAGCTCTCTCTCCAACAACAAAACACTGTTACTCTGGATATCGATCTCCCAGTGAAATCGAACTGCAGAAGTGTGTTCTACAATCCATTGAGACTTCAACGACCACAATTAAAACTTAATTGATGGCTAAGATTAACCAGAAATCGATCAAAGTCTTTTTCTAGAGTATTCTCACCATGACTTAATTAATTCCTTTTAATTAATCACATTTCCTAATTAATTCCAGAAACGATTTTTGGGTATTGGAGAATACATGTATTCTAACCTCTCTTCCAAATCTCGAGGCAATTACACATCTTATGCTACAAAAACTGACAATCCCTCTTAGCAACGAAAGTGTTCTAGCACTGCAACTACAACTACTGCCACAATACACAGCCTGTCCACCATCTCCTGTCATCCTGCTAATGTTTGGCTACTGTTTCCAACCAACTACTACGCAACTCTGATATGCGCTACATTTGTGCTGCTACTGACCCTGCTGAACTACTGCCAACTACTGCATCTGTAGTACAACTCTGTTGTTGTTGCTATTGCAAAATCTACAACTCCCTCTCATTTGATGCTCCTGCAACTGAGAACTGAACAACATATTGAAACAACAATGTTCAGCCTGATGCATCTGTCACCCGAGTACTGACTACTACTAGTCTCTACACTGTAACTGAAGCTTCTGTGTTGCTGCTGACTCTGCACTGTTACCAACTCTGCACTATGTTCCTCAGTCTCTCACAGCTACTAGCCACTGCATTTGTCACTATGGCATCTAACTGCATCAACTGCCATTGGTCCATCCTGCTACTGCAATTGTCGGCCCTCATAGCAAGGTATTGATTCAAGAGGTGGACCTCCTCAAGAATCCTTCCCATCCTGTAGCACTCTGGGGCTACAAAACCGAATCACCCCACCTCACTCCTGGAGGGATGTCAGCTATCATGGCAAAATATTCCTCCAATTTGACGGACAACCTATCAATCTCCGTGGATGCAGCCTGTTGGTCCTGCTTCTCCTCTTTGTCCTTCTTTCTGAGAGGACACTAAGTGATGTAGTGGCCTAGCTCGTCACACCTGAAGCATTTGACCTTGGAAAGTTCCCTCTTCTCCCTGCATTGATCATGCTGCCCCTTTGCTACGAGGGCCACGTTCTCCTCCTTCACTTGCTTTGTCCCACTATTGTTGTTGCTGCCACTGATGGTGCTCTTCACCAAATCTCGCCTCATCTCCTCCTATTGCAGATCAACCCACATTTTGTCCCACTCTCACAACTTGTCTCTACCCAAGATACTCTAGACGAAGACCTGCCAGTGCTAGGAAACATTGTTGAGAGCTAAACACACCAATTTTGTAGGTTGGGGCACTGACCCTACAACTGACAGTTGGTCTCGGACATCCCGAAGCCTAGTGAGGAAGGGGTCTATGCACTCCCCCTTCTACATATGGGTACATCTTAGCTTCTCCTCAAGATGCATCTTCCGCTGCTCGGAAGATCCCTGGTACAGCGTAGCGAGAGCATTCCACTGCTTCTTAGCAGTATCTTTGCCAGCTATGTGTGACACCACATGATATTGAACCCCATCGAGAATCATTCTCTTCGCCTTCGCCATCTCCTTCTTGTAGGCCTTCATCTAATCTGGATCGGTGGGTACAGCCACCCGGAATCCTACTGCAGCAACTGATATAGTTTCTTCTATTTGTAAAATAAATTAAGCAAAAACATTTACTATGTGCTATGGTAAATATCGAAACTAATACACTGTAGCCTTCACAAAACAAATACTACAAAAGAAAAATAAACGCTGGAAGAATAGATGCACACACAAAAAATACACAGTTATTTTTGGACTGAGTCCCAGGAAAAACCCAACTCAGGAAAACTGGTGCAGCAACTGAGGGTTTTATTATTATGAGTAGTAAATCTGAGTACAAAACCATGGTTGCTTAATCTAGCAAACCAATAGAAATAAATGACTGGCAGTAAATCTAGTGAGAAAAATCTCACTCCCACAGGCGATCCAACACTGACCTTAGCTCGATTTGAGCTGTTCCTTGCTGCCTTTGCGCAATCACTATTTCAACCTATGCAATACAACGTTCCACAAAATCAGAACTGCTTCTCCTCTTGCTATCTTGCCAGCTGTTATCTAGGAATGGATCCTCTTGTCCACCAGACTCTCCCTTCGGCTTCTAGCACTGAATCACTGCTTCTCCCTAGCAAAATACAAAATCTCCACTAAAGCTCTGCGCTGCCTCTATGTGGCACTCACTGCCTCTCTGCAATGCACTCGCCGAATCTAGAAAATATTCCTTCGGCCTTATTATCCCTACCCCTCTCTCACTACTTCGAGCTCACTAGCTCTCTCTATCCGGCAACAAAACACTGCTACTCTGGAAATCGATCTTCCAGTGAAATCGAACTGTTGAACCGTGTTCTACAAGCCCCATCAAGTTACTTCTTATAATATTCCATTGAGACTTCAATGACCACGATTAAAACTTAATCGATGGCTAAGATTAACTAGAAATCGATCCAAGTCTTTTTCTGGAAGATTCTCACCATGACATAATTAATTCCTTTTATTAATCATATTTCCTAGGTTTATAATAGCTTGATTTATTAGCAAGGCTATAAAACCTTTATCAATATTTACACCTCAAACCAAATCAAATTGCACTCAATCCACATGTTGGTTAATTTAAGTTCTTATTGAAAACAATTGAATGCCAATATTAATTGTCAACTTGAGAATCATATGGTTGTTTCAAAAATTATATGCAAAGTATATGTTGGCTATAACTTCCAATCACACATTTCTTTTCTAACTTAATAAATTTTGTAGTGAATTTAAATAGAAACCTAAAGCTACACAAATGATGAAATCATTTGTTCAGTGAGTGCTTCCTGAATCCAACCAACTACTTCAACACATACATCCCTTCATGCTTTTAGGGAGTACCTGCTTTTTCCTATTGGATTAATGGAAGTTTCACAACTAGCTACAGTTGTGGTGTGGGGTTGTTGGAACTGCCTTCTTGGATTGATTCGCTAAAGCTAGAACTTCAAAAACATGGTTGGATGATGGTCAATGAGAGAGCCTTGTTGGACATGTTTCTTCCATACAACCACTTGCTTGAGGTTGAGGAATTCAATTAATGGGTAGCACTATTTAGATTCATGTCGGGGGGGGGACGAGCTTCCAAATATGATTGATGAATGAAGACAACCAACATTGCTAAGACCTTTAGATATATGCCTACTTGCTTTACCATTATGTTATACCACTGTGGCATCGGATCCGGCATAGGAGCCTCTGAGGATCTGTAGCCGCACCATCAATTGTTCCATCAAGGTTAGAAGTAGAAACAGACTCATCAATCCAAGAAAACCAAACACGAAACTAGGAATTCGAATGCCCCACCACGATCACACACGACCCCCCTCACTACAAGCACAACAACCCGCACTACAAGCACGAGAAACTGCACCACAAGTTACACAAATCCCAGTCATAGTATGGACACAAGTAGTAAAAAGGAAGAAAGAAGGAAGCAAGATGGAAACAAGAGCCACTAAGGAATGAGCAGCCAAAATGGGAGGAAGCAAGACACAGATACGCCCAGCAAGAGCCAGATAAGCCGTAACAAGGGAAGGAGCCAGAGTCGCCCCTAAGGAGGAGAACAAGATTATAAGAACCAAGAAACAAGGGGATAAACGAGGAACGAGGGGATATTTCTCTGGGAGAAATACGAAATACTTCGTCTTTATCACATATTGGATAGAGGTCCATGACCGAACAACTTGTTCGAGAGTTGGGAGTTAGTCATCGATCTTTCTTTGATCCCCTATCAAAGGTCACCGACCCACATACGAACAAAAGTTAGCTCATTTTTCTTCTTGGAAGAAATCACTGTAGATAGAGAAATTGGTTTATTTTTTCGAGGCAGACATAGCCAAGAGGACCAAGGCAGTGGATTGTGAATCCACCACGAGCGAGCTTAATTCCCATCGTTCGCCCCATAAAAGTATATAAAAAATGGACTGAATCCAATTCGTTGTCATTTTCATATTTTGGTGAAAATATTTCAATGTATGTAATCGAAATGGACACTCGAGCCTTCTTTCTTCGTGGGAAACATGAGCCTTTTTCTGTAGGGTCGAAGTTCATAATGACATATGCAATCATAATTTTATGTATTTGATATAAAGAGAAAAATAATTTTATTATTGTCATTCTTGAGGCATGGGTTTCATGCTCAAGGGAAATTTATTTTATAGGTCAAGCACCCATTGAGTGCTTCTAGGGCTTGTCTTTGAGTCAACAAGTCATAAGAGTTATTTTCATGTATGGACGACCCTTTTGGGCATGTTACATATTCGAGTCAAAATTAGAGTCAAAGACCCTCCAAGACCTTGTCAACAGGCAAGCAACAAGTCAGCCGAAGATCAAGACGACCTAATGGAGGCAATTCGTACCCTTAGAAAGCCTATATATAAGAAGAAACTCGACTTCATTTGGATACACAACAAGAAAGTTTGATCTCCTCAAGAAAGAAGCTAGAAAAGGATGAAAATCAAGGATAAGAAGAAGAAAAGTAAGATCAAAGTTTTTGGGCCTCTCTCTCTCTCTCTCTTGTGTTAGGGTTTTGGAAGTTGTTGGGCAAGTTGAAGTACTAGAAAATTGTTGGGTCAAAGTTGCAAAAGAAATTGCTGGTTCGAATTTGCAAAAGAAACTGTTGGTTTGAAGTTGAAAAAGAAACTATTGGGTCGAAGATGCAAAAGAAACTATTAGTTCGAAGTTGCAGAAGAAACTTCTGGGTCGAAGTTGTAGAAGAAACTGTTGGGGTCGAAATCGCTGGAAAGAAAGCTCATCAACAAGAAAGGTTGACTTGGTCTTGGAGTGGTCTCTTTCAAGGGTCTTAGGTCTTGGAATTTGTCATTTGAAGATTCTATAAGAAGAGAAGAATTCTTGTGGGTTTTCCTCTCAAAAGGAAACGTTTTGGCCTTGGCGGATAGCCTACATCTTATGTTCTCTTGTCTAATTGTTCTTTATCGTTTGGTAGTTGTTTGATGATAAAAAACATTAATTTTAATCAAGTGAAAGAAGAAGCTAATCAAGTTAAGTAAAACTACAACACAACAGTTATCAAAGTAAGAGAAATCACTTAATTTTCCGCCCCTAGATTTCTCAACATGGTATTAGAGCTAAGGTGATAAGACAAGAAAAGGCAGCTTGAAGAAGGACCATCAAAATGAGTATCAAGAAAGATTAAGACATCAAAAAGGAAATCGTACCATCAAGAAGGGATACTCAAGGGCCAAGTTCAAGGAAATCATCAAGAAGGACTAACCCTCTCATCATCTTGAAGGAAGATCATATAAGACCTCAAAAACCTATCTCATCCAAAGGAGAGTTCCACACTTGAAGCATTCATGGGAAGCTCACCCATTTTACAATCATCATCTCAAGGACCCCACCTCCACTCAAAGAAAGAAGGACTACACATTGAAACATCTTGAAGTCTCTACATCAAAGAAGAAGCATTGCCATAGTCATCCAAAATAATCAAGGTGATCTCCCTCTCTTTGAAGAAAGGATCATATCTCAAGCATATTTGAAGAAGGACCAAGAAGAATCATTGTCATCTTCAAGGAAGAAAACATCATCATCAAAATCAAAGGCATCAAGTTCAAGATATCACCATCAAGAAGCGTCTTCACCTGACAAGTAAGTATCTCTAAATTTATGTCTAAATCTGTTATCAAAATGATTTCATTTTGCAAGGAGAGCGACATAGGAAATATTAAAAACTGACTAATTAATTTAATTAAGTCATCTCTAGGTGCAATTTCCAGAAACGATGTCTGGGTATTGGAGAAAACATGTATTCTAACCTCTCTGCCAAATCTCGAGGCTAAAACATATCCGATGCTAAAAAAACTAACAGGTTGATGAGTTTAACAAGAGATTTAATGGTATTATTAAGGAAATATCTCAAGATTATAAGTCTTCTGATAAATCTCTTCTATATTTTTACATTTATGCTTTTAACCCTTATACCTCATATGAGTTAAGACGTGCTAAGACCACTGACTATAAGGTTTTCCAGGCTTTAGCAGAACTCAAAAAGGATTAAAAAAAATCGAGGACGTCTGAAATTCCTGGCTTTGATAGGGCTGCAACAAAATTAAAAGAGCCTAAGCGTAAAGAAATTAAATAATATGATGACGACCCTATGCAAAAATTACTGCAAAAACTAGAAAGCATGGAGCTTAACCAAGTGAAACTAATCTCTAACCATGCTAAGGAAATAAGTACTTTGCAATCTAGGTTTGTCCAAATGGAAAGAGATCATGCGCATAATTTCCAACCTAGGAATCATAATAATAATCTAAGTAATAATACTTGGCAGAGAAAAGGCCAATCCAGTGAGCAGAGACCTACCAATCCACTCGAATTGGCAAATCATGTGGAGGCGGCTCCTCCTTATTGTAGATTCTATGATGCTCTCCATGAAGAAGTTACTTGTCCTACTGTTAAACACATTATTGAGTGTGGAATGTTTGGGACAAGTAATCAGATTAATGTTGTGGGTAAAGAATATCATTTGTCTCAGTAAGATTGGGCAGAAATTAAAGAGCATAGTCAAGAAGTTAGAACTTTCAATTCTTCCTATAGTATCAATAACTTTGGCCAGAAGAAGGACTTGTTAGTTAAATTATTTGGTGAAAATAGGCAACCTCAGTGGGCTCAATGGTTAAGAACTTGTGATTTCTCTTGGGAAGTCACCGGTTCAAAACTGGCAGGGGGTAGGGTTGTCTTTGGCCCGTCATGACCAAGCTAGAGGGATAGATGTCTCGTTGGAGTTTGGGACCTGGATCTATCCATGGTCTGCGGACGCCTCGGTCCTTGCGAAGTCATGAGTTACTGGTATATGGGGCTTGCGGGCTGTTGCATATACCCTAGATAATGTTTAGATCTAAAAAAAATTATTTGGTGAAAATCATTCACGAGAGCAAGTTTTGGAAATTGCTAAAGATAAAGGGTTGAATTATTAGGAGAGGTATCATTGATCACACCTTCGTGGCTTCACCTTATCTTCTCTCTGCCACTTACTACGAAACCAAGCTCAATATAGAAACGATTGAAGGGTTTAAACTTAGAATAGGAATTTAATTAAAATTAACTAAGATTCCTGCATTTCACATTAGTCTTAGGATCTGCATTACATATAAGATAGTTATTCATCCAAGCAGCAGTTGCTCATCAATCACTTGGTCCTAAATTTCTTAGCAATATAGTTTACTCCATAAGGCATTGGTATCAATCGTCTAATTCTAATCAAATCCTTTAAACCTTGCTAGATCGAATACGAGTATTTGGTCGTTCAACCGTGTCTCTCGGATTGGTTGGTTCCAAAATAGTCCTTCTTCAGTCCATTTTCCATAGGGTCTACCTCCCTTAGTCTGTTGTAGGGATACAACCTAAACAGAGAGAATGGGGATCAAGGTGACAACCCCCAATCTGAGTCGTCGAGGCAGTGCCTATATTTTCTGTGCAACAATAACGCCTTTGAAGATAAATATGGAGATAAAGAAAAGGTCAATTTGAAAGCTTAAGCAAAGGAAACTCAAGAAGCTGAAAATGATTTCATAAAAGAGTCAACTCAAATGGTTAAAGATATGCAACTGAATCAAGCACATGTAATTAAGAGTATGGAGGTTAACCAGGCTCAACTCATCAAGAACATGGAACTTAAGCAAGCAAAATTAATAGCAGATCATGCCAAAGCAATGAGTTCCATGGAAGCTAATTAGATCACTCTTTAGAACAGATTGTTGGCTATAGAAGAAAAAAATGCTAAGGAAATGGAAACCATGATGACTACCATGCAAAATCATTTGATTACCATAGAGGAAAATCATGTCAATGAAATGAGTGTAATTCAAGTAAATCATAACAATATGATAAAGGACATGGAAGCTAGTCAGATATTGCTTCAAAATAGATTGTTGGCCATGGAGGAAAAGCAAGTACGATTAATAAAAACAATGGAATCAAGTCATGCAAAGGAAACCATTGCCATAGAGAACAAGTATTCAAATAAAATTGCCACCTTGCAGGATAAATTGGAAAAAATGGAAAAATTACAGGTACAAAAGTTCCAAACCAAGTCAAATAATAAGCAGCAAAGGAATAGGGAATTTTCAACAAATCATAAATTTCCTTGTTTAGTGAAGCAAGCTCCATCCTATTATGATGTAATATCCCCAACGGGAAATAACCAGTAATACACAGAAATATGCCAGACAGATATATAAAACAAAATGCCGGAACCAGAATCATGGAACAAGTACACATAAAATGCCAGAACACTAAGCCATTTTATTAATCTGAGAATACATATATAGGGGTACAAGATAATCAGAATGAGTGCACCTATCCTTGCCCTAGGCAAGTGGAGACCCTCTTAGAATAAAGAATGGCTGCAGTAGGGACAGCGTCCTAGCTGGCTGAAGAAACTACTATGGAAAACTGCTGCTGCAATGCACTGGAACTAGGGGCTGATCCCCTCAATGGAATGAGCTGAAAACTGGAAAGGTAGCTGATCTCAATCCTCCAGACAAAACCCAGAAATCGTGAAGCAGATGCTCCACCTCCGAAGATACACCAAATAACCCTCACCAGTGAAAACGCTGTCTCTGCCAGTGACAGCGCAGAAGCCAAAGAAAACGCTGGCAAAAGGGCTGAATCTAACCACAAATCCTCCGGATGAGATAACCAAACTCCTCAGGGCTGAAAATACTGAAAAACGCTGCCAAAGTCCCACACAACAACCCTGCTCATCAGATCTGCGTCCTCCCTAGTTGGATCTGCGTCCTCCCTATCCAGATCTGCATCCTCTCTCTCTGGATCTGCGTCCTCCTTAGCTGGATCTGCTGGATCTGCGTCCTCCCTATCCAGATCTGCGTCCTCTCTATCTGGATCTGCGTCCTCCCTATCCAGATCTGCGTCCTATCTCCTTGGATTTGCGTCCTCTGCCCTAGCCTGCGCAGTCTCAAGAAAGGGGGTAACTCCTCTACCAAATCTCCACCAGAAACTACTGCAAATCACCACTGAAACTGAAGGAAAGAAACCTTGCTCGAGCAGGCACTCGAAGTCCCCCGGAGCCAAGGGTGAGATCTCCGACCGGAGACACTCAGTTTGCACTAAACAGTGTTGTAGACCGACTAAACAACCGGCGTGCTGAAGTAGACAGAAGTCTAGCTCTCAATATCAATATCAAATCAACAATGCCAAATGAGGTGAGAACCCCACCTTTTATAGTGCTAAACTCCCTCCAAAACCTTGACTGCGTGGTTCACTCTCCTTGGCCTGCGCAGTTAACCTTGGGTCAGCGTGAGGCCTCCCCTCATACTCATGTGGACCCCCAAGGCCCCCTCTTTAAGTTATAACGTCAATCAACTAGGAAAAAGGAAACACTTTATTTTATAAAGTGAGGTGACCACTCTTATTTCTCACTTTATTTATTATTTCTAGCTAAAGCGGAAAAATTAAACAAAAATGAAATATTCAAATTAGCAATGCTAATTTGGAATATTACAGTCTCCCCCGGCAAAACGTTGCTTGTCCTCAAGCAACTGAAGTGATGGATGCTGTAAGATCCTCTCATCCTCCCAAGTGGCATCCTCATCCGGCAAGTTCTTCCATCTCACTAAGAACTCTCTGATCTTCCTGCTACGCAGTTGTCTCTCCCTAGTGTCGATAATAGCCTCCGGCTGTAACACCAGATGCCCCTCATCATCTGTAGGTGGTAGCTCCTCGGTGACTGTCACATGCTGGCCCAGTGCCTTTTTCAGGCATGATACATGAAAGATGTTATGAATCCGACTGCCTTGAGGCAGCTCCAACTCATACGCAACCTGCCCGATCCTGCGTATCACCCGGTATGGTCCATAAAAACGAGGCTTTAGCTTCTCCGCCCCCTTCTGCTTGAGCGAAGACTGTCGGTATGGCTGTAGCCGTAGGTAGACCAGGTCCCCTACCTCAAAGTGTCTCTCCACCCGACCCTTATTAGCATACAACTTCTGCTGATTCTGTGCTGTGGCTATGTTGTCCTTGACAGCTCGGAGGATGTCTTGGCTCTCTTGGATCCATAACTTGGCTCGCGAAGCCCTGCTAATACCAAACATCATGTCCACAAAAGATAAGGAATGATATCCATACAAAGCATAGAAAGGTGTCATACCGATGGACATATGGTGCGTTGTGTTGTAGCAGTACTCGCCCAAATGTAGCCACTTCAGCCATGCTCGCTGCTGCCCACTGACGTAGTCACGCAAGTAGCCCTCCAGCCACTTGATAACTATCTCCGTCTGCCCGTCCGTCTGGGGATGATAACTAGTGCTCGGTGTCAATTCGGTCCCCACTAGTCGGAAGAGCTCCTGCCAGAATCCGCCCATAAAGCGGCTGTCCCTGTCGCTGACAATGGTCTTGGGTAGACCATGCAATCTGAAAACCTCTCTGAAGAACAACTCCGCCACCTGTGCCGCTGTGTGATGTGCTGAAATGGCGAAAAAGTGAGCATACTTCGTCAGCCGGTCAACTACCACGAAGATGCAATCCTTGCCTGCACTGTGGGCAACCCTGTGATGAAGTCCATCGATATGCTCTCCCATTTCCCCTCCGGAATGGGAAGAGGCTGCAACAACCCTGCAGGATGACTCATCTCTCCCTTGTTTCGCTGGCAAACCTCGCACTCCCTGACATGCTGGAGTACGTCCTCCTTGAGGCCCTTCCATGCAAATCTCTCCCGGATGGCCCTGTATGTCTTGGTGAACCCCTGATGGCCCGCCAATGGTGAATCATGTGAAGCCTGGAGTATCTTCTTCTTGCGCTGAGATCCCTCAGTCAAGAAGATCCTGTCCCTGTAATAGATGACCTCATCGGCCACCCTGTATCTGTTATCCGCTACCTGCCCATCCAGAACCTCGCATGCAAATCTATCTTTGGAGTACTCAACCAGTAGTCGAGCTTTCCCGTCAGCGTCCAAGCTCATGAGTGATAACGTGGCCGGTCTACGAGAAAGGGCATCAGCTACCACGTTATTCTTTCCTTTGACATACTCTATGTCAAAGTCGTAAGCCTGGATCTTGCTGATCCATTTCTGCTGTCTCTCCTGCAACTGCTTCTGCTCCAAAAAGTACCTCAGGCTGTTATGATCTGTCCTCACCCTGAATCTGCCACCTACCAGGTACTGCCTGAATTTGGCCAATGCATGCATGATGGCCAGCATCTCCTTGTCGTATATGGGATATAGCCTCTCGTGTGGAAGGAGCTTCCGGCTCTCGAAAGCAATCGGATGACCGTCCTGCATCAAAACTGCACCAATCCCCTCTCCTGATGCATCACACTCTAGGACAAAGGGCTGCGTAAAATCTGGCAACACTAATACGGGACAACTGGTCATCACCTCCTTGAGCTTGTCAAAAGCTCGCTGTGCTGTGTCCGACCAACTGAATGCCCCCTTCCTCGTCAGATCCGTGAGGGGTGCAGCAAGCTGAGAGAAGCCCTTGACGAACTTCCTGTAGTAGGTGCAGATACCAATAAACCCCCGAAGCTCCATTACATTCCGTGGCTCTGGCCAGTCCCTGATAGCCCTGATTTTCTCCTCGTGGACTCTCACCCCGTCCACTCCTATAATGTGTCCCAGATACAACATCTCCGTCAACCCAAACTCACACTTGGAGAGCTTGGCATAGAACTGCTGCTCCTCCAAAATGTGCAAGACCGTCTCAATATGCTGGAGATGCTCCTCCCAAGTCCTGCTGTATATAAGGATATCATCAAAGAAAACCAGCGCAAACTTCCTCAGATGATCCCTGAAAATGTGGTTCATACAAGACTGGAAAGTAGCAGGTGCATTGGTCAGCCCAAATGGCATAACCAAAAACTCAAAGTGCCCATAATGACACCTGAAAGCGGTCTTGGGAATGTCTTGTTCCCTCACGCGTATCTGATGGTACCCGGATCTCAAATCAATCTTTGAGAAGAACCGTGCTCCTCTCAACTCATCCATCAGCTCGTCGATCCTGGGAATGGGGTACCTGTTCTTCAGGGTCTTCTTGTTCAAAGCCCTGTAGTCAATGCACATGCGTAATGTGCCGTCCTTCTTCTTCACCAGCACTACTAAAGAAGCAAAAGGACTAGTGCTGGGCCGAATGTGACCAAGGGCCAGCAACTCCTGAATGGCTCGCTCTATCTCGTCCCGATAGGCCTTGGGATGCCTATACGGTGTGGTAATCACAGCCTGTATCCCCTGCTCAAGCTCGATCGTGTGCTCAAAACCCCGATCCGGTGGCTGCCCTGGTGGAATATCCCCGAAAACTACTGCATATCTGTCGAGAATAGACTGTAGATCAGGGTGCACTGTCTGCCCTGTATCCACTGCCTCTGAAGCCCGCAACTCTACTGCCCACTCTATATCTCCCTTGCGGAAGGTCGCCTCCATGCTGTGTGCCGACACTGTCTGGGGTGGGTATGTGCGCTGCCCTCGTATCTTCTCATGCTTCCCCGTCTTGGGATCATCCCACTCCATCTCTAGGGCCTTCCAATCCGTCGTGACCTTCCCTAGAGTATAAGCCACTGAACTCCCAATATCACATTGGTGTCCGGGATGTCCACCACAAAGAAGTGATCTGTCAATGTATAAGTGCCCATCGTCACTGATAACTCCGGTACATATCGAGCACATGCCATGGTCTGATCCCCTGGTACCAAAACAGAAAACCCATCGAAGCCCTCCGTCTGTATGCCTCTCCGCTCAACCATCTGGGCATCAATGAAATTGTGGGTGGCCCCACTATCGACTAAGACCGAAACCCGCTGTCCGCGCACTGTCCCCCGTACGCGCAGAGTCAAATGCTTGGGGACTCCCCGCAATGCGGCTAGAGCTCCCCCGGTGGGTGCAAACGATGCCCCACCTGTCGCGGGTGGTGGAGGTGGTAAGGTACTCTGTGCTGCATAACAACCTCCTGCCTCCTCATCATCCCCCTCATCCTCTTCTCCGCTGCTCTCGGAGAAGACCTCTATGAAATGTGCCTTCCCTGCCGCACATTTGTGTCCCGGTGCCCATGGCTCTTGGCAAGTGAAGCACAATCGCTTCCGCCTCAGCTCTCTCCTGGCCTCATCATCAATCTGCCCTCGTCCCGGATTCGCCTTGGGAGGCGGAGCCCTCGTGTCCTTACCCTTAGGCTGGAAAGCCTGTCTCTGGGGATAAGGTGGCCGAGTCCTGGGCAGGACATCCTGTAAGTCTCGAGTCCTACTGATGGCACCCTGTAGTGTAGCCGGTTTGTTTGACCGGACTAGGCCACGAAGTGGCTCTGACAGCCCCTCCACGAACATATAAACCATCCGTGCTGCCGATAAGTCAGGTACCATCACTGAAACCCTCAAGAAATCTGAAATGTATGTCTCTGCACTCCTGGTCTGTTTGAGCTTGGTCAGCTCAACAAAATGCTGCTCTGGATCCCTCCTGTCAAAGCGCTCTACCACCCTCCTGGTAAACTCGGCATATGTCGTCACTGTGGAATGCCCGAGTGTCGCCATCCCATGAAACCACCAGTCCTGAGCCTCACCCTCTAAATGCAATGTAGCCACCTTAATGGCCTCTGTCTCTGACATCTGGTTATGCTGGAAATAGATGTCCAGCTTCTCCACCCAGGACTTTGCCGAATTGTTTGATGAACCATCAAACGTGGGCAAATGGAATCTACTAGCCGCGCGGTGGTCATCACGGTGGTGTCCGTGCCCCCTGTGCTGATCACGGGGTTTAATGCCATACTGAATATGGAGATAGCGCTCGAAGGTGAGAGAATCCATGAATGCCTGTCCGAAAGCCTGATACTCTGCAAAAGCGGCCGCCCATCGAGCTGGACTCAACTCTCTCGGCGCTGTCGACCCCTCGTCTTCTACCAGGAAGGTAGGCATGGTAGGTCGTGTGGGTGCTGGGATATCCCTATGTGCACCAACCCGTACTCCTGTCCCTGTGTCCTCGGGCAAGAATGTGGGCATAGTGGATCGCGCGGGTGCCTGAGTCGTCACAATGGGGATAGCATCGTGCACGGGTACGTGGCGAGACATACCCGATCGCTCACCGACCTGAAGAACTCTAGGGAGTTCTCTCTATCCGATCTCTACGGCCACGAGCCTCTGTGACATATCCTGCATGTGATGGATGATTGCATCCAGCTTTTCAGCTGTGTCTGCCATTGGATTCCGCTGCTCTGTGTCCCTCACAGGCTGCTCTGCCTCTGAATCTGTTTCAGGTGGCTCCTGATCAGAATCACTTCCCCCGAAAGGAAACTTCCACCCACTCTCAGCTCCTTTGCGTTTCCTCTGATAGATGTAGGGGTTATCCCCGGGCGTCATAGACTGCTAGCACCACAGGCTGAGCCAGAACTATGCTCTGATACCACTGTAATATCCCCAACGGGAAATAACCAGTAATACACAGAAATATGACAGACAGATATATAAAACAAAATGTCGGAACCAGAATATGGAACAAGTACACATAAAATGCCAGAACACTAAGCCATTTTATTAATCTGAGAATACATATATAGGGGTACAAGATAATCAGAATGAGTGCACCTATCCTTGCCCTAGGCAAGTGGAGACCCTCTCAGAATAAAGAATGGCTGCAGTAGGGACAGCGTCCTAGCTGGCTGAAGAAACTGCTATGGAAAACTGCTACTGCAATGCACTGGAACTAGGGCTGATCCCCTCAATGGAATGAGCTGAAAACTGGAAAGGTAGCTGATCTCAATCCTCCAGACAAAACCCAGAAATCGTGAAGCAGATGCTCCACCTCCGAAGATACACCAAATAACCCTCACCAGTGAAAACGCTGTCTCTGCCAGTGACAGCGCAGAAGCCAAAGAAAACGCTGGCAAAAGGGCTGAATCTAACCACAAATCCTCCAGATGAGATAACCAAACTCCTCAGGGCTGAAAATACTGAAAAACACTGCCAAAGTCCCACACAACAACCCTGCTCATCAGATCTGCGTCCTCCCTAGCTGGATCTGCGTCCTCCCTATCCAGATCTGCGTCCTCTCTCTCCGGATCTGCGTCCTCCCTAGCTGGATCTGCTAGATCTGCGTCCTCCCTATCTAGATCTGCGTCCTCTCTATCTGGATCTGCTGGATCTGCGTCCTCCCTTGCTGGATCTGTGTCCTCCCTATCCAGATCTGCGTCCTATCTCCTTGGATCTGCGTCCTCTGCCCTAGCCTGCGCAGTCTCAAGAAAGGGGGTAATTCCTCTACCAAATCTCCACCAGAATCTACTGCAAATCACCACTGAAACTGAAGGAAAGAAACCTTGCTCGAGCAGGCACTCGAAGTCCCCCGGAGCCAAGGGTGAGATCTCCGACCGGAGACACTCAGTTTGCACTAACTAAACAACCAGCGTGCTGAAGTAGACAGAAGTCTAGCTCTCAATATCAATATCAAATCAACAATGCCAAATGAGGTGAGAACCCCACCTTTTATAGTGCTAAACTCCCTCCAAAACCTTGACTGCGTCCTTCACTCTCCTTGGCCTACGCAGTTAACCTTGGGTCAGCGTGAGGCCTCCCCTCATACTCATGTGGACCCCCAAGGCCCCCTATTTAAGTTATAACGTCAATCAACTAGGAAAAGCACTTTATTTTATAAAGTGAGGTGACCCCTCTTATTTCTCACTTTATTTATTATTTCTAGCTAAAGCGGCAAAATTAAACAAAAATGAAATATTCCAATTAGCAATGCTAATTTGGAATATTACATATGACAAGGTCATTTTTTCCATTGAGAAGTGGCTAATTGAAGGCAATCTAGATAAAAGGGAAACTGAAGGAAATCAAGTTAATACATGCAAGGTTAATCCATCACCCTTGACAGAATAGATGCTGAATGAAGAGAGGCATGTCACGAATATCTTGGATACTTCAAATTTTTCATCTGAAAATTTTCAAGATCAAGTAGAATGTTCTACATCATCAACATCATATTCCACCACAAAGAAAAGTATGAAGATGAAGAGAAAAAGAAAGAAGCTTGACAAATCTGATGCCCATATATAACACAACATTGGAATAAGTCATAGTCCTAAAATGATTAAGATTTCACATAGAACAGCTAAGAAACAACCTATGGATATGCCAAAAGGCACACAGATTCTCAAAAAAGACTTCATTGAACACATTTGATGCCATAGGGCATCCTTTGTAGAAATTATTCAAAGTGATTCAATCTAATCTTGTAATGTACTAAAACAAAATATTGAATCCTTCTACAATTTGCGAAAACCAAATACGATCGCACAATCACATAACAAGTAAGAAAAAGAAACTATCAATCATACAACACAAGATGTATCTAGGGAAAGAAATTGCTCAAAACCCCACTATCTGTATATTGTATAAATTAAAGGCCATGAAACAATACAATGATTTTCTCTCACTGAGAAAACCCCTGCACTCTGTTGACTGTCTCACTCTGATCTAGGAAAAATCAGTCAAATACTTAACCAATTCTCAGCCTCTGTCTGACCAGCCTTACTCACGCATTCTTGGAGGAATTGAGGCCCTATTAAATAAAGAAATTCACAAGAATTGATTGCAAAATTCCTTCAAGGCATCCTAATGACTCTATACATGACCTGTACAAGTTTCTAAATATACAACTGATAGTTATCTTCCCTTTAACCTCA
Source organism: Pinus albicaulis (assembly GCA_034641835.2). Lineage (NCBI taxonomy): Eukaryota > Viridiplantae > Streptophyta > Pinopsida > Pinales > Pinaceae > Pinus > Pinus albicaulis. The sequence goes on from CM076570.1 coordinate 1,147,424,397, forward strand.
AACTCAACTAGGCCTTCATTAGAACTAACATGCAACAACTATTTATAGTGAATTATCAGTTAATTGATTGATCACTACTTGTGAATTGAATTAGATTTAACTCAATGGACCTATCACTAGATCATCTCTCAGTTAGAACTAGTTAAACTGATTTTAACTCAATTAATTGAGTTAACTAATTACAACTCACAAATAACTATAATTGGACCCCCTAAAATCATTGGAGAATTCTACATGCCCCCTCTCTAACCCTCAAGTCAAATTTCCAAAGCTAACTAAGTCTTCCTAACTCTGTTAACATTTACAAGTTGTTATGATATGAAATTACAATTTATCTTCCAATTTAATTAAGGGAAAATTAAATCAGAAGCCCCCTTTGGATGCCATTTCAACACTCCCTCTCAACAAGAAAGGGATTATCTGCTACCTCGATCTTGTCTCTGTGGAACTCGAATTTGCTTCTCGTCAAAGCCTTCATCAAGATGTCTGCATCATGCTCCTCCGTGGGAATGTACTCAAATGACATCATCTACCTCTGCACACAATCTCTAAGATGGTGATACCGGATATCAATATGCTTGGACTTGTCATGAAAAACTAGATTAACCGAGAGTTTGACGCAACTATGGTTATCACAATGTATCATCGTTAGATCCTGTAATATTCCAAGTAGATATAAACAACAATACAAGCACATAAACATATAAACATAGACAAACAACAACCAGAGAGATATAACATGAACAACAACCAATATGGAGAACGTTGAGCCATTTTATTAATACTAAAAGATAGAAAATGAGTACAAAGGTGATCAGAATGATGGCACCTTGGCCTGCACTAGGCAAGAAGAGAAATACTCTCAGTTTGCGACCCAAAATGGCTGTTGACTCAAGACTGCATTATCTCCAAGTTGCTAGTACTGCTACTGCTGGAATGGGCTGAATCATTAGGGCTGTTCCCCACCTCGAAAAATGTTGAATCTTCGGGAATAGCCTCTACTCCCAAAACCCAGAAAAGCCCAGAAAGCTTTTCAGAAATGGCCGAACCCCAAAAATAGCTCCCTTGAGGCTCTACACTGCTCCTCAAGGAGGGATGCTGGCTCTGAATGGACAGCTCCAAAAGCTGGTTCGAAACTCCACCAAAACACTGGAATAGGGAAGGGCTGGCCCCTTATCCACTATCCTGGGCTAAATCCACCTCAAACTCCCAATCTGGGACAACCTCTCCACAAGACTGCGTCCTCCCTCTCACTAACTGTGTTGTCTCTCTACGTGGATACTCCTCCCATGATAGTTGCAACCCCCACTGACAAAATAAGGATGGAACTCCTCACCCAAGCAGGCACTCGAAGTCCCCCGCGGCTAAGGTTGGGATCTTCGAACGGAGACACCCGATGTACTGAATAGTACGTACAGACTTTGTGTAATATCCCTAAAGGGAAATAACCAGTAATACACAGAAATATGCCAGACAGATATATAAAACAAAATGCTGGAACCAGAACATGGAACAAGTACACATAGAATGCCAGAACACTAAGCCATTTTATTAATCTGAGAATACATATATAGGGGTACAAGATAATCAGAATGAGTGCACCTATCCTTGCCCTAGGCAAGTGGAGACCCTCTCAGAAAAAATAATGGCTGCAATAGGGACAGCGTCCTAGCTGGCTGAAGAAACTGCTATGGAAAACTGCTGTTGCAATGCACTGGAACTATGAGCTGAAAACTGGAAAGGTAGCTGATCTCAATCCTCCAGACAAACCCCAGAAAATGTGAAGCTGATTAACTCCACCTCCGAAGATCCACCAATCAAACCCTCACCGATTAATGGCCCAATCTCTACTTGATGTATTGTAGTAAATAAACGGCCCACAATAAGGTGAATCCAACCACAAGTCCTGAGATAACCAAACTCCTCAGGGCTGGAAACACTGAAAAATGCTGCCAAAACCCCACACAATGACCCTGCTCTTCAAATCTGCGTCCTTCCTGACTGGATTTGCGTCCTCCAGAGCTGGATCTGCTGGATCTGCGTCCTCCCTATCCAGATCTGAGTCTCTCCTACCTGGATCTGCTGGATCTGCGTCCTCTCTGCCCAGATCTACGTCCTCTCTGCCTGGATCTGCTGGATCTGAGTCCTCCCTATCCAGATCTGCGTCCTATCTCTCTGGATCTGCGTCCTCTGCCCTAGCCTGCGCAGTCTCAAGAAAGGGGGTATCTCCTCGACCAAATCTCCACCAGAAACTACTGCAAATCACCACTGAAACTGAAGGAAAGAAACCTTGCTCGAGCAGGCACTCGAAGTCCCCCGGAGCCAAGGGTGAGATCTCCGACCGGAGACACTCAGTTTGCACTAAACAGTGCTGCAGACCGACTAAACAACCGGCGTGCTGAAGTAGACAGAAGTCTAGCTCTTAATATCCATATCAAATCAACAATGCCAAAATGAGGTGAGAACCCCACCTTTTATAGTGCTAAACTCCCTCCAAAACCTTGACTGCGTCCTTCACTCTCCTTGGCCTGCGCAGTTAACCTTGGGTCAGCGTGAGGCCTCCCCTCATAATCATGTGGACCCCCAAGGCCCCTTCTTTAAGTTATAACGTCAATCAACTAGGAAAACACTTTATTTTATAAAGTGAGGTGACTAAAGTGAGGTGACCCCTCTTATTTCTCACTTTATTTATTATTTCTAGCTAAAGCGGCAAAATTAAACAAAATGAAATATTCCAATTAGCAATGCTAATTTGGAATATTACAGTCTCCCCCGGCAAAACGTTGCTTGTCCTCAAGCAACTGAAGTGATGGATGTTGTAAGATCCTCTCATCCTCCCAAGTGGCATCCTCATCTGGCAAGTTCTTCCATCTCACCAAGAATTCTCTGATCTTCCTGCTCCGCAGTTGCCTCTCCCTAGTGTCGATAATAGCCTCCGGCTGTAACACCAGATGCCCCTCATCATCTGTAGGCGATAGCTCCTCGGTGACTGTCACATGCTGGCCCAGTGCCTTTTTCAGGCATGATACATGAAAGATGTTATGAATCCGGCTGCCTTGGGGCAGCTCCAACTCATACGCAACCTGCCCGATCCTGCGTATCACCCTGTATGGTCCATAAAAACGAGGCTTTAGCTTCTCCGCCCCCTTATGCTTGAGCGAAGACTGTCGGTATGGCTGTAGCCGTAGGTAGACCAGGTCCCCTACCTCAAAGTGTCTCTCCACCCGACCCTTATTAGCATACAACTTCTGCTGATTCTGTGCTGTGGCTATGTTGTCCTTGACAGCTCGGAGGATGTCTTGGCTCTCTTGGATCCATAACTTGGCTCGCGAAGCCCTGCTAATACCAAACATCATGTCCACAAAAGATAAGGAATGATATCCATACAAAGCATAGAAAGGTGTCATACCGATGGACATATGGTGCGTTGTGTTGTAGCAGTACTCGCCCAAATGTAGCCATTTCAGCCACGCTCGCTGCTGCCCACTGACGTAGTTACGCAAGTAGCCTTCCAGCCACTTGTTAACTATCTCTGTCTGCCCGTCCGTCTGGGGATGATAACTAGTGCTCGGTGTCAATTCTGTCCCCACTAGTCGGAAGAGCTCCTGCCAGAATCCGCCCATAAAACGGTTGTCCCTGTCGCTGACAATGGTCTTGGGTAGACCATGCAATCTGAAAACCTCCCTGAAAAACAACTCTGCCACCTGTGCCGCTGTGTGATGTGCCGAAATGGCGAAAAAGTGAGCATACTTCGTCAGCCTGTCAACCACCACGAAGATGCAATCCTTGCCCTGCACTGTGGGCAACCCTGTGATGAAGTCCATCGAAATGCTCTCCCACTTCCCCTCCGGAATGGGAAGAGGCTGCAACAACCCTGCAGGATGGCTCATCTCTCCCTTGTTTCGCTGGCAAACATCGCACTCCCTGACATGCTGGAGTACGTCCTCCTTGAGGCCCTTCCATGAGAACCTCTCCCGAATAGCCCGGTAAGTCTTGGTGAACCCCTGATGGCCCGCCAATGGAGAATCGTGTGAAGCCTGGAGTATCTTCTTCTTGAGCTGAGATCCCTCAGTCAAGAAGATCCTGTCCCTGTAATAGATGATCTCATCGACCACCCTGTACCTGCTATCTGCTACCTGCCCATCCAGAACCTTGCATGCAAATCTATCTTTGGAGTACTCAACCAATAGTCGAGCCTTCCAATCAGCGTCCAAGCTCATGAGTGATAACGTGGCCAGTCTACGAGAAAGGGCATCAGCTACCACGTTATTCTTTCCCTTGACATACTCTATGTCAAAGTCGTAGGCCTGGATCTTGCTGATCCACTTCTGCTGTCTCTCCTGCAACTGCTTCTGCTCCAGAAAGTACCTTAGGCTGTTATGATCTGTCCTCACCCTGAATCTGCCACCCACCAGGTACTGCCGGAATTTGGCCAATGCATGCATGATGGCCAGCATCTCCTTGTCGTATATGGGGTATAACCTCTCGTGTGGAAGGAGCTTCCGGCTCTCGAAAGCAATCGGACGACCCTCCTGCATCAAAACTGCACCAATCCCCTCTCCTGATGCATCGCACTCTAGGACAAAGGGCTGCGTAAAATCTGGCAACGCTAATACGGGACAACTGCTCATCACCTCCTTGAGCTTGTCAAAAGCTCGCTGTGCTGTATCCGACCAACCGAATGCCCCCTTCCTCGTCAGATCTGTGAGGGGTGCAGCAAGCTGAGAGAAGCCCTTGACGAACTTCCTGTAGTAGGTGCAGATACCAATAAACCCTCGAAGTTCTGTCACATTCCGTGGCTCTGGCCAGTCCCTGATAGCCCTGATCTTCTCCTCGTGGACTCTCACCCCGTCCACTCCTATAATGTGTCCCAGATACAGCATCTCCATCAACCCAAACTCACACTTGGAGAGCTTGGCATAGAACTGCTGCTCCTCCAAAATGTGCAAGACCGTCTCAATATGCTGGAGATGCTCCTCCCAAGTCCTGCTGTATATAAGGATGTCATCAAAGAAAACCAGCACAAACTTTCTCAAATGATCCCTGAAAATGTGATTCATACAAGACTGGAAAGTAGCTGGTGCATTGGTCAACCCAAATGGCATGACCAGAAACTCAAAGTGCCCATAATGACACCTGAAAGCGGTCTTGGGAATGTCCTGTTCCCTCACGCGTATCTGATGGTACCCGGATCTCAAATCAATCTTTGAGAAGAACCGCGCTCCTCTCAACTCATCCATTAGCTCGTCGATCCTGGGAATGGGGTACCTGTTCTTCAGGGTCTTCTTGTTCAGAGCCCTGTAGTCAATGCACATGCGTAATGTGCCGTCCTTCTTCTTTACCAACACTACTGAAGAAGCAAAAGGACTAGTGCTGGGCCGAATGTGACCAAGGGCCAGCAACTCCTGAATGGCTCCCTCTATCTCGTCCCAATAGGCCTTGGGATGCCTATACGGTGTGGTAATCACAGCCTGTATCCCCTACTCAAGCTCGATCGTGTGCTCAAACCCCCGATCCGGTGGCTGCCCTGGTGGAATATCCCCGAAAACTATTGCATATCTGTCGAGAATAGACTATAGATCAGGGTGCACTGTCTGCCCTGTATCCACTGCCTCTGAAGCCTGCAACTCTACTGCCCACTCTATATCTCCCTTGCGGAAGGTTGCCTCCATGCTGTGTGCCGACACTGTCTGGGGTGGGTATGTGTGCTGCCCTCGTATCTTCTCATGCTTCCCCGTCTTGGGATCATCCCACTCCATCTCTAGGGCCTTCCAGTCCGTCGTGACCTTCCCTAGAGTAATAAGCCACTGAACTCCCAATATCACGTTGGTGTCCGGGATGTCCACCAAAAAGAAGTGATCTGTCAATGTGTAAGTTCCCATCGTCACTGATAACTCCGGTACATAGCGAGCACATGCCATGGTCTGATCCCCTGGTACCAAAACAGAAAACCCATCGAAGCCCTCCGTCTGTATGCCTCTCCGCTCAACCATCTGGGCATCAATGAAGTTGTGGGTGGCCCCACTATCGACTAAGACTGAAACCCGTTGTCCACGCACTGTCCTCCGTACGCGCAGAGTCAAATACTTGGGGACTCCTCGCAATGCGGCTAGAGCTCCCCCAGTAGGTGCAAATGATGCCCCACCTGTCGCGGGTGGTGGAGGTGGTAAGGTACTCTGTGCTGCATAACAACCTCTTGCCTCCTCATCATCCCCCTCATCCTCTTCTCCGCTGCTCTCGGAGAAGACCTCTATGAAATGTGCCTTCCCTGCCGCACATTTGTGTCCTGGTGCCCATGGCTCCTGGCAAGTGAAGCACAATCGCTTCCGCCTCAGCTCTCTCCTGGCCTCATCATCAATCTTCCCTCGTCCCGGATTCGCCTTGGGAGGCGGAGCCCTCGTGTCCTTACCCTTAGGCTGGAAAGCCTGTCTCTGGGGATAAGGTGGCCGAGTCCTGGGCAAGACATCCTGTAAGTCTCGAGTCCTACTGATAGCATCCTGTAGTGTAGCCGGTTTGTTCGACCGGACTAGGCCACGAAGTGGCTCTGTCAGCCCCTCCACAAACATATAAACCATCCGGCCTGCCGATAAGTCTGGTACCATCACCGAAACCCTCAAGAAATCTGAAATGTATGCCTCTGCACTCCCAGTCTGTTTGAGCTTGGTCAGCTCAACAAAATGCTGCTCCGGATCCCTCCTGTCAAAGCGCTCTACCACCCTCCTGGTAAACTCGGCATATGTTGTCACTGTGGAATGCCTGAGTGTCGCCATCCCATGAAACCACCAGTCCTGAGCCTCACCCTCTAAATGCAATGTAGCCACCTTAATGGCCTCCGTCTCCGACATCTGGTTAAGCTGGAAATAGATGTCCAGCTTCTCCACCCAGGACTTTGCCGAATTGTTTGATGAACCATCAAACGTAGGCAAATGGAATCTACTAGCCGCGCGATGGTCATCACGGTGGTGTCCGTGCCCCCTGTGCTGGTGCTGATCACGGGGTTTGATGCCATACTGAATATGGAGATAGCGCTCGAAGGTGAGAGAATCCATGAATGCCTGTCCGAAAGCCTGATACTCTACAAAAGCATCCGCCCATCGAGCTGGACTCAACTCTCTCGGTGCTGTCGACCCCTCGTCCTCTACCAGGAAGGTAGGCATGGTAGGTCGCGTGGGTGCTGGATTATCCCTCTGTGCACCTCCCCGTACTCCTGTCCCTGTGTCTTCTGGCAAGAATGTGGGCATAGTGGATCGCGCGGGTGCCTGAGTCGTCACAATGGGGATAGCATCGTGCACTGGTACGTGGCGAGACATACCAGATCCCTCACCGATCTGAAGAACTCTAGGGAGTTCTCTCTGACTGATCTCCATGGCCACGAGTCTCTGTGACATCTCCTGCATGTGATGGAGGATCTCTCTAAACCTCACATCATCATCTGCCATTGGGTTACGCTGCTCTGGGCCCTTCTCAGGCTGCTCTACCTCTGAATCTATCTCAGGTGGCTCCTGATCAGAATCACTTCCCCCGAAAGGAAACTTCCACCCACTCTCAGCTTCTCTGCGTTCCTTCTGATAGATGTAGGGGTTATCCCCGGGCATCATAGACTGCTAGCACCACAGGCTGAGCCAGATCTATGCTCTGATACCACTGTAATATCCCCAACGGGAAATAACCAGTAATACACAGAAATATGCCAGACAGATATATAAAACAAAATGTCGGAACCAGAACATGGAACAAGTACACATAGAATGCCAGAACACTAAGCCATTTTATTAATCTGAGAATACATATATAGGGGTACAAGATAATCAGAATGAGTGCACCTATCCTTGCCCTAGGCAAGTGGAGACCCTCTCAGAACAAATAATGGCTGCAATAGGGACAGCGTCCTATCTGGCTGAAGAAACTGCTATGGAAAACTGCTGCTGCAATGCACCGGAACTATGAGCTGCAAACTGGAAAGGTAGCTGATCTCAATCCTCCAGACAAACCCCAGAAAATGTGAAGCTGATGCTCCACCTCCGAAGATCCACCAATCAAACCCTCACCAGTGAAAACGCTGTCTCTGCCAGTGACAGCGCAGAAGCCAAATGAAACGCTGGCAAGAAGGGGTGAATCCAACCACAAATCCTCCAGATGAGATAACCAAACTCCTCAGGGCTGGAAATACTGAAAAACGCTGCCAAAACCCCACACAATAACCCTGCTCATCAGATCTGCGTCCTCCCTAGCTGGATCTGCGTCCTCCCTATCCAGATCTGCGTCCTCTCTCTCTAGATCTGCGTCCTCCCTAGCTGGATCTGCTGGATCTGCGTCCTCCCTATCCAAATCTGAGTCCTTTCTCCCTGGATCTGCTGGATCTGCGTCCTCCCTATCCAGATCTGCGTCCTCTCTGACTAGATCTGCTGGATCTGCATCCTCCCTATCCAGATCTGCGTCCTCCCTATCCAGATCTGCGTCCTATCTCTCTGGATCTGCGTCCTCTGCCCTAGCCTGCGCAGTCTCAAGAAAGGGGGTATCTCCTCTACCAAATCTCCACCAGAAACTACTGCAAATCACCACTGAAACTGAAGGAAAGAAACCTCGCTCGAGCGGGCACTCGAAGTCCCCCGGAGCCAAGGGTGAGATCTCCGACCGGAGACACTCAGTTTGCACTAAACAGTGCTGCAGACCGACTAAACAACCGGCGTGCTGAAGTAGACAGAAGTCTAGCTCTCAATATCAATATCAATTCAACAATGCCAAAATGAGGTGAGAACCCCACCTTTTATAGTGCTAAACTCCCTCCAAAACCTTGACTGCGTCCTTCACTCTCCTTGGCCTGCGCAGTTAACCTTGGGTCAGCGTGAGGCCTCCCCTCATACACATGTGGACCCCCAAGGCCCCCTCTCTAAGTTATAACGCCAATCAACTAGGAAAAACACTTTATTTTATAAAGTGAGGTGGCTAAAGTGAGGTGACCCCTCTTATTTCTCACTTTATTTATTATTTCTAGCAAGGTACTAACAAACAGATCTAATTAAAGAGATTTGGAATATTACACTTTGCTAAATAGCAAGCGTGCTCAATGTCAAGAAGACAATTCTCAAATGCATAATCATAATGAATGAGAATGAGGAGACCCTTCCTCCTTTTATGCTTGGTGAGCCTCTCCCTCAACTAGGCCCCACCAATCTCTGCGCTGGCCCTCTTGGCCCACGCTGTCCAACTCAACTGCGCTGGCTAGGCCCCACGCTGTCCACGCTGCTCTTTTCCCTGCGCTGCCACTTGGCCACTAGGCCCCACCTTGCTAATTCGATATGCCCCATTAGGGACTTTAGGGAATGCTTTTATCCTAAGTGCTCCTTCATCCACTTTATTTATATTCTAACTTTATAAAGGCAAAATTAATCAAAATTAATATTTCCAATTAGCTATTGCTAATTGGGAATATTACAGTCTCCCCCGACAAAATGTTGCTTGTCCTCAAGCAACTGTAATGATGGATGTTACAGAATCTTTTCACTCTCCCAAGTGGCATCCTCATCCGGTAAATTCCTCCATCCCACTAGGTACTCCCTGATTGTTCTGCTCCGCAACTACCTCTCTCGAGTGTCAATAATGGCCTCTGGCTGTAGCATCAAGTGCCCCTCATCATCTATAGGCGGAAGCTCCTCTGTTGCAGTCACCTGCTGCCCCAATGCCTTCTTCAGGCATGATACGTGAAAAACGTTATGAATCTTGTTGCCCTAGGGTAGCTTCAACTCATATGCAACCTGTCCTACTCTGCATATCACCCTGTAGGGCCCATAGAAGCGAGGCTTGAGCTTTTCAGCCCCCTTCTGCTTCAGTGTGGACTGTCGATATGGTTGCAAGCGTAGGTAGACCAAGTCTCTTACCTTGAACTGCCTCTCAACCCGTCCCCTATCAGCACACATCTTCTGCTAGTTCTGCGCTGTAGCCATGTTATCCTTAAGAGCTCAGAGAATATCTTGGCTCTCCTGGATCCAATCCTTGGCTGTAGGAGCCTTGCTAGCACCAAACATCATGTCAACAAAAGATAAAGCATGATATCCATACAATGCATAAAACGGAGACATACCAATGGACATGTGATGAGTGTTGTTGTAGCAGTACTCCCCCAAGTGCAACCATCTCAACCATGCCTTGTACTGCTCGCTGACATAGTTATGCAAGTAGCCCTCCAGCCACTTGTTCACTATCTCGGTCTGTCCATCCGTCTGGGGGTGGTAACTAGTACTCGATGTCAACTCGGTGCCCACCAAACGGAAAAGCTCCTGCCAAAATACGCCCATGAAGCGGCTATCCCTGTCACGAACAATGGTCTTTGGGAGACCATGCAATCTGAAAATGTCCCTGAAGAACAGCTCTGCTACCTGTGCTACAATGTAATGTGGCGATATGGCGAAAAAATGAGCATATTTAGTCAGCCAATCAATGACTACAAATATGCAATCCTTGCCCTGTACCGTGGGCAACCCTGTAATGAAGTCCATCGAGATACTCCCCCATTTCCCCTCAGGTATGGGAAGAGGCTGTAATAATTCTGCCGGATGGTTCATCTCTCCTTTGTTACGCTGGCAAACCTCGCACTCCCTGACATATTGGAGCACGTCCTCCTTGAGGCCCTTCCAAGAGAACCTCTCCCTGATGGCCCTATAGGTTTTGGTAAACCCCTGGTGGCCTGATAATGTTGAATCATGCAAGGCATGCAATATCTTCTTCTTGAGCTGGGAGCCCTCAGTCAAGAAGATCCTATCCCTGTAATAGATCACCTCGTCCATCACTCTGTACCTGTCATCTGTCACCTGCCCATCCAAAATCTGGCAAGCAAAACGGTCCTTGGAGTACTCTACCAACAGTCGAACCCTCTAATCTGTGTCCAAACTCACCAAGGACAACGCTGTTGGCCTGCGTGAAAGTGCATCTGCCACAACATTTTTCTTCCCTTTGACATACTCGATGTCAAAGTCGTAAGCCTGGATCTTATTGACCCACTTTTGCTGCCTCTCCTGCAACTGCTTCTGCTTTAGGAAAAACCAGAGGCTGTTGTGGTCCATCCTCACCCTGAACCTGTTCCCCACCAGGTACTGCCGAAACTTGGCCAATTCATGCATGATGGCCAACATCTCCTTGTTGTATATAGCATACAACCTCTCATGTGGCAATAGCGTCCGGCTCTCGAAAGCTATGGGGTGGCCTCCCTGCATTAACACTGTGCCTATACCCTCCCCCAATGCATCACACTCCAAGACAAAGGGCTGTGTAAAATCCGGCAATGCTAGCACTGGGCAGTTGCTCATCACCTCCTTGAGCCTGTCAAAAGCCCTCTGCGCTATATCCGACCAACTGAATTCCCCTTTCTTGGTGAGATCTGTAACGGGTACAGCAAGTTGGGAAAATCCCTTGACGAACTTTCGGTAGTAGGTGCAGATCCCCACAAATCCCCAAAGTTCCGTCACATTCTTCGCCTCCGGCCATTCCCCGATGGCCCTGATCTTCTCCTTGTGTACCTTCACTCCATCCACCCCGATGATGTGCCCCAAGTAGAGCATCTCGGTCAACCCAAACTCGCCCTTGGAGAGCTTAGCATAAAACTGATGCTCCTCCAAAATGCACAATACAACCTCTCTGTGCTGGAGGTGCTCCTCCCATGTTTGGCTGTAGATCAATATGTCGTCAAAAAACACTAACACACACTTCCTCAGTGACTGCGGAAGATGTAATTCATGCATGACTGGAAAGTGGCCGGGGCATTGGTTAGCCCAAAAGGCATCACCAAAAACTCAAAATGGTCGTAATGACACCGGAAAGCGGTCTTGGGAATGTCCTGCTCCCTCACGCGAATCTTATGGTACCCTGATCTCAAATCAATCTTTGAGAAGAACTTGGCCCCCCTTAGATCATCCATCAACTCATCAATCCGTGGTATGGGGTACCTGTTCTTCATGGTCTTATTGTTCAGGGCCCTGTAATCAATGCACATCCTCAATGTGTCGTCCTTCTTCTTCACCATCACTACTGAAGAAGCAAAGGCACTGGTGATAGGACGGATGTGTCCAAAAGCTAAGAGCTCATGGATAGCCCTCTCAATCTCATCCCAATAGGCTTTGGGGTGCCTATAGTGTGTAGTGATAATAGCCTGGATACCCTGCTCTAGCTCAATGGTGTGCTCAAACCCCCGATCTGGTGGCTGTCCTGGTGGTATCTCCCCAAATACTGTAGCATGCCTATCAAGAATGGACTGTACATCTATGTGTATGGCCTACCCTGTAGATCCTGCCTCCGACACACGCAGCTCCACTGCCCACTCTATGTCCCCCTTCCGGAAATCTGCCTCCATCCGGTGTGCTGAAACTATCTGTGGTAGGTAGGTGTGCATCCCCCGAATCTTCTCATGCCTCCCAGTCTTCTTGTCCATCCACTCCATCTCCAAGGTCTCCCAGTCAGTGGTGACCTTCCCCAATGTGATAAGCCACTGTACCCCCAGTATCACGTTGGTGTCCGGAATGTCCACCACGAAAAAATGATCTGTCAAGGTGTATGTCCCCATCGCCACTGCCAAGGCTGGCACATACCCGGCACACTGCATGGTCCGGTCCCCTGGAACCAGCACCAAAAATCCATCAAAAGTCTCCATCTGTATGCCCCTCCGCTCTACTAGCTGAGCATCAATGAAATTGTGGGTAGCCCCACTGTCTACCAACACCGACACACGCTGCCCTCGTACTGTGCCTCAGACACGTAGTGTCAAGTACCTAGGAACTCCCCGCAAGGCTGCAAGGGCTCCCCCAGTAGGTGCAAAAGTTGCACCTCCTGCTCCAAGTGGTGGAGGTGGCAGATGATCCCCTCTCTGCGTTATATTGTTGTCCCTAGCCTCCACATCCCCATGCTCGTCTTCTTCCCCACTACTGTCGGAGAAGACCTCGATGTAATGTGCCTTCCCCGCGACACAACGGTGTCCTGGTGCCCATGGCTCTTAGCACGTGAAGCACAATCTCTTCCGCTTCAATTCTCTCCTGGCCTTATCATCTCCAAACCCTCTACCCTGGTTCCCCTTGGCAGGCGGAACCCTCTCATCCTTTCCCTTCGGCTGGAATGCCAACCTCCGGGAAAAAGGAGCTCTAGTCCTGGGAAGTGCATCCTGCAAATGTCGAGTCCTCTCGATTGCATCATGGAGTGTCGTGGGCCTTGTCGATTTGACCAATCCTCGTAGAGGCTCCGCCAATCCATCTATGAACATATAAATCATACGTGCGATGGATAGATCTGGTACCATCACAGAAAGTCTCAAAAACTTCGATATGTACGTGTTTGGCCTCCCGATTTGCTTGAGCTTAGTTAGCTCAACAACATGCCCCTCTGGATCCCTCTGGTCAAAACGCTCCACCAACTTCCGCGTAAACTCGGCATATGCTGTCACTCTCGAGTGCCCCAGCATAACCATCCCGTGAAACCACCAATCCTGGGCCTCGCCCTCTAGGTGCAGCGCTGCCACCTTGATGGCCTCTAGCTCGGCCATCTGATTAAGCTGGAAATAGATATCCAACTTCTCCACCCAAGCCTTTGCCGAACAGTTGGCCGAACCGTCAAATTTCGGTAGATGGAATCTGCCCACCGTGCGCTGTAAGTCCCCATCATGTGAATGCCTATTCCCCCTGTGATGGTTGCGGGGTTTGTTGTCCCATTTGAGCTTAACAAAATCATGGAAAGTGAGAGCATCTTTGAACTCCTGACTATATGACTGGTACTCAGCAAAATAATCTCCCATGTGTGCCGGCTCCTGCTCCTGCTGTGCTTCTGCCCTAATGTCTGCGGCAAGAAATGTCGGCATCGTGGAACAGGGGGGAGTGTGCGATGCTATCTGTTGCACTGTGAGGTGCTCCGGTAAATGATGGGATGTGCCTAAGCCCTCTCCAACGTGGAAAACCCTTGGGGTCTCGCGCTGTCTAGACTCTGCCGTGAATCTCTGCCCCATCTCCTCTATCCGCCTCGACAAATCCTACACTGATTTGAGGAGGAGTTCTCCGAACTCCTTCCCAGCATCTCTTTCCTCTTCCATGGGCTCTTCTTCCTCTGCGTCCACCACTGGAACGCTGTCTCCTTTCCCGAAAGTGAGCTCTAATCTCCGCTCTTGGTCTTTATACTTCCTTCCCCGGTAAGTGATGTAAGGTTTTCCTACTGGTGTCATAGACAATCTGCTCCACGGGCTGAGCCAAGTCTATGAGCTCTGATACCACTGTAATATTCCAAGTAGAAATAAACAGCAATACAAGCACATAAACATAGACAAACAGCAACCAAAGAGATATCACATGAACAACAACCAATATGGAGAACACTAGGTCATTATAGTAATACTGAAAGATAGAAAATGAGTACAAAGGTGATCAGAATGATGGCACCTTCACCTGCACTAGGCAAGCATAGAAATACTCTCAGTTTGGGACCCGAAATGGCTATTGACTCAAGACTGCGTTATATCCAAGCTACTGGTACTGCTACTGTGCTGCTGCTACTGCTGGAATGGGCTGAATCGTTGGGGCTATTCCCCACCTCGGAAAATGCTGAAACTTCAGGAATAGCCTCTACTCCCAAAACCCAGAAAAGCCCAGAAAGCTTTTCAGAAATGGTCGACCCCCGAAAATAGCTCCCTTGAGGCTCTACGCTACTCCTCAAGGAGGGACGCTAGCTCTGAATGGACAGCTCCAAAAGCTGGTCAGAAACTCCACCAAAACACTGGAATAGGGAAGGCTGGCCCCTTATCCACTATCCCAGGCTAAATCCACCTCAAAATCCCAATCCGGGACAACCTCTCCACAAGACTGCATCCTCCCTCTCATTGACTGCGTTGTCTCTCTACGTGGATACTCCTCCCGTGATAGCTGCAACTCCCACTGACAAAATAAGGATGGAACTCCTCACCCGAGCAGGCACTCGAAGTCCCCCGGCGCTGAGGTTGGGATCTCCGAACGGAGACACCAGGTGTACTGAACAGTACGTGCAGACTTTGCTAAATAGCAAGCGTGCTCAATGTCAAGAAGACAATTCTCAAATGCATAATCAAAATGAATGAGAATGAGGAGACCCTTCCTCCTTTTATGCTTGGTGAGCCTCTCCCTCAACTAGGCCCCACCAATCTCTGTGTTGCCCCTCTTGGCCCACATTGTCCAACTCAACTGCGCTGGCTAGGCCCCACGCTGTCCACGCTGCTCTTTTCCCTGCGCTGCCACTTGGCCACTAGGCCCCACCTTGCTAATTCGATATGCCCCCTTAGTGACTTTAGGGAATGCTTTTATCCTAAGTGCTCCTTCACCCACTTTATTTATATTCTAACTTTATAAAGGCAAAATTAATCAAAATTAATATTTCCAATTAGCTATTGCTAATTGGGAATATTACAGATCCATTTGTCGACCAAACAAACAAACAAGTATATTCCTCATCCATATCGCCTCACATGCTGCCTGACTGGCCGCCATGTACTCTACCTCTGCTAAAGTGAGTGCAACCGATCTTTGTTTCCTACTGTACACGAAACTATTGTTGATCCTATGCTGAAGATGCCCCCTAATGCCCTCTTCCTGTCGGATGGACTCCTAACCCAATCTGCATCAGTGAAGCCTTGAAGCTTCACTCCCTCTGTCCGTCTGTACCATAGTCCATACTCTGTAGTGCCTCTGAGGTATCTCAACACATGCTTGCCTGCCTTCCAAAAGAGCTTGGTAGGCTTAACCATAGCTTGACTAAGTTGGTTAATTGCATAGCATATGTCTGATCATGTGTTCACCAAATACATGAGTGGACCCACAAGCTACCTATAAACAGTATCATCCACTACTTTGCCCAAAGTAGCCTCCTCCTTCCTCCAGTTTCCTACTAGAGGAGTCTCCACGGGTTTGTTGCACTCCATGTGGAACTTCCTGAGGATTTTGTTGGCATACTTGCCCTGAGATACAAACAGCTCCCCATCTCTTTGCTATATTTCCAATCCCAAGAAATAGTGCAAAAGCCCCATGTCCTTCATCTCAAATTCTCTTGCAAGATCCTCTTTGCAAGACTTGATGAGCTGCTCATCACCTGTCAGTATCAGATCATTGACATAAAGTACAATAATCAAAAGCTTACGATCAACCACAATATGATATAGGTTCGCATCCGCTTCACTCTTGGTGAAGCCCAACCCAATGAAATAGTTGTCGATCCTGGTGTACCAAGCACGAGGTGTTTGCTTCAGCCCATATAGTGCTCTCTTGAGTCTGCACACATGCGACTCCCTGTCTAAGGTCTCAAAACCTTATGGCTACTCAATGTACACCTCTTCCTTAATAACTCCATTGAGAAAGGTTGTATTTACATCCATCTGATGTATCTGCCATCCCATCTACACCGAGAGTGCAAGGATGGATCTGATAGATGAGTACCTTGTGACTGGTGCAAAAGTATCATCATAATCAATCCCCTCCACCTGAGAGAACCCTCTAGACACAAATTTGGACTTGTGCTTCTCCACAATCCCATCTACTGCCTGATTCACCTTGTAGACCCACCTAGATCCTACAACTGACTTCCCCACTGGTCTTGGGACAACTTCCCATGCACTGTTTTTTATAATGGAGTCATACTCCTCTACCATGGCATCAACCCAAACTGGCTGTTGCATTGCTTCCTCGAAAGAGGATGGTTCTATCTCTATACCTTCGCTTATAAGAGCCATGTATCCAGTGTACTGCTCTGGGGACTTTCTCTGCCTGTGTTATGATGTGGGTTCTCCCACATTCTCTCTCACATCTAGCAACAACCTGTCAGCCTCTCTGGTTGGCTTCCTTCCATCTCTAGCGGATGGCTCTGCATGAATGATTTCTACCACTCTCTATTCCTCTACTTGTGGCTGCTCTACATCCCGAGGTTCTTCTTTTGGAGCCAAGAGCTCCTCAACTGCATGCAACTCAAGCTCCCTCTCAAGGGACAATCGCATGGCTTTCTCTTCATCGAATTTCACATCTCTTCTGACCATTTTCATCCTATGTGCTGGCAAGTACACCCAATAGCTGTGAGGTGTATCAATGTACTGCACAAATATCCCAAACTTTGTTGTTGGCTCTAGCTTCTTCCTGGCATCTTTGGTTACATGGAAATAAACATATGAACCAAAAATTTTAAAATACGACACATCTGGTCACATACCTGAAAAATCCTCCTCTGGTGTACACATCCCAAGTATTCGATGAGGACTTTTGTTCTGCACAAACACTGTTGTATTGCATGCTTCCACCCATAGATGCAACGGTAGGCCCTAATCATGCAACATAGCTCGTTTTGCTCCCCCAATAGTTTTGTTCTTCCTTTCTGCAACCCCATTCTGTTGTGGGTTATGAGGTGCTATCAATTCTCTTAGAATTACTTCTGAGGCACAAAAGTTCCTGAATTCGTTAGAGATGTATTCTCCACCATTGTCGCTCCTCAGAGCCTTCACCTTCTTCCCTATATCTTTCTCGACAAGTGCCTTGAACTCACAAACTTGGAGAATGTCTGATCTTTCTTCTGCATGAAGAAAATCCAACACTTTCTTGAAAATTCATCAACAAAAATCACATAATACCTGTGTTTTGTTGTAGAAGCTGTTGAGAACAGTCCACACACGTCTGAGTGAACTCTCTTAAGGATCGCCTTTGCTCGGCGTTCCTTATCGTGAAAGGTGGCTTTGGTATACGTACCCAATGTACACCCTTTGCATGTATCTCTCTGCGCAAGTGCACCCTTTGGAAGTCACGTAGAAATCTGTTGCATGTTCTTTAAAGCGCTGTGGTGTAGATGGCCCAATCTTCTGTGCCATAACTCACTGATGTCTCGACTCTCCACCTTCTCTTCTTTCGTGGTCAAGGCATCACAGTCTTCTACATCCAATTTGTAAAGGTTCTTTACTCGAATCCCAATATTTTTCACCTGTCCTGTGGCATTGTGACAAAGGAACACCTTTCCTTCACTGAACATCACATCATATCCACGATCTTCCAACATAGCAACAGAAATCAAATTCTTCTTTAAACCAGGAACATACATGACATATTTTAATGTGAGTGGATTACCTAACTCCCTTTGAAAGGTAATTGCACCTACACCGGTAGCGCTATACCTCCCATCATCACCCATCTCGATGTGCATCTGGAGATCATTCTCCTCCATGTTACTGAAGAATTCTTTGTTTCCAGTCATATGGAACAAAGCTCCACTTTCCAAGTACCACGCAGAACCCATCACCGATGACACCATGCATGCGATGAGAGTGAAATCCAACTCGAATTGTGAAGCAAGTGCTTCACCTGCTGCTCCTCCTAAGGCCTTCTTGTTGGTCTTCTTTTGTGGACAATTTTGGCATCGTGTCCATGCTCATGCAAGTGAAAACATTTCACCTCTAACAAGTCTCGCTTCTTGTCTACCTTGCCGGACTTCGATTTGGAATGGGGCGCCTTCCCTTTTCCTTTCTTCACCTTTCAATCCAAGTCACAGTTTTCCTCATCATCAGTCTTTGATGAGGATCCATCTCTGGTGCTCCGTCGAATCTTTTCTTGTACCAAGTCGGAACATAATCACTCTCAATCTGGTAGCTTATCCCTCCCATTCACAGAGTCCTGGTAGCTATGTCAGCTCTTGGGAAGGCCTAGAAGAGATAGGATCACCAAATCATCCTGGGAAACTATTATCCCAACACTTCCAAGATCATATCAACATTGAGTGAACTTTGTAGAGTATTTTTGGGTCGTGTCGCCCTTCTCCATCTTGATCTTTCTGAGCTTGTATTTCAACGCCAACTTCCTGTCATTGCTGCTATTCTGAAACAGATCTGTCAAGGCCTTCCACATAGCATATGGAGTTTCATTTCCATGGAAAGTCGAGACAATATGATCTCGAACTCCCTCTAACAAGATGCTTCTCGCCTTTGGTACATTTCTCTTCCATGTGTCAAGAAGTTTAGCATCTACTGCTGCGGGCTGGGGAATATCACTGTCTATGAATGCATTCAGTCCATTGTCCTTGAGCATTGGCTCCATCCTTTCCTTCCATGCTATGTAATTTGAATTTCCCTCAAGAGAATATTCGAGTCTCAAGCCATTGAAAGACATCTTGATCTGCTGCTGGTCCTGAAGAATAAATCTGCAAATTCGATGTACCTGTTTAAAACAAACTCTGGTTCTTCTCTTCTATAGTGATTTCTGGCACTCTAATACCATTAGAAATTATCCAAAGAGATTCAATCTGATCTTGTAATGTACTAAAACAAAATATTGAATCTTTCTACAATTTGCGAAAACCAAATACGATCACACAATCACATAACAAGTAAGAAAAAAATTACCAATCACACAACACAAGATGTATCTGGGGAAAGAAACTGCTCAAAACCTCACTATCTGTATATTGTATAAATTCAAGACCATGAAACAATACAATTCTTTTCTCTCACTGAGAAAACCCCTGCACTCTGATGTCTGTCTCACTTTGATCTAGGCAAAATCAGTCAAATACTTAACCAATTCTTAGCCTTTTTCTGACTAGCCTTTCCCACGCATTCTTGGAAGAATTGTGGCCCTATTAAATAAGGAAATTCCCAAGAATTGATTGTGAAATTCCTTCAAGGCATCCTAATGACTCTATACATGACCTATACAAGTTTCTAAATATACAACTGATAGTTATCCTCCCTTTAACCTCAAACTCAACTGGGCCTTCATTAGAACTGACATGCAACAGTTATTTATAGTGAAAGATCAATTAACTGATTGATCACTACTTGTGAATTAAATCAGATTTAATTCACTGGACCTATCACTAGCTCATCTCTCAGTTAGAACTGGTTAAACTAATTTTAACTCAATTAATTGAGTTAACTAATTAGAACTCACAAACAACTGTAGCTGGACCCCCTAAAATCATGGGAGAACTCTACATGCCTCCTCTCTGACCCTCAACACGAATTTCCAAAGTTAACTAAGTCTTCCAGACTTACTTAACACTTACAAGTCGTTATGCAATGGAATTACATTTCCTCTTCCAATTTAATTAAGGGAAAATTAAATCAGAAGCCACCTTTGGGTCCCATTTCTTGGTGCCATTTCACATTAGAGGACTTTTGAGATCTAAAATGGGCCTCCTAAGGAAAATGTACAATCAAAATTCACTTTATGAGAACCAATCACATTTTAGGGGATGACATCATCCCTAATGGTTGAAGTGCCATTGCTCGAGTTAAATGTACATACTTGTCACATTCTCAATAGTGGATAAAAAATCATGGTTAACCATGGTAGTGCTATAAGTACCTTTAAAACCATAAAGTAAGTACTCATAATAAATATCATTTCACATTTTTTGAATAAAATATTATTATTGTCATTTCATATTTTTTGAAAAAAACAATGCATATCCCTACACAATCTTCATGCATTTACACACTTTTCAATAAATATTATATTTGTATATTTTCATATATTTATTTTTAAATTATATACTTATCTCATTTGATTTAATATTGCAATTTTAAATTAATTATAAGTTACTATCTATACATATATATTATATATATGAAATCAAAATAAATAAAAAATTAACCTTGTAATTTTAGGATAAATGAAATCTATAAACAATATTATTATAATATTAATAGCAATACGAAAATATTAAAAATAAATAAAAAAACCATTTTAGTTTTGTATGATGAAAAAATGTATATTAGTTTTGTATGTTGAAAAAAGTTATAATAGGTTCTACTTAGTTTGGGGCAAAAAAAAAAAATTAAATTTAAATGTATATAAATCTTATATTATACTTGTAAATATAAATTAAATCTATTTTAATACTTTCTTCTTTAATTTTTAATACAACTCAATTCATTTCATTATGCTTATATTAATATTATATATTATTATATATAATATTATGAAAAATAATCTAAATGTTATAGAATATATATTATATTATTTTTATATTATATATTATTTCTTTTTATGTTATAAACCAAATCATTTTAATATGTAATATAAAATTCATACATAAAATAATATATTACATTTTTTATATTATAATATATTATTTTTATATAGTATATTAATTACATGTTATTATACAATTTAAATAATATAAATTTTAATTAATAGCATCTTATATAATTAATAAATTATGAATTTATATTTATATTTTACTTTAAGTTATTTAAGTACAAAGGACAAATGCATTAGTTGTTAAATGATAACGACTTTTTCTTGAAAAACTCATTCTTATTTATAGTCACATCAATACAATTTTTTTATTAATTTTATTTTGGTACAACTTTTGAATTGAACTTAACTATAGTTACATGGATTGTGGTGCAAAAAGTTAAATGCAAATTCATAAATATTATTTTATTGGTTTAGCTATTGTTTTATTATTTCCTTAGGAGGCCCATTTTAGACCTCAAAATTCCCCTAATGACATCCTCTGTATTGTATTTCTAACCCTACTCCTTGTTATTTACTTCTAGTTTTTATTTCATCATTTAATTTTTGTATTTAGATTATATTTACATTTCATGGTAGTAGAATTGTTACTAGTTAGAGAGCTTCTATTTCATGTACTTAATTTTATATGATGATTTTTGGATTATATTTGGATGGACGCTACTTGTATGATTTCGTGTGTTGCTTGGGTGCAGATTCTAGATTCCCACATTCCTTCAATGAAGCAACGTGTCCCCAAGTAGAGCCAAATGTTGACCACTCTGTGTCAACTACCCTATAGCAGTACATTTTTCACAAAGGGATTCCATCATGTTTGAACACTCAAATCATCCAGGATTCATCACCATTAGTCATCAGTTTTTCAACGTTGTAAACCCATTTTGCAAGTTCGTAATGTAAAAAATTCTAGTAGCATCGCATATGTATGTAACAACCTAAGTAAACCTATTATTTTTGTGACAGTTTTCATCCTAGGAGGTTTTTCGTCTCACTGATTCATCTGTATTTCTAAACATAAATGATCGGCAAAGTTTTTCCCTCCACCTCACCCCAAAGCTAGGGTGGACTTTTTCGTCATGATCTTAGGCGAATCCTAGTGTTCTAGTCGAGTCTTTGTAAAATTGATTTGGGAATAATTTTAGCTAATTAGCTAAATTATTTTATTACAAATCACTTGGTCTATTCGATCATATTGAGTCGCAGAATTGAGTAAATAAATGAGGATCTATAACGAACGGGTGTTCCTCCTTCGTGGGTTAAAATGTAATTATCTTATGTAAATAATATTTTAGCATGATCGCTAAAATATTAGAGGGTTTGAAATAATTAGTAATCCCCTCGTGTCAATTAATTAAATTTTATGGAAAAAAGTAAATTAAAATCCTAAGCCAAAAATTTAATTAATTAGAGTCAAAATTAAAGTCTCAAGGAAAATAAATTATCCAAAAGGAAAAATTCGTGGTTCCTAGAGAAATAAATTTTTGGAGGTCCCCCACCAAGGGAATATTGAAAATTTCAAGAAATTTTGGACCCTTCGGCCTTTGTGGTTAAGTCAAAGTCAATTTTTTAAGGAAATCAGTTCAAACTAATTAATTTTGAGCTAATTAAAATTGAATTAAAAGAGAAATTCGAAAAATCCTCAAAAATAAATATTTTCGACGGTGGTGATTAAAAGATAATCAAATATTCATCAACGGTGAAGATTACTTTGACGAGGATCAAGCCAACTAACTGTTTGGAAAATTTATCTATAAATTAGAGGTCATTTGTTTCACAAAGGATCTGATCTTTGGATCGTGTACTGGCTCTTGAAGCTCTCTTGTAATTTTTATGGAATAATAATAATGCAAAAATCTTTAGGGTTTTCATTGATGGTGGTGTTTCTCTCCTACTTCTTATGGTAATATTGTTCCTAATGCTCCGCTGAATTATATTTTAGAACTTGTTGATTATTAGCCTTTGTGGAATAACTTATTGCATAGGTATCTTGCAAAGGTTATTGGATCTAAGATAGCATGTTAATTCAATTGAATTAGCAAGTATTTCTAATTCTTGAGGATTATATTGTCATTTTATATCTCTATTGATCTGACAACTTGATCTTGAGTGTGCAAAGATCTTTTATATTCGAAAACTTGGTCGTGAGGGGAAGTCCTCGGTTGGACCAGCCAACTCCCAAGGCATAAGAACTAAAAAGCCTTCCTGGTTGAATCCTCGGACTCATCTAACGAAGATTCTCTTGCAAGGTTTCTTGGCTAGTGTCCCATTTAAACTTATTACCATTTATATATTGTGCTCATTAGATAGATCTGGCAAGGAAGAGCTTATCTCTACTAATCTGGGAGCGGAGTTGGACTCATACTCCTCAAATCCAGTAGATCTGTATTCTACTTGTATAGATCTAGAACAATTTTGGTAAAACAAATTTTAATTTTCTAACTTTTGGGTATTTTTTTTTGGGGATTTTATTTTCAAATTTTGTATATATTGAGTCCTAAGTATTTTTTATTTTTTCACTTGCGCAGGTGCAGATTCAGCTTATTTAAGAGAAAGTGTTGGGGTTTGAGATAGATCTAAGACCTGGAGGGCAAGATCTAATCTCAATTTTGTTTGCAAGGCATAACACAAGATTATTCAGTGAAAAGCGAGGTTGACAAATTTTTTTGTGAGGTTGGGAAAAATCTCTGAGCTTAACACTGCCCTTTTACTCTGCAACATTTGTTTTTAGGCCTCCCCAAGCTTGTAAACTGTCACACTGCCTTCTCTTCTTCCCAGTAGCGGCTCCATTTCTTTGCGGAAGCCTCCTTTACCCTCCACGCTGCCTGCCACAGCCTCTGACCCTGCCTGGCATGGCCTTCCAGCCACCCATCAAACTTTTGCAGCTCCTCTGCTTCCCCTCAGCCTAGCTCCAAACCCTCCTCCGCTCAACCCTTCCGCTCCTCATAACCCTCTTCCGCTGCACCTTTCTCCCTTTTGCAGCTTCCTTCTCCCTCTCAGCCCTCTCCTTTCCCTGCGACACCCCTTCCTTTCTCCTCCGCTCCTCATCTTCCCTCCGCTCAACCCTGCCGCAGTCCCTATTCCCTTCTCAGCCCTCTTCGCTACCCTATCCGAGTCTCTCTCCTCAGTCACAGCTCCTTCCCCCATTGGCAGACCTGTGGTGGCTTGGAATCCCTCACAGCTTCCTTCCCAAGGCTTCATTCCTCAGCATTTCCCTCTTAACCTTCTCTGCTCTCTTGCTAACCCTCAGTTCAGCCTTACCTTCAGATTGACAGTGATTTCTGGGCAATGTAAATTCATTTCTCTTGCAGAGGTCTCATATGATATTGGAGATGATTCATTTTTGTGAGTACAGATCTGAAATATATATATATATATATATATATATATATATATATATATATTACAGCCCTAATAATCAAAAAAGAAAATCCAATACATCAGCCTTCAAACATTCTAAGACCAACCCATGCTAACCTCAAGACTCATAGCAAGTGTTTAGTCTCTTGTTCTCTGCAAATTTCAGCGATTAGAAGTGAGCTATTTGTGACTGATCTTAATTAGTTGAAGGTGTGATACTGAAAAGTCTGATCATAAATATAGCAGTGGTATGAAGGATAATTGACAGTCATCTTGTCTCCTTTGCAAACCGCTTGCAATTTTTGGGCTCATTCATTGCTTGATTTCTTATTGATTTGGAGGACTGTTATGATCATTGGCCTCTTGATTTCTTTGCTGCCTCATGCTAGCTCTTAAATTTCACTGTTTGGGAAGTTTTCTGACTGTCACCATCTTTCTGAAGGCATACTGAAATCTGGTCTTTTCTCAACAGTGGCATCATTTCTTTGCTCCTATCATACTAGTATCTTTGTATATAAACTGAGATAAAGAGGAGAAGGTTTGCCTCTTTGCATTTGTTCACTTACTGCTGTCCTTCACTGAATGTCATAAAAAAACTAACAATACATGGGCTAAAGCAATCAAAGTTAACTACACATTAAATATACAAAGAGTTTGATTGTTCGTCTAACCCTTTTCTTGTAAATCATGGGCTCTTTAGTGACTAATCTTAACTGATTAGTAAGGTACAGTGGACTGATCTATAATGACTGTAAGGTCTGAGACTCTTATCTCTGAAGTCCATACTAGATTTTAAATCTTGGTCATGTTTCATTTCTCTTGAAACCACTATTATCAATCTCAGTCAATGTGCTCACAATAGTTGAAAGTTTAACTTGCGCTCATATGATCCTTAATAGGCACAGTTGACTGATTTGGTATCTCTGGTTTCATTTAGTAAGATTGAAATACTTCTTTAATTGCTTACAGGTGGTTTAGTGTTGGAAAAAAATTGTGATCTCAGTGAAACAATTTAATCTGCACCTTGCATTTCTCACATCATCTTGTTGCACTTGCTATTATCCACTATTGTTCTCGTACTTGGTTATATTACTATTGAAGCACAAGATTTATTCATATTTACTTGCAGCATTACTTACGTTTATAGCTTGAAGTATTATTGTGCAAGTTCTTAATTTATTCGAGCATTAGTTATTAGAGCACTGGTCTCTTATTTTCCATCAAAAGTATCATTTGGATCTATTTGAACATGATTATCTTAGACTGCTCAATTTAGTAGCCTAACTTGCTATTGAATCTTAATTCAACTTATTCAGGGAAGTGATTGCTTTCTTCCTTGTCTCCTAGGACTTCTTGTTCCAACAAGTTTTCCCCTCATCATCATCCTTAGGGACTACCCCCTTGACTTAGCTAGGAGAGAGTCTAAATGGAGTAGGGATCGGAGTAAAAGCCCCTACTCTGAGTGTTGCGCCTT
The DNA here is from genome assembly GCA_034641835.2 of Pinus albicaulis. Taxonomy (NCBI): domain Eukaryota; kingdom Viridiplantae; phylum Streptophyta; class Pinopsida; order Pinales; family Pinaceae; genus Pinus; species Pinus albicaulis. The sequence goes on from CM076570.1 coordinate 1,147,450,224, forward strand.
GAGTGTACACTTTGGACAAAAACACACCCTACTGTCAAAAATGTCAGAATAAGTATACCTGTCCCTTGTAACCAGGCCCATTGTAAAAGAAATGCAAAAAAAATGCTGCATCTATCCCTCTAAAATTAATAAAAATAATTGGTTGGACTCATTTTTATGCATGCAACAATCATTTGAAAATGCTTTTATCACCTTTCCACTACATGCACAGGGAAAAGGAAGCAACAGCAATGCTTTGGATGTAATTTCTAGGACAATGATCTGTAAACACCCCAGATATTCCATAGAATTATTGAGGACAGAAGTGATTTCACATATCTATATCATTCCGTACATGAGATTGTTCCATCATGTAATGCATACACATTTTATTTATAAGTGATACTTTACAATTTCCTTTTTAATTGTTATGATGATTTAGTGTTTTACTCTAAGTCCTTTGGCAATCAATTCATAACTTGAATGATAGCACACAATTTTTGTACAACTAAACATAAAATCTTAGATATAGATGCTCAATACTAATGGACAATCAAAAGAATGTGTGGAGAAGAATGAATAAAACAATTGAGCCTAGATTCTTAAGTTTTAGATGCTGATGAATGGATCTTATCAAGTAAATTGACCAGGTCTAGATCTTTAATATAACTCCAATCTCCAATCAAAAAATATCATTTGTATCTCTTTGTCCAGTAATGGAAATACAAGATGCATTTTTCCAGAAAAGAGAAAACAAATGACTAATTTTCTGCATTCTCTTCTGCTTCTATTTCCCATCAAGCTTCTTGCCCCACATTGCGATTCCATAAACCTAATTTCCTTCCTCTCACATATCCAACCCCCGCTTCAAATGACATGTATGCTCATCAACATTCATATTTAGTAGAAAAAAATGTACAGAGGGCTTATACCTTCAAAGGATGTGCGATCCATTGATGGAATATGCAGGCATTGAACCTCAAACAATCTGCAAACAAAAAAGAGGATAATGGTATTTAAAACAAGAAAAAATCATAGACTTACATTAATTATACTTCAAAAGAACGCTATTGTCAGATTTCATTCAGATATTCATTATATGCTGGGGATATTACACTTGAGAGAAACTTACTCTCCAAGAGACTGATGATGCAATGCCATTCCCAAACCGGTTCCATCTATGCCTGCATATTTACATAAGATTTGAGAAATATGCTGCGAACAGATCTTTAAAGGATTTAATCCTAATTTAAAAACATGTAGTTATTAAGTATTCAATTATAAAATTTTGTCAATGACACCTTGGCTCACTAGTGAGGTTGATGGACTATTAAGCCATCCACCAGGGTTCCATTCTTTTTATGGTATGCCACTGAATCACATGTTAGAAAGGGATGAAATCAGTTGCAATTACCAACCAATTTTGGTTCAATACATGCCCCTGAGACCCACCACCTCAGCAGAAGGGAATCTGCGTTATCCAATGCAACCTCAAATCTTTGGGCATGTTTCTCAAAGAAACTTCCAACAACAATGTTTATCAAATTTTCATACAAGGACTGTCCATCCATGTTTATTAAAGATGGGGAAGAATGATCACTTCCCCTGCATTGGAAAAATATTGAGAACTGGTAAGGATCTTATTTAAGCCCACAAGACCCTTTGCTTAAAAGATTCAACACAACATTGTAATCTTTTTATGGATCTCCAACGGTGAATAGTGTCTGCAAAAGCTGTTTAAAATAAGTAGCTCTTTCTTTATCTTTTATGGCCACAAGTCTGTCCAAGCAAAAACAATAACTTCTAAAGACAAAAGTACGAGGGTTCATTGCATTCCAGTGAAATCAGTGTAAATATTATTGCAGAATGTTTTATTTTTGGTTTTTTTCGCAATATATCATTGTGGGGGAGGCTACCCTTGAGCCATTCTCAGCAGATGTATAAGTTCAAGCCTCAAAATATAGTTTCTGAATGGGTTCTTGATTAAAAAGGATAAATTTTCCAAATAATTATAGTTTTTTTAACCATGGTTGGGAAAAAAATTGTCACTTTGTATTACTCCACTATCAAACTCAGTTCAGCCCTGCTGCCAAGATTTGACACTGTCAGCAAGTGAAACTCACTGACAGTGAGTCTCATCGACATGCAAAGCATAGGTTACTTGGTGCAGAACAACTCACACTTGGGGGTGGATGAAAAAGTGTTTTGTAAACTATCGTGGATATTCTATTGGACAGTTCGTCACATCAGAGCTGATAAAATAAACTGAAATTTATACTATGAAGGTTAAACTCCTTAAGATTCCAAATTTGTTAATTATTGATTTTCTACTTATGCATGAAATAGATAAAATGAAGAAAATAGAGAAAAAAAATACAATCATAGACCATCAGTTATGAAAACAAGGATTTATTTTGGGAAACCCTTAAGTGAGAAAACCCAGCTAGAAGGTGAGGTTGCTCTTCTCTCTTTTCATTATGGAAATAATGCAAGGACAAAGGAGAAGGCACTCTCAATGGAGTTACCTGATACCTATGGCCTATTAGAGTACTACAGAACACCAACCCCCTTTGTTATGCCCTCTCACTCACACCCCCAGTTACTCTGTTTTAATGTGGAAGAAGATACAACAACAAAGAATGGAACCCCTTCTCCTCCTAGTGGCCTAGTTCTAACATAGCTCCTTAGCCAACTAGGGGTCAGGTTTGACTCCATCAACTCTCAACTAAAGTTACAAAGTTGACCCCCCTAGAGTATTCTTCATAGCCCATACATGGATAGCCACTTTTGCATGAGTATGGGGGCTGATGTGGCATCCACTCGAACCATGGTGGTCAAATCACAAGCTCAACTTCCAAAAGGCATAAATTTTGCATACGAACTATAATTGACATATTTCTTGCACCTTTGGAAAGGTCTCTGAGTGTAGAAAACCACCTACGGGTTTGGCACAATTTATGGACCCCCAAAAGCTTCATTTATTGCCTCAAAAATGGTCTGAGAAGGTTTTAGACCCCAATTCTCCACACTACGACTCGTCGATAAAATTAAACTACCAAGCTAATTATCCAATTTTTCCACTCTAAAAGCATCAAGATAGATGACAACTAATATGTTGATTTTTGGTAGCATCGGATGTGCTTTAAGTCTCAAAATTTGCAGGGAGGCTTAGGCGCATGTATTCCAAAGAACCCAGAAAGCGTTTTGGGAAATTCCACTCAGATCATGTTTTATGAAAATAATTAATTATTTTTAATGGGAACCTAAGTCTAAACTTAGGAAATTAAAATAATTAATGGATATTAATTAAAACAAAGTGAATCTTCTACAGAATACGAAGATAAATTCAAGTTAATCTTAGCCGCTGATTAACGATTTAATCTCGGCCGTTGAAGTCTCAATCAGAAGATTATAAGAAGGACTTGATGGGGCCTTTGGAAAATACACCGAGACGGAGAAAGAATCCAAAGATCGAAAGTATTTAGTGAGCAGTGCTCATGGAGAAGACCGATCAAGACGATTCTCGCGAAGAGGGGCAGAGATAATGTCCGATTGGAGATTTTCCTGAGCCGTAGAATACACATCAAAGAAGACAGAGAGCAGTACGCAGAGAGGTAGCGTAGCAGCTACGCAAAGCCAGCAGAGGCAGCGCAATAGCCTTGAGGAAGTTCATGACTCAGTTGAGGATCAGTCAGATCCAGTGCCGGAGAGTCGGGGTGTTAGACCAAAAGGGGCCAAAATGTCAGATCTAGCCAACAGAAGATCCAACAATTAGAAGCCATGCAAGTCCCCATGAAGAGTGACGCAGAGACTGCGCAGAGACAGTGGAGGGCTTGCCAGTTTGGGCTTCCAGTGTAAGTGTGAGGTAATCTCACTAGCTCTTTATCAGTCAGATTCTCTGTGTGGATGGCCAACAAGGCATCCCAGATTGTATTCAGAATTACTGCATAATAAATAAACCCTTAGTTGCTGCACCAGTTTTCTCGCATTGGGTTTTTCCGAGGACATTGGTCCAAAAACAACGGTGTCACATGCGTCTATGATTTACTCTTGCTCGGATCTTGTTTTCGAACTTATATTTTTCTACATTTAATTTGTGAAGCTTGTAGTGTATGAGATTTCCATATTTACAGTAGAACACCGTAAATAATTTGTTCAAGGAATTAACAAATAGAAGAATTCTCATCAGTGCTGCAGTTGGATTCCGAGTGTAGGAATTTTCACATGGTATCAAAGCTTCTTTAGCAGTGCCAAAGGAGCAAGAGAGTAGATCCAGTAGATCCAACGTTGAAGGAGAAGATGGGGATCATGTGAAAATTTCAAATATGAAATTCTACTGCAGTAACTTATTTATTTCTCCTACTTATTTTCCACAATAAGTCATTTACAAAAAACCTTCACTAAACTTCAAAATAAATCCTACTGCAGTTATCACATAATTTCATAGAGAATATAGTAGTGAAATATAAGCACAAGAATCAATCACATCAACATAGTTATTTTTGGACAATTGTCCTCGGAAAAACCCAATGTAGGAAAACCGGTGCAGCAGATGAGGATTTATTTATTAATCTTCAGCAGCAATCTCTTTACAAGAAATGGCTGGCAGAACTATGGAGAAACTTTCATGAAAACACCTAAGATAATTTTCTCGCAACCTCTGGAGAAATTTTGACACCCAAGAGACTCTTTGGCCACCACTGCGTCACCGTTGCATGATCCTCTGCGCAAGGACTGTGTGAGGACTGCGTCCTCGACTGCACTACCTCTTTGGAGTTGTCCCTCTGCGCTGCCCCTCTGCTCCTCTGCGTCCCTCTTCCTCGAGCCCTGACTGATGTTGATACCCTCCACCTCCTTCGCCCTGCAACTCTCCCTCTGAAATCGAATTCTAAATTCTGAAGAATCAACTTCCCTCGGTTTACTGAGTGTTTTCCCGACTCCTTTTCCAAATGGCCTTCAAGCCTTCTTTTATAATCTTCTCGTTGACAAATCAACGACCCAAATTAAAATTCTAATCGAGGACTAAGATTAAAACTTGACTTGATCTTCGTTCTCTAGAAGAATCACACTCTGTTTTATTAATAGCCATTAATTATTTAATTTCCCCAAGTTTAGACTTACGATCCCCATTAAAATAATCAATTATTTTAATAAAACATGAACCAGGTGGAATTTCCACAAACAATTTGTGGGTTCTTTGGAATACTAGTGTTTAAGCCTCCTCACTAAATTTGAGACTTAGATCACTTTTCGATGCTACAAAAATCAACACTCTGTTGGAAATACCAAGAGGGGGCGGGGGGGGGGGGGGGGTGGTCCGGTATTTCTTATCAATTAGCACTTTTAAAATCTTTTTAGAGCATTAGTTAATCTTCAATTATTCTTGATGTTTATTCAGTAACAACAGTAAACAATAGAACACAATAGGCACATGAATTTTAGGTGGAAAACCCCTTCCGGGTCAAAAACCACTGAATGCTTCTCTAAAAAATTCTTTAATCTCCAGCCCCCAACTTAAATGAAAGGTACAACTTCCTAGAATTCTATAAAAGCATTCTTCTCCAACTCCCACTAGAAGGACGCCCCAACGCCCTGGTTTCTTCAGTAGTCAACTGAATGGATGCCTCGACATCCTAGAACAACCTACCACCCTGAAGTGTTCACAGGCTCCAACCTGTAGATGACTTCATCTACCAACCTAGCACCTCCCTGCCACCTTATAATGATCAGAAATAAGACAAGAGTGCGGAATCGTACCAGGGACAATGATCCACAATACAATATGATTCACAATGATTTTCTTGAACTACACCAATCACCAAGTCACACCATGACCTGCAACCCAACCATAACATTATCCAACAATGCCTCTCCAACTCTAGGCAGATTGACTATTTTATGATAATGACTCTTTTACAATTTTACAATGATAATTTTTACAATACTGACTTTTGACACGACCTAATACTTGACTTGACACTGCTTCTTTGAACACTAGCAGCTGCTGAGGTATTCTTGTGCTTGCTTCAAGTAATGGTACTTTAGCGTTGCATTGTCCTTCTAGTATGTGTCTAAATTGTCCTATTGTGTCCTCCTTCCTGCACATGCAAGACCCAAACCAATATACAAACAATATACTTACACTGTCCTGCAAACCATATGTCAGAGAAATATTTAAAATTCAAATGTAAATACGTTCAACATTTATGAACAAAACGCAATCAAACATACAAACAAAATACTTACACTGTCCTGAAAAAACACATATCAAATATGATATTCAAATTAAAATTCAAACACTAATCATACATACCTTGTTGTATCATACTTACCCTTGACTCTTGATGTGTTGTCCTTACTGCAGTGACCCTTGAATGCATATTTTTTCTTGCCTTCTAGAAGCTTGATATTGAATCTATTGTATTTGTGTAATTTTAGATCTACAAGGTCTGAAATTTCATCCTGTGGTAGCCCTATGAGTCCTCTTTCCAACCCCATAGGTATGATAAACATTGGATTCTTCAAGTAATAGTTATGCCCAATCTCCTATGATGACCTGATTATAGACTAGTTCAGTAGAGCGAACTTGTACGAAGTTCCATGTGTCATTGTTTCAACCTTTGGTCCTGAAAACAATACACAACAAACTAAAGCTAGTCCTCTTTCTATCACTTTTTACGAAATTTGAATCCAATGCTCAGAGAGAAAGTTATGACGATTTTCCCAAGGTCACCTGTTTGACATGAAATTTAGGAGCCTGAAAAAACCCTAACTTCCTTAGATCATATCTCTGAAAATATAGCGAACCAATATCTGAAATTCGGACACGAGCTTCATGAGGATTTCGCCCAAATGGGTTTTTAATTTCAGCATCTGAAGCTTTGCAGAAAAAAAGTCATATAAAAAATGCCACGATGACCTGTTATAAGTAGTGAAATCCTTACATGAGGAGGGTATGAGGGTCACAAATTATATAAATGCTTAGGTTGAGAGGGTATTCAACAACTGAACGTTGGAGGGATTTTAGGAGCTTAAAAAATTATTAATTATTGAAAATTTAATGACCACAAACAATGATTAGTGTCATGCCACAACCCCATGGAGTTTTAGCCCACTAACAGGGGTTACTAACTTCAAACACGAATATCTCTCAAACTGTGAAGAATTATGTGGCATGCCATATATTTTCGGAAACATCTCGACAAGTAGAAACCATCCAAGATATCCTTGACTTGAAATAGAGTAAGTTGTCAAGCCAAAATTCCTATGCAAGATTGGGTATCCCTTGGTGCTGCTTGGGTTGACATCAATGACAACCACTGATCAACAATCTCCCCCTTTGGCATTGATGGCAACACAAGTACTCCCCCTACGATCATGACACCTCTTCCTACAACATTCTCTCCCCCTTTGTCATCAATGGAAAAGGGTAACTGACCCTGACAAACGTCATCCTCCGGACCCGTACACACCTCAACTCCCCCCCTTCTTTTTACTTAGTTAGATAAGAGAAAGAGTCTAATGAGAAATTGAGAGAATCCCAAGCTTTAGGCGAAGATAATCAAATGCTTCACAAGGTAATGGTTTGGTAAAGATGTGAGAAATTTGTTCCTTTGTGCCAACATATTCAAGCTTGATATTCTTTTCGGTGACCTATTCTCTAATAAAATGATATTTGATCAGAATGTGCTTTATTTTGGAATGCATCACAGGATTCTTGGAGATATTGATGGCACTGGTGTTATCGCAAAATATGGGAATATGCTCATCAAACTTGACTTGAATATCTTGCAAAGTTTGCTTCATCCAGATAACTTGAGTACAACAGGCTGTTGTCGCGATATATTCTGCTTCTGCTATGGATAACGAGATTTAAGACTGCTCTTTACTTAACCATGAAACAAGGAAACCACCTAGATAGAATGCTTCTCCACTGGTACTCTTTAGATCATCAACATTTCCTGCCCAATCTGCATCTGTATAAGCTTGGATAGCTAGATTATTTCCTTTGGGATACCATAAACCATATTCTGTTGTGCCCTTAAGATATCAAAGAATTCTTTTGATGGTAATAATATGAGATTCTTTTGGTGTTGCTTGGAATCTTGCTACTTGTCCAACTGCCTGCATTGCGTCTGGCCGAGAAGCTGTCACATATAGAAGACTGCCAATCATAGATATATACAACCTCTGGTCCACATCCTTTGACGAATCATCTAAATTTAACTTGCAACCTGTTACCATTGGGGTAAGGACAGGCTTGCAATCTTCCATCTTGAATTTCTTGAGCATTTTCTTGATGTACTTGGTTTGATATATAAATATTCCTTTATCCTGCTGAGATATCTGAAGCCCTAAAAAGTATGTCAGCTCGCAAAGTATAGACATTTCAAACTCACTTTGCATCTTTGTGGCAAATTTTTTAATTAATCTGTCATCATTCCTTCCAAAAATTATATCGTCTACATATACCTCGATAATTTTTAGGTTATCTTGATCCACTTTCACATAGAGATTGTTGTCGGTGCTTCCTTTCCATAATTCGTATGGAGTCATGTTACAATTGTTCCTTGGCAAACCTCTGTTTATAATGAATACAGTTGTATCGATTGCTTTAACCCAAAATTTCTCATCTAATTTTGAGTCATTTAACATTGTTCTGGCCATTTCCTGTACGATTTTGTTTTTCTTTCAACAACTCTATTTTGCTACAGTGTTCTGGCTATTGAGAATTGCCTTTTTATTCCATTTTCATCACAGTACTGCTGAAATACCTTGGAAGTGAATTCTCCGACATTATCTGATCTCAAACATTTGATCTTCAAATTAGTTTCATTTTTGACCAATTCCTTGTAGATTCTAAAAAACTCGAATGCCTCAGTCTTTTTCTTTAAGAAGCTGATCACTATCATTCTGGTGTAATCATCTATCAATAGCATAAACTATAATTCTCCATCTAAACCTTTTATTCTCATAGGACCACATAGATCAGTATGTACTAATTCCAATGGACATGATGCAAAGTGTTCTTTTGTCTTGAACTCAACTTTTGTTTGCTTGTCGTGTCGACAAGATTCACATATCATATTGGTGGGTTTTGAAATTTTAGGCATTTCTCTTACTGCTTCCTTCTTGCTAATCCTGACCAAATTGTCGAAATTTATATGTCCCATTCCTTTATGCCATAACCAACTTTCGTCTTCTTTCGCCAAAAAGCACCCTTTAGGTGTCTCACCCAAAATATATATGTCATTTGGAGCTCTGCTTGCTATAGCCACAATTTTACCAAACTTTCCTTTCTTGATTTCACATTTCTTACAGTTAAATAGCATCGTGTGTCCTTGATTGCACATTTGTCCAACACTGAGCAGATTGTGATTCATATTTTCAACCAAGAACACATCTTTCGATAATGCATTCTTGCTTCCAAGTTTGACTGTACCTACTCCTATGATGTTTGAAGACCCGTCATTTCCAAAAGACATTGTTCCATCCTTCTTTTCCTTCAAGGATATGAACTTATTCCTATCTCCAATCATATGAGTTGAGCAACCACTATCAACGTACCAAACATTTCTGTTGTTTTGAGCCTTGAGAGCAATAGCACATTTTTCAGTCTTCTTTTTCCATATTTGTTCATTCTGATTTTGCGAGAATTCCTTTAAGGAACCTCCAAGTCTACAATCTTTAGCCAGGTGTCCAAAATTGTTACATTTGTAACATTATCTCTCAAATGATTAAATATGTTAATATTATGTTGAGTTCCAGAATATCCATTTATGAAAAATCTCCCGAAAATGTATTTATTCCAAACATACGTGCGACATTCTATAGCTCTATGTCCAAACCTTCCACATGAATAACAATGACCATAGAAGATAGGTTGATACCTGGGAGGAAATCTTCTTCGAGGAATTGTCTTCCATGGTTCTTCCTACGAGTCCTAATCTCTTGAGTTGGCTGGAAGGTTTAACTGCTTGTTAGATTTTTCATATCCATCTTCTTTTGTTGTCATAGAAGGACTTGGCTCCTTTTCAGATTTTTCTTTGTAACCAAGACTAGTCTTGTCACTGTTTGATTTGATTTTTGATGATTTCTTCTAAGTCCTTCGCGCTGTTGGTGTAGTTTTGAAGAGTTTTTCCATTTTTTACTTGCTTTCGAAGAGAAACTATTTCAAATTCCAATGCTTCTCTTTCCATGTTGCCTTCCTTTAATTCTTCCCTGAACGATTCTTCAACTCGTTTGTATTCTTCAACCTTGATTTTAAGATTTAGGACATGTTCCCTTTCTATATTTAATTTGTCTTCAAGAGTGTTGACATGCTTCTTCTCAACCTTGAGCTCTTTGATAACCCTGATCACTTCATTTTGAAATTCAACCTCAATCATCTCTTCTTCTTCGTCTCCTTCTTTGTCAGATGCTTCTTGCTTATTATGCTTGGCCATAAACAATACTCTTATGTTGATTTCTTCTTCGTTATCACTGTCTTCATCAGATGAGGAGCTATCTTCTTTGGAGAAGAAACTCTTCTTCAACCACTTCTTCTTGCCTTGCTTGTTGAACTTCCTCAGACCTTTCTTTCCTTTCGTAACAGCCTCATTTTTGTGAGGAAACTTGGCTACAAAATGCCCAACCTCACCACAATCGAAACATATCAACGGAAGTTTACCTTTGAATTTCCCCGTACCTTTTCTCATTTTTTGCGTTAAGTAGAAAAATTCTTTATCTGAAAATTCTTCTTCATCTTCTTCATTTTCTTCTTCCTTACAACTAGAAGTTTTCGCTTTCGGAGTATGCTTGTCCTTACTAGTTTTCTTGGATGCGGCGAATGTTGTTTATAGGTGAGATGTGTCGTCCTCTTCTTCAATCCTTATTTCATATGTCGTAGGCACTCCATGCAATTCATCTTTGCTGAGATTGGATAGATTCAAACTATATTCCAAGACAGATACCTTTAGGTTGAATCTTGTCGGCAAGGTTCTAAGGATCTTTCGAACAACAATTTTCGTGTCGACAGGTTCTCCCAAACCTTCCAATGTATTTGTTATTTCATCAACATGCTATATTTATGCATCAATAGTTTCATCTTCCTTCATTTTGAGTTGCTCAAATTTTTCCCAGTAAATTTGAAGCTTTGCTTCTTTCACGTTTGAGTCACCTGCATATATATTCTCAAGCTTGTCCCATACTTCTTTAGCAATTTTGCAACTCAGTACCTTAAGATAGACAGATTTGATAAGCCCACTGACAATGAGATCTTTAGCCCTTGCATCATATACCATATTTTTCTTTCCTTGTTCATCCTGGGTCGTTGTAAAGCCTTTTTCAATGATTTCCCATACTTCGTATCCTTGCGCCAGCAAATGAACCTGCATTCTTCCACTCCAAAGTGCGTAGTTATTTCCATTGAAAAGAGGAACTCTATTCTTAGTATACTCCATGACCTCCTTCCAGTTTAGACTGCTATTAAAGGAACCAAGCTCTTATACCAATTGTTGGAAATATTGAGAGGGAGGGGGGAAATCAATATTTCTTATCAATTAGCACTTTTTAAATCTTTTTAGAGCATTAGTTAATCTTCAATTATTCTTGATGTTTATTCAGTAACAACAGTAACAATAGAACACAATAGGCATGCGAATTTTAGGTGGAAAACCCCTCCAGGTCAAAAACCACCGAACGCTTTTCTAATAAATTCTTTAATCTTCAGACCCAACTGAAATGAAAGGTACAACTTCCTAGACTTCTAGAAAATCATTCTTCTCTATCTTCCAGTGGAAGGACGCCCCAAACGCCCTGGCTTCTTTAGTAGTCAACTGAATGGATGCCCCGACATCCCAGACCAACCTACCACCCTGAAGTGTTCACAGGCTCCAACCTGTAGGTGACTTCATGCACCAACCTAGCACCTCCCTGTCACCCTATAATGATCAGAAATCAGAAAAGAGTGTGGACTCCCGTACCAGGGACAATGGTCCAGAATACAATATGATTCACAAATATTTTCTTGAACTAGACCAATCACCCAATCACACTATGACCTGCAACCCAACCATAAAATTATCCAACAATGACACTTATACCTCCAACAATGCCTCTCCAACTCTAGGCAGATTGACTCTTTTACAATAATGACTCTTTTACAATTTTACAATGATGATTTCTACAATAATGACTTTTGACACGACCTGATACTTGACTTGACACTGCTTCTTTGAACACTAGCAGTTGCTGAGGTATTGTTGTGCTTGCTTCAAGTAATGATACTTTGGCGTTGCATTGTCCATCTAGTATGTTTCGGAATTGTCCTATTGTGTCCTCCTTGCACATGCAAGACCCAAACAAAATACTTACACTATCCTGCAAACCATATGTCAGAGAAATATTCAAAATTCAAATGTAAATACGTTCAACATTTATGAACAAAACCCAATCAAACATACATACAAAATACTTACACTGTCCTGAAAAAAAACATGTCAAATATGATATTCAAATTAAAATTCAAACACTAATCCTACATACCTTGTTTTATCAGACTTACCCTTGACTCCTTGATGTGTTGTCCTTACTGCAATGATCCTTGAATGCATATTTTTTCTTGCCTTCTAGAAACTCGATATTGAATCTGTTGTATCTGTGTAATTTCAGATCTCCAAGGTCTGAAATTTCGTCCTGTGGTATCTCTCTGAGTCCTCTTTCCAACCTCGTAGGTCTGATCGACATTGGATTCTTCAAGAATAGGCCCAATCTCCTACAATGACCTGTTATAGACTGGTTCAATAGAGCAAACTTGTACGAAGTGCCACGTGTCACTGTTTCAACCTTTGGTCCTGAAAACGATACACAACAAACCAAAGGTCGTCCTCTTTCTGTCACGTTTTATGAAATTTGAATCCAATGCTTAGAGAGAAAGTTATGAAGATTTTCCCAAGGTCACCTGTTTGACATAAAATTCAGGAGCCTGCAAAAACCCTAACTACCTGAGATCATATCTCTGAAAATATAGTGAACCAATATCTGAAATTCGGACATGAGCTTCATCAGGATTTCACCCAAATGGGTTTTTAGTTTCAACATCTGAAGTTTCGCAGAAAAAAAGTTATAGCGAAAATTCCATGATGACCTATTATAAGTAGCGAAATCCTTACGTGAGAAGGATATGAGGGTCACAATTTATATAAAACAAGTGAACGTTGGAGGGATTGTAGGAGCTTAAAAATTTATTAATTATTAAATTCCTATGCAATATCGGGGTAGCCCCTGGTGCTGCTTGGGTTGACATCAATGACAACCACTGATCAACACACTCCCTCTTAGAGAGGAAAGTGTTCTAGCAATTTTCCTGCTGCAAACTGCTCTGACCCTGAGCATCCTCTGCGCTATTGAAATCCATCAACCACTGCACTGCTACTGCCTCTGTACTGCTGCCCATGTTACTGTCACTATCACTGCCTCATATGTACTGTAGCTCCCTCTTAAGTTCTGCACTTATCCGTTTCTACTACTGAAACAAATTCTTAATCATCCCCATATTCTCCCTAAAATAAACAAACTTTGTTCTTCCCAGAGCTTTAGTGAGGATGTCTGCCACCTGTTCTATTATCGAAGTGTACTGTAACTGTACTGCTCCCCGCTGGACACAGTGTCTGATAAAATGACACTTGAGGTCAATGTGCTTCAACCGATCATGAAACACAGGATTCTCAAAGAGCTTGATGCAACTTTGATTATCACATAAAATGTTGGTCGCTTCCATCCTTTTCCTAAATAGATTCACAAGCAACTTCCTAAGCCATATGGCTTCACACGACGTTGTGCTGCCTGCCATATATTCCACCTCAGCTGAGCTCAAACCTACAGACTTCTGTTTCCTACTACACCAGAAAGTCATTCCTGATCCAATGATGAAACAGTACCCACTGGTACTTTTCTAATCTACTGAACTTCCAGCCCAATCTACATCAGTGAACCCACTCAATTTGATGCCATTGCCTCGGGTGTATCTTAATCCATGCTCGATTGTTCCTCGTATATATCTGAGAACATGCTTGGCTATTGCACAGTGCACCCTCTTTGGTTCCACCATGAACTGACCGAGGGTGTTGAAAGCATAACAAATGTCTGGCCTAGTGTTAACCGGATACATTAGGGACCCTATGAGTTGTCTGTACAAGGTAGGATCAACCTCCTTATCCTTGGACGCATCAATATTCTTCCAGTTAGTGATCATTGGAGTAGCCATGGGTCTACAGTCCCGCATCCTGAACATCTTCAGAATTTCTGTAGCATACCTCCCTTGTCCAAGAAGATTTCACCCTTCTGCTGTCAAACTTCCAACCCCAGAAAATAATGCATCAGTACCAGATCCTTTATTTCGAATTTTGTAGCTAGGTTCTCCTTGCAATCCTTGATGAGCCTAGATGAACTTGTCAAGAATAGGTCATCTACATAGAGTACTGAATCAGAGGCTCATTCCCTACTGTCATATAGTAGAGATTAGAATTTGCGTCACTCTTGACGAATCCCATCTTTTGCAGGTAACAATCAATTCGACCATACCAAGCTCTAGGTGCTTGTTCAAGCCCAGACAAGGCTTTCTTAAGCCTACATACATGAGTCTTCTGCTCATGTGTCTCAAATCCCTCTGGTTGTTCAATATATACTTCTTCATCGATCACCCCATTCAAGAAAGTAGTCTTGACGTCCATTTGGTGAATCTCCCACCCCATATGTGTTGCAAGGGATATCAGAGATCTGATAGAAGTATACCTGGCTACTGGGACAAAGTTTTCTTCGTAGTCTATCCCTTCCTTCTGAGCATACCCCTTAACCACAAACCTGGCTTTGTATTTTTCCACGCTACCATCTACAGCATATTTAATCTTGTAGATCCATCCCGAACCTACAACTGATCTATCCTGAGGCCTAGGTAACACTTCCTAGACATCATTGATTATGATGGAACTGTATTCTTCCACCATTGCATCTAACCATACCTGATGTTGAGCTGCCTCTTGGAAACTAGAAGGTTCACCACCCTGAGCCACCAAGCCTTGGTACCTGTCAGGTTGTCTATGCTGCCTCTTCTCGTTTATAGGAGCTCCAACAAATTCCTCTACGTTCCTCAGAATCTATCGTAGTTCTCGGCTCATTATTCCGTTGGTAGTGGGTGGATCTTCTTGCTCCTCCTGCGAATCTTCCTGAGGTAATACTCTTGTATTATTATGCCCTGGAGAAGCATTGGTGCTGGTTTTGGCTGGTCGAAGTGGATGGACAAGTGGATCATCCTCTGACTGCGTTTCGGAAGGCATATCCCGAGATTTCCTGAAAGCTCTGTCCTCCATGAACTTTACATCCCGTCATACTACAATCTTCCTACTGCCAGGAATGTAGATTCTATATGCCTTAGCATTCTTGCTATATCCCACCAGATATCTCTTTTCTGCAGTTTGATCCAACTTCTTCCTCTTTCTTTGGGTATATAGCAGTAGTATGCCAAACTACCAAAGATCCTGAAATGACTCACTTTTGGCTTCTTGCCAGTGAAAACACTTTCTGGTGTAACCTTACCTAGTGCCCTATGAGGAATTCTGTTTTGAACATATACAAGTGTACTGCATGCTTCCGCCCATACAAATTTGGGCATATCTTGATCATACAACATTGCCCTCGTTGCTTCAACAATATTTCTATTCTTCCTCTCTGCAACCCCATTCTACTCTAGATATATGGAGCAGTCCATTCTCTTTTGATGCCTTCCCTTGCGCAGAACTCAGTGAAGTTTTTATTGATATATTCTCCACCATTGTCTGAACACAATACCTTTATCCTATTTCCTGTCAGATTCTCATCCAAAGCCTTAAACTCTTTGAATCGATCAAAGACCTCACCCTTGGTCTTAGAAAGTAGATCCAAGTTTTCCTGGAATGGTCATCAATGAAGGTGACGAAGTATTCGGCAACACTAAGAGCTCTAGTGGACATTGGTCCGCAGATGTCTAAGTGTATTAATCCCAACACACTCTTAGCCCTACTGTTGCTTCTGGAGTATGCTACTTTGCGGACTTTTGTAGTACGCACCTTCTGCAAACATTATCCCATTTTGTGCTCAACTCTGGAACTCCTGTGACGGTTTCTCTGAGAATTCTTAGAACGCCATGGTGTAAGTGCCCCATCCTTCTATGCCATAGCTCATTCAAATATTTCTCACCACTGTTGCCTATCAGTGCTATTGGAGATTCTAGTTGTAGCTTATATAGTTTGTTGCTCCTGACTCCAATTTGGGCCTTCTTCTTCCAACTCGAGCATTTGACATATAATTTCTTGTCAATGAAGTATACGTCATAGCCCTTGTTTTGTATCCGAGATACAAAGAGCAAGTTCATCCCCAAACCAGGCACATGCAGCACATTGGTGGCCCAAAGCCAATCTCTTGCTTCAGTTTGAAAAACTATAGTACCTATTCCAACAAGGGTACATTTTGCCTTATTTCCCATGGTGATCTTGAAGTTCATCGGTTCTTCTTGGTAGCTCAAAAAAAATTCTCATATTCCCATCATATGTGCAGAAGCCCTGCTACCAATGTATCAAACCTCTATGGAAGAAGAGCTTGACAAGCAATCAAATTATTCCTCCAATCTAGAAGCCAACACAGAGATGTCGTGATCCATCATGTATTTCATGCTTTCCTCCATCTCAATAGAACTGCGTGAACCCTTTCGAGTTGCTGCTTCAGCAACATCAAGACTACGTTCCACTACAGAATCTCCAACCCTGTTACCCGATCTCTGCTCTAATACCATGTGAAAATTTCAAGCATGAAATTCTACTGCAGTAATCGATTTATTTCTCCTACTTATTTTCCACAATAAGTTATTTACAAAAACCCTTCAGTAAACTTCAAAAAAAATCTACTGCAATTATCACATAATTTCATAGAGAAAATAACAGTGAAATATAAGCACAAGAATCAATCACATCAACACAATTATTTTTAGACAATTGTCCCCAGAAAAAGCCAATGCGGGAAAACCACTGCAGCAGATGAGGGTTTATTTATTAATCTTCAACAACAATCTCTTTACAAGAAATGACCGGCAGAACTATGGAGAAACTTTCATGAAAACACCTGAGATAATTTTCTCGCAACCTCTCGAGAAATTCTGACACCCAAGAGACTCTCTGTCCTCCACTACATCATCTCTGCTTGATCCTCTGTGTAGGGACTACGTCCTCAGCTACGCTGCCTCTTTGGAGTTGTCCCTCTGCGTTGTCCCTTTGCTGCTCTATGTCCCTCTTCCTCGAGCCCTGACTGATGCTGATACCCTCCACTTTCTTCGCCCTGCAACTCTCCCTCTGAAATCGAATTCTAAATTCTGAAGAATCGACTTCCCTCGAGTTACCGAGTGTTTGCCCGACTCCTTTTCCAAATGGCCCTGAAGCCTTCCTTTATAAACTTCTCGTTGACAAATCAACGGCCCAAATTAGAATTATAATCAATGGCTAAGATTAAAATTTGACTTGATCTTTGTTCTCTAGAAGATTCACACTTTGTTTTATTAATACCTATTAATTATTTAAATTCCCTAAGTTCAGACATAGGGTCCCCATTAAAATTATTAATTATTTTAATAAAACATGAATCGAGTGGAATTTCCACAAATGGTTTTTGGGTTCTTTGGAATACTAGTTTCTAAGCCTCCTCACCATATTTGAGACTTAGATCACTTTCTGATGCTACAAAAATCAACAAATCAAAGAGCTGCATAAGCATCAAATCAATTTCCCAATGACTGTGCAGTCCAAGCCAGGAGGGCTAGATCTGCAAGGAAATCTCTCTCTAAGTGAGTCGATAGAGAGGTAGGATTTTCCAGTTTGTAGTTTGTCAAAGGCAAAGGGAGAAACGCAACAGATTCAGCGCAGATCGACAGCTACTCAGATGCAATTTTCTTTGTAGGAGTGATTGTTGGTGCAGAAAGCATCAAAAGAGAGTAGCTGAAGACACATTTTGGGGAATTCTGATCTCAGAGAGTTTCATGCCCAAGAAACTTTGATTTCCCGTGCAGAAGCAGCAAAGTTTGTGAATTATTTGGCTTGCTCTAGCATGGAGTGCGTAGAGCCAGCTGTGCAGAGGGTTAAAGGCAGCAAATCGACAACGTTTGGGGGATTTTCTTCCTCAGAGAATTCCTAGCTGGGG
This sequence comes from Pinus albicaulis, assembly GCA_034641835.2. NCBI lineage: Eukaryota > Viridiplantae > Streptophyta > Pinopsida > Pinales > Pinaceae > Pinus > Pinus albicaulis. The sequence continues at coordinate 1,147,468,401 of CM076570.1, forward strand.
AATTCTAATTCTCGATATCTGAGCAGCATTAGTGTGCGATAGATCTACTATCTCCAGCAGGGAGTGCATAGGCCAGGCCAACAACTGCACAGAGGAGAGAGAGGGAGCTAGTTCGACATTTTTTGGGCAGAAATGGCAACAAGCAGGCTAAGAGATCAAGATCGGTTGGAGGGAGCTTCCAACTATGTGATATGGCAAGTAACGATCAGATGCTTGTAAGATGAACATGATCTCAAAGCTTTCATCAATGGTGTGGTAGCTATACCGGTAGATGCAGATTCGCTGAAAGCATAAAAGAAATATATGGCAAAGGCAAAGCATTTGATCCTCGACGGAGTGAGGGATCATGTCATGTGTCACATCCTAAGAAAAGACACAACTACAAAGATGTGGCAGGCCTTGGAGACACTATATCAGGGATCTTCTGAGCAGCGGAAGATGTTTTTGGAGGAGAAGTTGCGTTCTAGAAGGATGCAAAAGGGTGAGCGCGTTGATCTGTTCCTATCTAGACTTTCGGAGAACCAATATTAGCAAGACGTTTTAGGAGTTGCGCCTCAAGCCACCGATATGATCAAATTTTCCTTGAACTCAGTTTCAGATGAGTGGCAAGTCTTCGTCCAAAGCATCTTGGGCAGAGAAAGACTGCCAGATCGGGAAACGATGTGGGCTTCTCTTCAGCAGGAAGAGATGAAGCGAGACATGCTCAAGTGTAAACTTGAGAGCAGCAACAACAGTGGTTTGAAGCCCAAGGAGGAGGAGGAAAATACATCCCTTGCATCAAAGGGACAACAGGAGCAACGGAGGTGGAAGAAGGGCATCTCTATGATCAAATGCTTCCAGTCTGGCAAGATGGGACATTGTGCCTCACAGTGTCCTCTCAAGAAGAAGGAAAAAGACGAGAAGCATGATCTGCAGGCTACAACCGCCAAGATTGAAGAAGAATAGTTTGCTATGATTTCCCATATATCTCCTGGGGAGAATTGGGGTGATCTGGAACTGTAGCTCTAAAGAGCTGCAATTGGGCAGGGTCCTTGAGGAATCCACCTCTAAAATAATCACCTTGCTATGAGAGCCTACATCATAAGTAGCGGGATGAATGAGTTTCAACTGGTGCAGAGGAGTGCAGAAGTAACATCACAGTGGCTAGAGAGCGCCAGAATCTGAGCAGCGCAGAGCAGAGTTGGTAGCAATGCAGGGAGGCATAGTGCAAACTCAACAGCAGTACGACAACTTCAAAGGGACAAAGCAGAGGCTAACAACAATCAGATCTTCAGTACTAAGATGCCTCATACTGAACACTTAGTTTAGTATTGGATGTTTTTCAATTACAGTGCAATGGCGGTTGGCTGCAGCATGCAAGGTGAGCAGCAGCGCAGTGTTGGTGGGAAGCAGTGTCAAACATCAGCAGCGTAGAGGGAGATGTTGCAGAATCAGAGTAGTGCTTCAGCTGGATTTATTGCTAGAGCACATTCCTCGCTAAGAGGGAGTGTTGATTTGTTGTAGCATCGGATGTGCTCTAAGTCTCAAAATTTGCAGGGAGGCTTAGGAACATCTATTCCAAAGAACTCAGAAAGCGTTTTGTGAAATTCCACTGGGATCATGTTTTATGAAAATAATTAATTATTTTTAATGGGACCCTAAGTCTAAACTTAGGGAATTAAAATAATTAATGGATATTAATTAAAACAGAGTGTGAATCTTCTAGAGAAGACGAAGATCAAGTCAAGTTAATCTGAGCCTTTGATTAACGATTTAATCTCGGTTGTTGAAGTCTCAACGAGAAGATTATAAGGACTTGATGGAGCATTTGGAAAATACATCGAGATGGAGAAAGAATCCAGAGATCGAAATTCTTTAGTGAGTAATGCTCAGGGAGAAGTCGATCGAGAGGATTCTCGCAAAGAGGGGCAGAGCCGGTTGGAGATTTTCTTGAGCTGGAGAATACATATCAGAGAAGACAAAGAGCAGTATGCATAGAGGCAACATAGCAGCTACGCAAAGCCAGCAGAGGCAGCGCAGTAGCCTTGAGGAAGTCCGCGAATTAGCTGAGGATCATTCAGATCAAGTGCTGGAGTGCTGGGGTGTGAGACCAAAAGGGGCCAAAAGGTCAGATCCATCCAACAAAAGAACCAGCAATCAAAAGCCACGCAGTCCCCACGCAAAGTGACGCCGAGATTGCACAGAGACAGTGGAGAGCTTGCCAGTTTGGGGTTTTGGCCAGTTTGGGCTTCTAGTGTCAGTGTGAGGTATTCTCACTAGCTCTTTGTCAGTTAGATTCTATGTGTGGATGACCAGCAAGGCATCCCAGATTGTATTCAAAATTACTGCATAATAAATAAACCCTCAGCTACTACACCAGTTTTCCCGCATTGGCTTTTTCGGGGACATTGGTCCAAAAACAACGGTGTCACATGTGTCTATCATTTACTCTTTCTCAGATCTTGTTTCCGCACTTATGTTTTTACGAATTTAATTTGTGAAGTTTATAGCGTATGATATTCGATATTTACAGTAGAACACCATAAATAATTTGTTCAAGGAATTAACAAATTGAAGAATTCTCATCAGTGCTGCAATGGGATTCCGGGTGTAGGAATTTTCACATAATATAATGACCTAATCCATACAAAAAATTCATCCATGCTAAATAGAAATGCCAAAAGAAAAGAAAAATCCTAATTTTTTTAACTACATTGCACGAGTACCGCTCCCAGTCATTCGAGGACAAGTACCCCAAGCTCCGGCGCTCCTGGGAGCTTTGGAGTGTTGAAAAATAAAAAAGGCAGAAAGATTTTCTTATTCTTGATAATTACTTGTGATGTTTCTTGTTATTATGATTTTTTATATCTTCTTTCTTTTAGTTCATCAAGCAATTACCAAAGCAACAACACATAAAACAATAAACACCAGATGTAGGCACTATATGAGGTAAAAACCCCCCTCAAGGGGAAACTTTAAAAATACCCAAACTTAGACATAACAACTTCCATTCTATCTAGGGTTTCACTGTTTCTTTCAAAGGTGTAACACACCCTACTACAAATAGAGCAAGCCCTAGAAACAATATAGATCTATCAAATATCTAACAACTCTTTTGAATTCATATGTTAGACTTTCCACTAGAGATTTTATACAAATCCTAGACTTCATAGAAGAGAATCAATCAAAGTCAATCACAGCTTATTCATTAACATGACCAGCTTTCACTAGGGTTAGTTGCAAACCCTAGATCTTCAATCAATCATCAAATCCAACTAAAACTCAAATCATCATATTGTCATTATTCATCAGATATTTTCACTTCTACTAAGGTTCAACTCCAAAACCATAGAATTTCATTTTCACAACCTCAACAACCATTATATAAATTCCAAATTTTCATATCACACATACTAGAGAATTTTAACTACTAGTAGGGTTTAGCTGCAAAACCCTATATTTACAAAACATCATCCTAGACCATCAAACTTTGACTAGGGATTATTTCCAAACCTTGGGACTCATGACCATTAACATTTAGGTCAACACATATCTAGGAATTCATCAACATATCATAAGCACATCATATGTCAGGCAATATTAAAATGTTAGACATATAACAACCTAGACCAAGCTAGGTTTTCAACCAATGGACGCATGCCCAGGGATTCATTCCTAGGACTCTAAATACATAACAAGGGTTTTTCTTATAGACCCAACCAAACCCTAAATATCTTGGGTTTTACAACATAGCAAAGAAAACCCTACTATACCAAAACTTCAAAGGCTTGAGATTTCAAACAACATCATCAATATATCAAAACATAATAGCAATTTCTTTAGACTCCAACAATAATCCTAAGTAGGTTTAGGGTTTCGCATATTATTATCATACCCTTAGGTTAGGGTTTTTCAGAGAACCTTTCTAGGGTTCTTTTATATAAATAATCAAAGATACGAGGAGGCTAGATTTATCAGATGATGTATCACCCCAAACAAGAATATTTATTATTCAAGAGAGCCAGACACAACAATTGTTAGTAATGTAGAATGGATTACCAAGTATAGACAACTTATTGGCTCGCCGATGTAATTGGTGAATACTCGACCACACATATGCTTTGCAGTAAATGTTCTTAGTCAATTCAGTAAATGTTCTTAGTCAATTCCAAGTGCAGTCGAAGCAATATCATTGGATAGCAGCAAAACATATTTTGAGATATCTGCAAGGAACCATCAACTATTGTCTAAAATATGATAGAAGGAATGATGCCCAACTAATTGGATATATAGATTCCAATTGGGGAGGCAATGAACAAGATAGAAGGAGCACTACAGGAGGATGCTTTAGTTTGGGATCCTCCATGGTCTCATGGATGAGCAAAAAGAAAGACACCGTTGCTTTGAGTAGTGCTCAGGCTGAATATGTTGCAGCCTATGAAGAAAAGAAGCAGTCTGGTTAAGGAATTTTTATCCGACCTATTTAAAAAACCGATGAACCCTACAGTGATACTATGTGACAACACTAGTTGTATATGTTTGTATGAACATCCGGTATTTCATGGAATGACAAAGCAAATGAACAACAAGTATCACTATGTTCAAGAGCTGGTACAAAAAGGTGTGCTACAACTTCAGTATATCTCCACTGATGAACAAGTAGCTGACATATTGAAGAAATCACTTCCAAACAAGAAGCTTGTGTATTTAAGAGACAAGGTTGGTTTGGTGGATGTATCCTCCCTATCTGAGAGGGAGAGATAGACACAACATTCTTGTCTTCACTGGAAGAAAGAATGGAGGATTTGGTAACCATTTGGCATTCGATACTCTTTGAGAATGTGGTAGGGAATTCAAGATAAGAGTAGTCGTGGACCGATATTCATTTGAGGATTAGCTACCCAAGAAAAGAATAGTCCAAAGGAAGGTCATACTCAGTGAACACCTAGCTGGAGTATGTACCTTGAGAGACAATGATGATGGTGTCTATAAATCATTGGTCTCGCCAACATTGTGCTCTAATCTTGTGGAGAGTTAGAGTTGTTAGTCAAGGCCTTGCTATGTGACAATGATTGTTGATATGATGCTAAACAACTGGGTTACAAATATGAATCTTGTTATGAGATCTCTTCAAATTGAGAATGACCATGTACCTCTTATGAATACCTCCCTAGTTAAGAGGGAGTGTTAAAAAATGTGTAAATAGGTTCAGTCTTCATAAATATGAAATGTATTCTTGTAAACTGTAAATTATAAAATAAAAAGAAAATTATTATTGAAGCAAGGGTTTCCTGCTCAAGTTCTTTATAGGTCATGCACTAATTAAAGTGCTTCTAGGTTTTAAGAGTCATTGTCATATGTTGAAGACCGTATGGGCACATTGTAATTTGTAAAGAGAAATTTGTTTTGTCTCTAGAGTGTTGAAATACCTCCAAGATCAAGTCAGCCTAGAGAGTTGCCAAGTCAGCCTACATGAAGAGCCACATCTCCCTTGGAAGAGTCCTATATAAGGAGAGAAACTTGACCTCCTTATGGCATTCACTCTCACTCACTCATATGCAAAGAAGAGGAAAAGAAGAAGGTCGAAGAAGAGGACGAAGAAGAAGCTAAAGGAAGCCGATTTGTTTGATTGGGTCTCTCTCTCCTACGCACAAACTGCAGCTAGGGTTTCTGCGCTAGGGCACTCTTGAGTTTGATCTTGGTGGAAAGGAAGAAAATAAGGCAAGCGCAGGGCTTCTAGGGCTTCTCTATAGTCCTACATCTCAAGGAAAGGCAAGCGAAGGGCTTCTAGGGCTTCTCTATAGTCCTGCATCTCAAGGAAAGGCAAGCGAAGCGAAGGAGGAAGCTCTACAAGGAGATCAAAGTCTCCTTTTGAAGGTGTAGCAGTTGCAGCAAATTAGAAATTTCAGACTTTCTGGGAGAGGTCGAAGATGTTGCAACTAGAGGTCGTGTTGATCTTGATCTTGGAGGGTATTTGTCTATGTCACTAGTTCACGGTATTCATCAATTGAAGAATCTATAAGAAGAGAAGATATTTATGGGTTTTCCCCTCAAGAGGAGGGGTTTTGGCCCTGGCTTGCAGCCTATATACTGTGTCACTGTTCTTAATGTTTTGGTAGTTGTTTGATGTTTTGCACACTGTAATAATAAGGAACAAAGATAAGAAGTAAAAAAATAGCACAAACAGTTATCAAGAAAGAGAATTGAATTAATCACAGCCCTACTGAATTCTCAACAGAAGAGGCCAAATTGGCTAAAAGCTACACTTGAAGATGTCGAAGGACATGGAGCAACTAAAGGAAAATTAGAGAAAGCAAAAGACCAAAGAGATATTCAGGATATGCAGCATACATGACAAAATTAATAGAAGAAGAACCAACTACCTTTGAGGAAGTCGCTCCTCAAGAAGAATGCAAGAAATCAATGCAGGAAGAATATCAATCCATAATGAAGAATTGGGTTTCGGAAATCGTTCCTAGACCTAGTGACAAATCGGTTGTCACTTCAAAATTGATCTACAAAATCAAACATGTTGTTGATGGAAGTGTGTTAATTTATGAAGATGTTCTATGCTAGATGCAAATATACTTTAAACTTATAGGGCTCAATGAAAGTAAAATGCAGATAGAACATACCAATAGATCAATGGAAGACAAGCAAAAACAGAGATAAAGAATGGTGGCGTTACGATGATCAGCAGGATGCTTCAACCAGCAAAGTATTCATCAGGTCAACCTCCCACATGTGTCACACAACCCCAAGATGTCTCCTCAAGAATGCTCCACCAAGACGCTGCACGAAGAAGCCCAAAACACAGAATCAAGAACACTGCTCCAGCTCTATCCAAGAAAGAAGAGAATGCCTCCACAAAATGTGAGTGTAAAATGAACTCCAAGTCTCTCCAATATATAGTTATCTGTGGGGGTGTGTGACACGTCTCTTATACATGTGGGATAAATCAGGTGGACCTTGCACATGTGGAATAAATTCAAAATACATGTTCTGCTCATCTAATCAAGATGATCTTTAGATCGATCTTGCACCTCTCCGAAAGAGGAATCCAATAAAAATATTGGCATCATCATCTGAGCATCACAACATGGAGTTTGGACCTAGTTGCCCAAAATTAACACTCCCTCTCAACTAGGGAGAACTCCATCCACCAATGCCATCCAAACATCGTGTGTCATCCCACCGTAACTTGCTTCGCTGGCTTCTTTATTTCAGAATAAAAAGGTGAGTCACAAAGACATCACTCCCGACTGACAAAATCAGCTCAGAGGTCCGAAACCTCTATAGGACTCAAAGGAGTCACATACCAACCCTAAGTTGGTTTAACTGACCCGAAGTCAGTTGGAGGTCCGAAACCTCACTTGGACTCAAGAGAGTCGTATACTAACCCGAAGTTAGTTTAACTGACCCGAAGTCAGTTGGAGGTCTGAAATTTCACTAGACTTGATGCCAGATCAAGTGGTTGGACACGTGCCATCCTAGAAATAGAGAGTACGGCAATCTCCGATGTGTCCATCGGTCTTTGCTACTCGTATCTAGCTTTTCCCACCTCATTGGCCAAATGAGAGGGTACTTCCCATGAGTTCGGGACTCCATGGGTAGGATGCATGTGGGGCATACATCAAAGAGAGGTAAACCAACTCAATATCATAACGATGGGGCATAAGCACACCAACAAGGTTCGGCAAGCCTAGCCTTGTGGTTGCTTATAGCTCCAAGAAGCTATCCCCAAAGCCCCCCTGGAGGTCCCAGAGCTCATCGTCCAACAGGACCCTCAACATAGGGTCGTTCCAAGATTCCAAGATTCTCACGGAAAGTTAGGAACATGACCTTCTCCAAGGGCTTTGTGAGAATATCCGTGACCTGTTCATCAGTTCCTATATGATCAAGCCTTACGACGCCTTGCTGTACCATATCCCAGATAAAATGGTACCTGATATCAACATGCTTGGATCAATCGTGGAACACGAGATTCTCTGATAAACGAATCCCTCTCTGGTTATCACAAAGGATAACGGTGGCATCTAGCACATGCTCGAACAACTCACTGAAGAGCTTTCGCAACCAAGTGGCTTCACAACAAGCCATACATGTTGCAATGTATTCAGCCTCAGCGGTGCTCAAAGCTACCGACTTCTGCTTCCTGCTTGAGGCAGACCCAAGTGTGAAGCAGCATCCAGATGTTCTCTTGTGATCCACCACACTGCCAGCCCAATCGACATCAATATATCCATGGAGTCTCAAACTCACGAGAGTGTATCTCAGCCCATGGTCTATCGTGCCCCAGAGATATCTCAAGAGTTTCTTGGCAGCAACCCAGTGAATGTTATGAGGATCAACCATGTGTTGACTCAAAGTGTTCACTGCACAACATACGTCTAGACGGATGTTCCCTAAGAACATCAGGGCCCCTACGAGTTGACGATAATCGATAGGATTTACTAGCACGGGCCCAGCAGCGCTTCCACACAACTTCTTAAAGTTGAGCTCCATTGGTACAGACTTACCATTCCAAATCTTTCCAACAACTTCACAATATATTTTCCTTGAGACAGGAAAATCTTGCCAGGTCTCTGCCAAACTTCCAAACCTAGGAAGTAATGCATCAGTCCTAGGTCCTTCATCTCGAACTAAGAAGCGAGCTCCCTCTTACACTGATGAATGAGAGGGTTAGCACATGTCAGGAAGAGATCGTCCACATGGAGCACCAGAATGAGAGGCTTTTTCTCTATCAACCTTGAAGTAAAGGTTTGGATCAGCATTACTACGAGTGAAGCCCAACTTCATCAAGTGGCTATCTATCCTCTCGTACCAAGCCCTGGGGACTTTCTTTGGCCCATATAGGGCTTTCTTCAACCTGCATACATGGGTGTCTCTATCCTAGACTTTGAACCCCAGAGGTTTCTCCACATACGCCTCTTCCTTTGTTGAACCATGCAAAAAAAACGGTCTTCACATCCATCTGATGGAGACTCCATCCTTGCGTGGCAGCAAGGTCAATAATAGATCACAGGTGCAAATATATCATCATAATCTATTCCTTCCATTTGAGAGAAGCCTCGAGCAACGAATCTTGCCTTGAACTTTTCAGCACTACCATCAAATCCATGCTTGATCTTATAGAGCCATGTCGAGGTGACAACAACTTTGTCCTCCGCTCTCGGGATCACACCCCAGACATCATTTTTCATAATGGACTCATATTCTTTGTGCATAGCATCCCTTGATGCTTTACGGCTTCTGCAAATGATCTAGGCTCAGATTGTACGGTTGTACTCATTCCCGTGGTATCTATTCAACTTCTTGCTTTTACGGAATGTCCCCCCCTGGGGCCATATGTTGTCATACATCTGTCATGCATCTTGACAGGGATCATACACTGTCATATCATTGATTACAGTGTTTCCATACACATCCCTATCATATTCATCACTCTTCTTTTGTCTGCCTTCTTACAGTGGATTTCCAAAGCACTGTAAGTATCAACTCAGCAAGTATGCCTTATAATAATTGAGTTGCTTACTGATCACAAGATTCAAACAGGGGCTTTAATACAGTGATTTATCCTCCTCAACATTACTATGCATTAGGCCTTAAATCACTTTGTCTTATTCACCATACAAGGACAGACTTCCCCAATGAATCCGCCTCTCTCTTGGATCAGAATACCATAGAGCAGGTGCACATAGAGAACCACATGAGGGTCTATGACCCTAAAAAACATACCTTATTGTCATCTTTTCAGGGTCTCGGCCCTTTGCTTCAAGGCATGAAAAAACCAAAAGCTCATCCTCCAATCTGGGCAGACTTCAGCCTTCATACAGACATTGGGAGGACCATAAAAAATGCTCCAACTTCGATCCTCTGTAACCATATCATTGAATCCTCCAGACTTGTTATTTTTACAATACTTGCTTGTCGATCAATAAATCAGTAAGATAACTCCATCATAATGGCCAAACTCAGTGATAATTTCAGCAGTACATTTACTGGTGGAGGCCTCCCACTTTATTGCATGCTTCAATTTCTCTAAGCTGGATCCATCAGGTTCTATCTCTAGGGCCAGTTTAAGATAGTCAAATGTTGAATTCTCCATGTTGTGCGCTTCATGCTCCTCTTCATCCAGGCGCTGCAATACAGAATCCGCATTATTGTTATTGTTAATAACTGATCCAGATTCTTTCATACCAACTATTCCATGAACTAAAAGTTTGCTAATTCAATTTCTTCTAATTCTTCTTTCTGAACAACAGATGTTTCATCCTCATCAAACAATTGCCCAAACCCATCAAAAGATTCATCTAACTGTTTGTGTAAGCCATCATCAGCGTCCACCTGAGCCAAACATGGAGACTTACATGTTAACTCCAGGTCATTACCAACTACAAAATCCATTTCTTTGTACGGAAGTAACAATACCTCTGAATCCCCAACCACGGGAAGAGGAGACTCTATTTGAGAGCCATCAGGCAGAGTTAAATGATTCAGCGATGGAATTTTCTACACAATGATTCTCAACTTGCTGCACATTTCCACTGTATCAAAAGAACCTTGCCCAAGATACAACATATCTTCAGATCCTGTTGGTGATCCAAGATAGTCCAACTATCCAGTATCTTCTTGTGGACCAGATACATTCCATCCACTATCTTCTGGTGAACGAGATACATTCCATCCATTATTTTCTTGTGGACCAGATACATTCCATCCATTAATTTCTTGTGGATCAGATATATTCCAATCAGTATCTTCATTCAAAATAGGTTCATCTGCCACTCTACCTTCCAGCAGAGCAGACTCATTTGCAGCCCTTTCTTCTGTTTCAGTAACTTTGTTCTAAAGAATAGGTGGAGGGGTTGCTTGGGAAGGTATATCTACCTCTGCATCTGATTAAATCTTAAGGTCTGATCTGCAACTCCCCTCTCCGTGGCCACTAATATTTCCACTTCTAGCGTCATCCTCCAATTGCGTTTTTGAAGCTATTGAGGCTCTTTGTCGAGGCAATGACACTTTCTTTGACGTTCATATAGTCGAGATAGGCAATGAAAAATCAAGAAATGGCTCATACACCACCGAACAATAATTACATTCACAGTGGCGAACTGTGCTACTCAGTTAATAGTAACACCACTTCGCCCACTTGTCAACACTAATCTTTCCCCCGCATATCCGACAGGCTGTCCATCACGCCCCGCCAGTCGTTGTTTTCTCGCGATCAATCGGCACACTCAAACAGCGTGACGTTGGATCACTTCCGCCTACGGGAGAACCAAATCATCGATTTTATGTTCTCCGCCCATTTCTCCCTTCGACTTGAATTTGGCAGATGAAGGGATTTCTGATAAAGCTTGAAAGAGACATATTAATTTTGTAACGGAAGAAATTCAAATATGAGCGGATGGAGTGCGTCGGGAGGGCAGCTCAAATGAATATTTAGAAATCTTTCAGCGCGAGATTTGCGCGACAACAATGGCAAGGAGAAGAGGCGGGTTTTTCTGATTTCTAATGGCGGAATGCCAAAAATCTAATCTTTGTAGAGTCCAGAAGGCGTTGATGCTATTTTTATATTCCCCAATGCCATTTTTATAGTCCCTGATGCAGAGAGCTAAACGCAGTCCTAGGACCTCCAAATCGACAGGATGTGTCGCTCAGTTTACAAGCTACGACACCTCAACGCCACTTAAATATGTTAGGATTTACTGGCACTTACCCACATATGCTCTGTAAATCTTATGTCTTTCGATCGATCGGATTTCAAGCCTAGGTGGTTTTGCAACTCACGCTAAAACCCACGAAGTCACCTACAGCACTTAGAAGTGCATCCATTGCCCGTTAATTACTACCCAAAATTGTCCCTAAAGACTGCAGTTGTCTTTTAGGGAAAGGATCTCCCTCCACTCTGAAGGTTAAGGCACCAAACAACCCCACAGACTACCCACGCTATCACTCGCTGTGGTGGTATGGCCTACGGCCTATCACACAACCTTGTTGTAGCTTACGGCACCCTTATTTGCCCTTTGAACAACCCTCATCTCACTGCCCTAGATTCTTGACATAAGTTGGGCGTTGTCTTCTCCTAGCTCTGATACCATGTTAATTTATGAAGATGTTCTATGCTAGATACAAATATACTTTAAACTTCTAGGGCCCAATGAAAGTAAGATGTAGATAGAACATACCAATAGATCGATGGAAGAAAAGCCAAAATAGAGATAAACAATGGTGGTGTTACGGCGATCAGCGAGATACTTCAACCAGCGAAGTCTTCTTAAGGTCAGCCTCCCACATGTGTCACACAACCCCAAGACGTCTCATCAAGAATGCTCCACCAAGACGTTGCACCAAGAATCCCTAAACGCAGAATCAGGAATGTTGCTCCAGCTCTATCCAAGAAAGAAGAGAATGCCTCCACAAAATGTGTGTGTAAAATGAACTCCAAGTCTCTCCAATATATAGTCATCTGTGGGGGTGCGTGACACATCTCTTATGCATCTGGGATAAATCAGGCCGACCTTGCACATGTGGAATAAATTCAAAATACATGTTCTGCTCATTTGATCAAGATGATCTTTAGATTGATCTTGCACCTCTCCAAAAGAGGAATCCAACAAAAATACTGGCATCATCATCTGAGCATCACAACATAGAGTTTGGACCTAATTGCCCAAAATTAACAAAGTGTTACACCAAAATTTGGTCATCTAACCATTTACAATTAGATGGATCGAAGTACACCATGTCAGACCAAAATTGTTTTCACTATAAGAAATAATTTAATAAACCATATTTTATTAAGTTATTTCTAGTTCAAACAAGAAACCCCATGAGGAATAATTAAATAAATCCTTATTTATTTGATTTTCCTCTAGGAATAATTAATTAAACCACTGTTTAAATAATATTCCTAGTCATATTTAACCCAATTATGAGAAATAATTGGATAAGTCATTATTTATCTTATTGTTCTCTAGGAATAATTAATTAAATCATTATTTAGTTATTATTCTTTGTTAAATTTGACTAAATCACCTAGAAATAATTAAACAAATCATTATTTGTTAATTATTCTTTAACCACATTCTTGAAATGATAAATAAATCATTTATTTGTTTATTATTTTTAGATAAAGGTATTTAACCAATTTAAAATACCTTTTTTCTCAAACAAAATATAATAAATTATTCCAAGCAATTAGATCTAGATCTTGGTTAATAATATTTTATTATTCGCCATTATCGAGGATAACTCAATATTTTGTTATAAATAAGAGAGTTTTCCATTCATTATTCACTTTGATCACTTTCATTGTCGCACTTTGATGATTCTCATTGCCGCTACTACTTTCTTTGCTTCTTGAGCTCCCATAGAGTTCAACATATTTCGGGTTTTCCAGAACATTGAGAGAGAGAAACTTCTGGACCTGAAGCGTTGAGGACAGCCAAGAACCCATCCCATTGAGGGGGACTGGTAACATCATCATTTGTTCTCTTTTCTCTATCCAAACTATCTCTCTCCAACTGAAGCGCAGGAAGGCAATTGAGAATTCTTTTAGCATCCAAAAGATTATTGAGCTCACTTTGAATGTGTTATAATACATATAAAAATTTTTATATCTTGTCTTGTCCGTTGGATGTATGGAGCATTTCTTATTTCCTTTTACTGTTTAACTACTTTTACTGCATAGATCGGGTTTTTGGCAGCATTTGTTTTAACTATCACTTGCAGATCTAAAGAATTTAAGCAGACATCTTTTTTGTTAGGGTTGTTTGTCACACGCAGCTAAAGTGAGCTCTTTTCATACACTTGCGTTAAGAATTTACGCTAACAGAAGCATAGACCAATACAAAAGTAGATTCGTTGCATTGTGAATCAGCAAAGGAAATCTGGGACAAGCTCAAGAATGTGTGTGAAGGAGATGAAAAGATCAAAGGGGCCAAGCTTCAAACTTATCAAGGACAGTTTGAACACCTGAAGATGAAGGAAGATGAATACATTGCAGCTTTAATTTCTAGATCGATGAGATCATGAATACTATGAGAGGACTAGGAGAGAAGATCACAGATATAGTCATTGTTCAAAAGATACTAAGATCTCTCCCAATGAGATTTGATTCTAAAATATCAGCTTTAGAAGAAAGACGAGATATTTCTACATTGAGTATGGATGAGCTACATGCAATTCTTACAATATATGAAATGAAGACAAAACAGGAAAATCCATCCAAAACGGAAACAACTTTCAAAGTCTCCAAGAAGACAAGGAAAAGCAAGTATAAGTCAAAAATAAGCTCTAGCTATAGTGATTATTCAAATGATGAAGAAGAATCCAACTTTGTGAGAAAATTGAAAAGAGGAACTAGCAAATATAAAGGTAAGCTTCCTTTAAAGTGTTTTAAATGTGGTAGAATTGGTCACATTAGAGGAAATTTAAGCCTAAAAGTGGTCTTCTAACGAAAAATAATAAAATAAAAGTTATGAATTTTGGAAGGAAAATAAAAAACTACTTTTTTAATTGTATTTTTGGCTTATTTCCTTATAGGTTTACTCAAATTTAAAGTGTAGACACTCGTTGGATGCATAATTAAAATTCTCATCCAATAAGCACCCATGATGCATACTTTTGAAAAGACCCATATTGATACAAATTTAAGATACATTAAAAAAGCATGTTGAACACAAATTTTTAATGTATCTTCAATTTTTATGAATGTGGGTCTTCTCAAAAGTATGCATGATGGGTACTCGTTGGATGCGAAATTTAATTCCTCTTCCAATGAGAGTTTACAATTGAAATTTGAGTAAACTTATAAGAAGATAAGCCAAAAATACAATTAAAAAAAATAATTTTTTTCATTTCCCTCCAAAATATTTATATGTACCTCTTTTTAAATTTAAAGGATTTTATTTGTTTACATATTATGACATGGAAATTATGTGAAAATTTCATGGGCACTTTTAAGCTAAAATTTCCTCTAATGTTATGCTTCTAAATGTCCTTTTGAAAAGGGGTCAAATAGTGATGACTCAAAGAAAGTTATAAGAAAGAAAAGAAATATTAGAAAAAGAAACAAAGGAAAGAACAAGGGAAAATTATTGAAGAAGAAAAGTCTATTCAAGAGAAGATAGTAGCTCATCCGATAAAGATGATGATAATGACGATGATTTCGATAGAGTGCTCTTCACGACATTATATTCTCATAATAAAACTCCTAAAAAGTATGAAGGCATTCATGAAGAAGAAGAAGGAGAAGTGGATATTGAGGAAGAATTGATTAGTGCCTCAAGTGATCTTAGAAGAACAAGGAAGAAAAATCTCATACTCAAGGAAGAGGTAAAGAAGCTAAAAGAATGTTTACAAAGTCCTAGCAGAAACTCTGAAGAGACCAAGTAGACTATCATCAATCGAAAAGTACAATTAGAAGAAGCTAGAGTGATTGAAGAAACACTTAAAAGATAGCTGGAAGAGGAGAGAATAACCAGGAATCTAGAAGTTGAGATAGTTGTTGAGATTTTGGGGTAGCATCGGATGTGCTCTAGCTCCGAAATTTTGTGGAGGAGCTGAAGTACATGAGATCTCCAAGACCCAAAAAGCGTTTGGAGAAATTCCATCAGGTTTGATAGTTATTCAAATAATTAATATTTTTAATTAAGGATCCTAAGTCTAACTTAGGAAAATTAAAATATTAAAGTGAATTAAATTAAACATGTGATGAGAATGTTCTAAGTGACGTGGAGCAAATAGCTTCTAATCTTCGCAGTTGATTAGAGATTAGATCACGATCGTTGGTTTGCCAGCGATAAAACTACAAGAGAAGGGCTTGGGGTTAGTTGGAGGACACACACGTTGGCAAAGCACTGAAGCTAGGTAAAAATTCTAGGGCGTGGTTTGATAAGAATTTCGGAGTGAGTTTGCAGTGCAGTGAGGGGCAGTATTGGCAAGGGATTCTGATCCAAGGCCAAGAATACAACAACGACAGAGAGGCATCATACCCAACAACGCAGAGGCCAGCCAAAGCTACGCAGATCAGCCAGTGCCACGCAAAGGGCAGCGTAGATGCATTAGGAGCCCTTCAGAGCTAACGCAGACCCAATCGAGGCAGCACAGGGGCAGAGTAAGCCCAGAGAGGGTGACGCGGGCCCTTCCAGGGCAGCGCAGAGTGTGACGCAGGCCAGAAAGGCTAACGCAGAGGGATGAGGGACAACGTTGGGGTTTCCGGTAGGCCAGAAAGGGCTCGAGTTCTGTAAATCCCATTTGAAGGTGTGAATCAGCCATATTTTCTGTCTCTGAGTGAAAGAGGTATTACTACCAAGATTTTCTCTGTAGGGCCAACCATGTTTGATGCCCATAAATTGTTATATTCAGATTCTACATAATAATAAAACCCTCTAGAGCTACCTGCACCAGTTTTCCCACATTGGGTTTTTCTAGGGACATTTGTCTAAAAAATATGTGTCACTTTGTCATGTGTGCGTTATATTTAGTAAATGATCTGTAAATGTGTAGACTGCAGTTGTGTATACTTTGTTGAGAATTTGGAGGGCTGGTGATTAATACAAAATTATCTTCTTGATAATTACTTGTCATCTTATTTGGATTTCTTATGTCTTCTCTTCTTTAGCTTAGTTAATCTTTCATCAAGTCAATTATCAAAATACACGAGGCACACAAATTAGACTCCTAGTACTAGGGCAAAACCTCTCCCTCTTGGAGAGGAAAACCCACGAGAAATTTTTCTTATAGATTTTCAAATGACAAGTATGTAACATCCCGAAAGGGAAATAGCCAGTGATACAAGCATACAACAAGATACAAAACGCTATAAACTGAACATGAAGCAGATACACATGAAATAGAGAGAATACTGAGCCATTTTATTATACTGAGAAATAGAAATAAGTACAAGAGGCGATCAGAGTGATGGCACCTCGACTTGCACCAGGCAAGTGTAGGAATACTCTCAGAATATCAAAGGAATGGCTGCTCTCTGCTTTGCGTCCAAGCTGCTGGAAAACTACCGTGCTGCTACTACTGCTGGAACAAAATGAGTATTTGGGGTTGCTCCCCTACTCGGAATGAGCTGAAACTCTAGAATCTGCCTCTACTCACAATACCCAGAAAAGCCCAGAGAGCGTTTCTGGAATGGATGACCCCCGAAAATACCTCCCTTGAGGATCTACGCTATCCTCACAAGGGCCACGCTGAGGCTGAATGAAATCCTCCAAAAGATGGCCTCCCGCTCTGCCAAAAGCCTCCAATAGGCAAGGGTTGGCCCCTTGCTCAATCTCCTGACCAAAATCCTCCGAAATACTGCTACCCTGAAGCTCCCTCAAGATGGACTGCGTCCTCCCTCTCAAGACTGCGCAGTCTCTATGGCTCTGCTCCTCCCACGAAATGCCAACACCAATCCTCCTGCAAAATACTGATGAGACTACCTCACCTGAGCAAGCACTCGAAGTCTCCCAGGGCTGAGGGTGGGATCTTCGAACGGAGACACCCGATGCACTAAACGGTGCTGCAGACAAGCTAAACAGCCAGCGTGCTCTAAGTCGAAGTGACCAGCTCAATATGCATAAACTCCAATGAGGAAATGAGGAGACTCCCCTCCTTTTTATAACGATGGGCCTCTCTCAACCCTAGGCCCTACCATCTCCTACGTTGCCTCCATTTGGCCCATGTTGCCAACTCAACTGTGCTGGCCATGCTCACGTAGTCCATGTGGGTCCCCCCTTCACGTGATCACTTGGCCCCCCTTGGCCCACCTTAGTCACAATTTTGATGTTACTAGGTGACTTTAGGGAGTGCACTTTATTCTAAGTGAGTTATATCCCCCTTATTCTAAGTGAGTTATATTCCCCTCTTACTCACTTTTATTTATATTTTAACTATAGAAGGCAAAATTGATCAAAATTAATATTTCCAATTAGTTATCGCTAATTGGGAATATTATAGTCTCCCCCGACAAAATGTTGCTTGACCCCAAGCAACTGTAGTGATGGATGCTGCAAGATATTCTCACTCTCCCAAGTGGCATCCTCATCCGACAAATTCTTCAACCTCACCAAGAACTCCCAGACTGTCCTGCTCCGCAACTGTCTCTCTCTGACATCAATAATGGCCTCCGGCTGTAGCACCAAATGCCCCTCATCGTTTGTAGGCAAAATCTCCTCTGTCACTGTCACCTGCTATCCCAAAGCCTTCTTCAAGCATGATACGTGAAAAATATTATGAATCTTGCTGCCTTCGGGCAGCTCCAACTCATAGGAAACCTGTCCAACCCTACGTATCACCCTGTAAGGTCCATAAAAGCAGGGCTTGAGTTTTTCAGCCCCCTTCTTCTTCAGAGTCGACTGTCGGTATGGCTGCAAGCGTAGGTAGACCAAGTCCCCTACCTCACACTGTCTCTCCACCCGACCCTTGTTGGCATACAGCTTCTGTTGGTTTTGCGCTGTAGCCACGTTATCCTTGAGAGCTCGAAGGATATCCTGACTCTCCTGCATCCAATCCTTGGCTCTTAGAGCCTTGCTGGCACCAAACATCACATCAACGAAAGATAAAGCATGATAACCATATAATGCATAGAACGGAGACATACCGATAGACATGTGATGTGTGTTGTTGTAGCAGTACTCTCCTAGGTGCAGCCACTTCAGCCATGCTCTCTACTGCCCACTGACATAGTTACGCAATTAGCCCTCCAGCCACTTGTTAACTATCTCTGTTTGCCCATCTGTCTGTGGGTGATAGCTGGTGCTCAGTGTCAACTCTATCCCCACCAACCGGAAAAGCTCCTACCAAAATCTGCCCATGAAGTAGCTGTCCCTGTCACTGACAATGGTCTTAGGAAGACCATGTAACCTAAAGATATCTCGGAAGAATAGCTCTACCACCTGTGCTGCTGTATAGTGCACGGATATGGCGAAAAAGTGTGCATATTTTGTCAGTCGATCAACGACAACAAATATACAGTCCTTGCTCTGCACCATGGGCAACCCTGTGATGAAGTCCATCGAAATATTCTCCCATTTCCCCTCTGGAATGGAAAGAGGCTGCAACAAACCTGCTAGATGGTTCATCTCCCCCTTGCTGCGCTGACAAACTTCGCACTCCCTGACATGCTGGAGTACGTCCTCCTTGAGGCCCTTCCATGAGAACCTCTCTCTGATGGCCCTGTAGGTTTTGGTAAACCCCTGGTGACCAACCAATGGTGAATCATGAGAAGCCTGTAGTATCTTCTTCTTGAGCTGAGAGCCCTCAGTCAAGAAGATCCTATCCCTGTAGTAGATGATCTCATCCATCACCCTATATCTATCATTCGTCACCTGTCCATCCAGGACCTCGCAAGCAAACCTGTCCTTGGAGTACTCCACCAAAAGTCGAGCCCTCCAATCTGCGTCCAAACTCATCAGACACAACGCAGCTGGTCTGCGTGAAAGTGCATCAGCCACCACGTTGTTCCTCCCTTTGACATACTCAATGTCAAAGTCGTAGGTCTGGATCTTGCTGACCCACTTCTGCTGCCTCTCCTGTAGCTGCTTCTACTCTAAAAAGAATCTGAGGCTGTTATGGTCAGTCCTCACCCTGAACCTGTTACCTACCAGGTCCTGCCGGAATTTGGCCAAGGCATGCATGATGGCCAACATCTCCTTGTCATATATGGCATATAACCGCTCATGTTGAAGGAGCTTCCGGCTCTCAAAAGCTATCGGGTGATTTCCCTGCATCAACACCGCACCGATCCCCTCTCCCGATGCATCACACTCCAAAACAAATGGCTGCGTGAAATCTAGCAATGCAAGTACTAAGCAGCTGCTCATCACCTCCTTGAGCCTGTAAAACGCCTGCTGCACTGTATCTGTCCAACTGAACGCCCCCTTCTTCGTCAAATCTGTCAGGGGTGCAGCAAGCTGAGAGAAACTCCTGACGAACTTTCTATAGTAGGTGCAGATACCTACAAACCCTCGAAGTTCTATCACGTTTCTCGGCTCTGGCCATTCTCTGATGGCCCTGATCTTCTCCTCGTGGACCCTCACTTCATCCACCCCTATAATGTGTCTCAGATATAGCATCTCCGTCAACCCAAACTCGCACTTGGAGAGCTTAGCACAAAACTGCTGCTCCTCCAAAATATGCAACACTACCTCTATGTGCTGGAGATGCTCCTCCCATGTCCCACTGTATATCAATATATCATCAAATAAGACCAGCACAAACTTCCTCAGGTGACTGTGGAAGATGTGTTTCATGCACGATTGCAATGTGGCTAGTGCGTTGGTCAGCCCGAAGGGCATCACCAAGAACTCGAAATGGCCATAATGGCACCTGAAAGCGGTCTTGGGAATGTCTTGTTCCCTCACGCGAATCTGATGGTACCCAGATCTCAAATCAATCTTTGAGAAGAACTATGCTCCTCTCAACTCATCCATCAGCTCGTCAATCCACGGTATGGGGTACCTATTCTTCATGGTTTTCTTGTTCAAAGCCCTATAATCAATGCACATCCGCGATGTGCCGTCCTTCTTCTTCACCAACACTACTGAGGAAGCGAAAGGATTGGTGCTGGGCTGTATGTATCCAAGAGCCAACAGCTCACGGATAGCCCGCTCAATCTCGTCCCGATAGGCCTTGGGGTGCCTATAGGGTGTGGTAATAACGGCCTGAATGCCCTGCTCTAGCTCAATAGTATGCTCAAATCCCCAATCTGGTGGCTGACCTGGCAGTATCTCCCCAAACACCGTGGCATATCTGTCAAGGATGGTCTGTATCTCAGGATGAACTGTCTGCCCGGTAGTCCCTACCTCTGATGCACGCAGCTCTACTGCCCACTCTATGTCTCCCGTCCGGAAGTATGCCTCCATCCAGTGAGCTGAAACAGTCTGGGGTGGGTAAGTGTGCATTCCCCGTATCTTCTCATGCTTCTCGGTCTTCTTATCATCCCACTCCATCTCCAAAGGCCTCCCAATCTGTGGTGACCTTCCCTAGAGTGATCAGCCACTGTACACCTAATACCACATTTGTATCCGGTATGTTAACCACGAAAAAGTGGTCAGTCGCTCTGTAGGTGCCCATCGTCACAGCCAGCTCTGGAACATATCTGGCACACTGCATCGTTTGATCTCCTGGGACCAACACTGAAAATCCATCGAAGCTCTCTGTTGGTATGCCTCTCCGCTCAACCATCTGTGCATCGATGAAGTTGTGGGTTGCCCCACTGTCCACCAATACTGAAACTTGTTGCCCTCGTATTGTCCCTTGAACACGCAGCATCAGATACTTGGGTACTCCCCGCAATGCTGCAAGGGTCCCCCCCATGGGTGCAAAAACTGCACCTCCTGCTCCTGGTGGTGGAGGTGACAAATGGTCCTGCGTTGCATGGCTGCCTCCTGCCTCCACGTCATCATACTCGTCCTCTTCTCTGCTGCTCTCGGAGAACACCTCAATAAAGTGTGCTTTGCCAGCAGCACACCTATGTCTTGGCGCCCACAGCTCCTAACATGTAAAACACAGCCTCTTCTTCTTCAGCTGCCTCTTGGAATCATCATCCAACTGTCCCCTACCCGGATTCCCCTTTGGAGGTGGAATCCTCACGTCCTTCCCCTTAGGCTGGAAAGCCTGTCTCTAGGGGTAAGGCGTCTTGGTCCTAGGTAAGGCATCCTGTAAATCCCGAGTCCTGCCAACTGCGTCATGGAGTGTGGTTGGTCTGGTGGATCTGACCAAACCCCGAAGTGGCTCTACTAACCCCTCAATGAACATGTAGATCATCTGTGCCGCAGATAGATCTGGCACCATCACTGAAAGTCTCAGGAAATCTGAGATATAAGTATCCGAGCTCCCGGTCTGCTTGAGCCTTGTCAGCTCAACAAAGTGC
The DNA here is from genome assembly GCA_034641835.2 of Pinus albicaulis. Lineage (NCBI taxonomy): Eukaryota > Viridiplantae > Streptophyta > Pinopsida > Pinales > Pinaceae > Pinus > Pinus albicaulis. Next base: position 1,147,490,257 of record CM076570.1, read on the forward strand.
TCCTCTAGATCCCTCCGATCAAACCTCTATCAATCTCCGGGTGAACTCAGCATATGTAGTCACTGTCGAATGCCCGAGTGTAACCATCCCATGGAACCACCAATCCTGAGCCTCGCCATCCAGATGCAGTGCTGCCACCTTGATGGCCTCCGTCTCTGCCATCTGGTTGAGCTGGAAGTATATGTCCAGCTTCTCCACCCAAGCCTTTGCCGAATTGTTTGATGAACCATCAAACGTGGGCAAATGGAACCTGCTCAATGTACGCTGAGTGTCTCCCTTGTGATAATGCCGATGCCCTCTGTGATGGTCGCGGGGTCTGCTGTCCCGCTGGAGCTAAACAAAATCTCTTAATGAAAGGGCATCCCTGAACTCCCGCCCATATGCCTGATACTCAACAAAATAATCACCCATGTGGCCAGGCTCTAGCTCTTGTTGTGCTCCTGCCCCAGTGACTGCACCCAGAAAAGTGGGCATAGTGGAACGGGTGGGGGCATGTGATGCCATGTGTGGAGTGGCATCACGCTCCTGCAAATGGTGGGATGTGCCTGACCCCTCACCAGCCTGGAAACCCCTTGGGGTTTCACGCTGTCTAGCCTCAACAACAGTGAATCTCTAACCCATCATCTCAATCTACCTTGCAAGATCCTGTACTGACTTGAGGAGCATTTCCCCAAACTGTTTTGCATTACTATCATCTGCCATTGGCTCCCCCTGTTCTGCATTCACTACTCGATCCTGTTCTGCGTCCTCTACTGGAACACAGTCACCCTCTCCGTAGGTGATTTGCAACCTACGTTCTCTGTCACGGTACTTCCTACCCCTGTAGCAAATGTACAGCTTCTCTTCCTATGTCATAGACAACTCACTCCACAGGCTGAGCCAGGTCTATGAGCTCTGATACCACTGTAATATCCCGAAAGGGAAATAACCAGTAATACAAGCATACAACAAGATACAAAATGCTATAAACTGAACATGAAGCAGATACACATGAAATAGAGAGAATACTGAGCCATTTTATTATACTGAGAAATAGAAATGAGTACAAGAGGTGATCAGAGTGATGGCACCTCGACTTGCACCAGGCAAGTGTAGGAATACTCTCAGAATATCAAAGGAATGGCTACTCTCTGCTCTGCGTCCAAGCTGCTGGAAAACTGCCGTGCTGCTACTACTGCTGGAACAAAATGAGTATTTGGGGTTGCTCCCCTACTCGGAATGAGCTGAAACTCTGGAATCCACCTCTACTCACAATACCCAGAAAAGCCCAAAGAGCGTTTTTGGAATGGATGACCCCCGAAAATACCTCCCTTGAGGATCTACGCTATCCTCACAAGGGCCACGCTGAGGCTGAATGAAATCCTCCGAAACACTGCTACCCCGAAGCTCCCTCAAGATGGACTGCGTCTTCCCTCTCAAGACTGCGCAGTCTCTATGGCTCTGCTCCTCCCACGAAATGCCAACACCAATCCTCCTGCAAAATACTAATGAGACTACCTCACCCGAGCCCACCTTAGTCACAACGTTGATGTTACTAGGTGACTTTAGGGAGTGCACTTTATTCTAAGTGAGTTATATCCCCCTCTTACTCACTTTTATTTATATTTTAACTATAGAAGGCAAAATTGATCAAAATTAATATTTCCAATTAGCTTAATTAGCTATCGCTAATTGGGAATATTGCAAAGTAACATGACCCAGACTTAGACCCTTGACCTATGAATGCCTCCAAGACCTTGTCTTTACTTCTTTTCTTGCCTTCAACACTGACCCTTCTCTTCTGCTCGAATTTGCACTGATATACACTTCCGCACTCACTGCACTTCGATTCTCACTGCACTTCTTTTAATCTGCACTGCAACTACAAAGATAATCCGCACTGCAACTACAGAGATAATCCGCAGTTTAATTCTTAAACAGATTCACACTTCAATACGCAAACACTGCCCTTAACATTGTCATATTGTAGTGACTTCAGATTTATCTGCACTACTTCAAATGGACAGTCTGCACTCCAATTCCGATCAACTGTGGCACTCATGTTCCGTTGCACTTTATTATGATATCATCAAGAATATATATATGCTTCTTTTTACCAGTCTTAAGACTCCGTTAGATGTTGTCCAAAGGTCCGCATGCTAACTCAGATGTATCCACATATATCTATACAACAGATATATTATATACCTTATCCGAATATATGTATTTCAGACTTGTTCCATCCCTAAAGTCCGCAGCCTTTCCTTGCCTTAAATACGCAATTTTTATCACAGTGAAAACCACAGACAGATCCACAATACTTGTCCTTAAACATAGAAGAAAAATGCAAGCTATAGTCTCTGTTTTTCTGCGCAATATGAATAGGGTATTTATAGTTGTTTTTGTCTGTATTTTAGTCGACCTCTTCAAATGTACAGGGGCCGACATGAACACTAGTTTATAGGCCGACTTGTAGAGAGAGTCTTCCAGCGTTAAGGAGGTTTACTTGACGGATTTTTCCAACGCTGTTATGATCATCTTCTGGGTGTAGGCTTCAACGTTTATGTGACAGTCTGGATGCATAAAATTTTGATTATGACACTTCATAAACATGACATTTAAATAATACAATTTATGACCAGAAGCCATACCCCTAGAGGACATCAAGAAGAATTCCTTTGACCTAAAACCTTGCTCATGAAACCCACGAGTCAAGCATATCAAAAATATATATATTATAATCTGTCTTCTTCTTTACCTAGATACATAATTACACAGTCAATATGAAGACTGACCTAGTTACACTTTTTAACACTCCCTCTTAACTAGAGAGGTATTCATACAGGTACATGGTCACTTTCAAACTGAAGAATCTCATAAGAAGAATCGGATTGGTAATCACATCTGTATAGCATCATATCAACCAGCATTGTCCTAGTGCAAGGCCTTCACTAACAACCCCATCTCTCAAAGAGACTATAGGCTACAATGTTGGCGAGACACATGACTTCTGGACACCATAGTCATTGCCTCTCCAAGGTACATACTCCACCCAGGTGTTCCCAAAGTATGACCTTCTTGGACTATTCTTCTCTTGGGTAGCCAGCCCTCAAAGAATATCGGTCCTCAACTACCCTTATCTTGAATGCCCTATCTCATTCTCAAAGAGTATCGAATGCCATATGATTACCCAATCCTCCATTCTGTCTTCCAGGTGAAGACCAAAATGATGTGTATATCCATTCTCTCCACATGGCCTTCACTAAGACTTACGGTTGTTAGTCTTGGTCTAGTGCATGACACATGTAATAGAGAATCACATATGTCACTCCCTCTCAACTTAGGAAGAACATACTTCAAGTTTCTTCCAAGTAAGAAACTTACCACCAGGCTCCCTCTCAACCAAGGTCCTGCAACAGCAATCCAGCTCCCCTCGATGTCATGGATTTCGATATTGAGGAATCTTCAACTTTTGGCTTCATAGGGCACAGATCATCCATCACTTTCAGTCATGAGTCATGTCCAATATCAGAAAGTGATTCATCGGTATTTCTCATCTGGTCCAACGTTATGTCATGCTGCTTTCCTTCGAATCATCTCCAAGGATCATACATCCTTTCTCATGATTATCAGCCCTACACAAATTCATCCAGATAAAAATATATATATGAGCTTTTAAAACAAAAGTTACCTCAATGATGATCTTTCACCATGACATCTCCCTGTAGGCATCAACATCCTTTATTCAGATCGACACATCTCCTAATGATATGTTTTGTCAAAGTTCTTCTTCTTTACCAGACTTTTGTCAGAGTCTACATATCCTCCCAGGAGATCTCCTAATCACATCTTCTTAGCTTCCAGATGATAACTGCCTCTTGACATGGTTGCATTTCATGATCTCTTCGTTTCTACACATTCTACATTCCCAGGAACTTACACATTTTCCAGTTCCTCATTCATATACAGCCACCTCATATTCCATGAGGATATATATTATGTTGATTTCATCTGTAAGTGCACCGAGAGATCCTCCTTCATATATCATACTTCTAAATATAGAAGTCTATTACCTGTAACCATATGACATGACTTCATAGCATCTAGTGTCAACATATAAATATATACATACCTCATACCTTTTTCATTTAAGTCATCCTTCAGCAATTCTACTAAAATGAAGAGCTTTGTTCCCTTGGCCTGCTCCATCAATATGTCATCACATCCCAGAATTATGTTTTTCATGATGACCCTTGATCTTGATGATTGCCTTCCATAAATATTGTTATCAGAGAGGTTTTTTAGGAGTTGTTTTACCAAGAACTCCTACCATGCTTTGATCGAGATGCTACACTGCTTCCTATCATACAACCAACAGAAACCACTTAAAGGAGAAGATGATCTCAATCATAGTGGAGATCCCTCGCTTCTTCTTTCTCAGATTTCTTTACATCAGGTTCTTATCTCATTTCTGAGATATGGACTTCTTCCCTATTTCTCTTGTCCTTTTCAGATTGAGGACAATCTCTTTTATAATGCCCAAGTTCATCACATCCAAAGCATCGTGCTTTGTCCATACTATTCTGAGGACCAAACCTACCGAATCTTCCTTTCTACGTGGCTGCAAAGGCTTGATTCCCTTTACTTGATCTTGTAACACCTTTGGCTTTCAATCTTGTTTCCTCTATTTTACATAGAGACCCTAAATCGTGGAATGGTGTGGCTTCTTTCTTCCCATATAAACCTGAAGTGAAGTTTCCCCATTCTTCTGGCAGAGCAATCAACACCACTGTAGTCATCTTAGTGTCAGACATTACTTCTCCCAGTTCCTGGAGATGATGTCAAAGAGATTGATTCCCATGCAATACTCACAAAGAATAGATCCACCAATTTCTCATATATTCTTTTTGATGATTCTAGATTTGATACATTGGAGATGAGAGAGTCTTTTATGGATACTATAAGAATCCTTTGGGCTCTGATTTCTTCCTTCATGTACTTGACATGAGCTGGAGCATCTTCTTTTGGTGGTTGAATTGTTTATCCATCAATTGTTTATCCATCAATGTACTCCATAACTTCGTCTTGAACTAAATTCAAATCTGTCCTATTCTTCCATGCACTAAAGTTTGATGAGCCAACCAGCTTGTTGCTTTCTTTACAATAAGTCATCTTGACAGATTTAAGTAAGGTCATAGATACTTACTTGAGTAGAGTGGCTTGCAGCTTCCTTGATGATGATGACGGAGTTAGGAGCTTCTTCTATCAACTTCCTTGTTGATAATGATGAAGATGATGGCAGGAACTCCCTCTTAGATTGATTTCAAAGTAGGTGATCTTGTATCCTTGATGATTAAGGATTACTTCAGAATGAAGATGTCTTCAATAGAGTTGATTGGTGCTTAATGATTTGACTTCCAACAATGTCTTCAATATCAAGAATCTTTGATGTCAAAGATTACCTCTTTGATGTATGGATTCTTTGAATTAAAGTTGAAAGTCTTCTTTGAGATGGCTTGATGATTTTTCTTGCAAACTGACTTGACTTTCTCAATATAGATTTTTACCTTTGCTTTGATGCTTTCTAGAAAACTGAATTTTGATACTTGAGTGTCTTCTTGTCCAATAGCACTTTGTCTTTAGCACCTTACCTCTGATACCATGTTGAGAATTTGGAGGGCTGGTAATTAATACAAAATTCTCTTCTTGACAATTACTTGTGAGCTTACTTGGATTACTTATGTCTTCTCTTTTTAGCTTGGTTAATCTTTCATCGAGTCAATTATCAAAATACACGAGACACATAAATTAGGCTCCTAGAGCAAGGGCAAAACCTCTCCCTCTTGGAGAGGAAAACCCACGAGAAATTCTTCTTATAGATCTTCAAATGACAAGTACCATGACCCAGACTTAGACCCTTGAGCTATGAATGCCTCCAAGACCTTGTCTTTACTTCTTTTCTTGCCTTCAACACTGACCCTTCTCTTCTACTCGAATTTTCACTGATATGCATTTCCGCACTCACTGCACTTCTTTTAATCCGCACTGTAACTATAGAGATAATCCGCACTACAAATACAGAGATAATCCGCATTTTAATTCTTGAACATATTCGCACTTCAATACACAAACACTGCCCTTAACATTACATGTTGTAGTGACTTCAGATTTATCCACACTGCTTCAAATGGACAGTCCGCACTCTAATTTCGGTCAACCGTGGGACTCTTTTTCCGCTGCACTTTATTATGATATCATCAAGTATATATATATATATATATATATATATATATATATATGCTTCTTTTTACCAGTCTTACGTCTCCATTAGATGTTGTCCAAAGCAAGGTTGCAGGGAAGCTTCACCCCCCCCAACCCCCCTGGTTCCCGCTCTCAAAACGTGCTCCGTTCGGGAGCGTTTTGGGAGCGCTAGGAAACGCGCTCCCGAAAACGCTTCCTGAGGGGAGCATTTTCGAGAGAGCGCATCCGAGCCTGTTAAAACGCTCCCTGCCTTTTCGAGAGCGTTTCAGGGAGTTTTCGAGAGCGTTTCAGGGAGTGCTCAGGAGCGAATGCTCCCTTAGCGCTTCCAACATTAAAAAGATGCTTCGACAGCGTTTTTTAAATGCCGAAAGCAGTCGGGGAGCGTTCACTCCCAAACACTCCCAGGCAGCATGAAAAAAAATTCTTTAAAAAAATCATTTTTTTTAAGAGGGAGGGAGGAGGGTTGGGTAAATAAAAGCACACCCTCCCCCTCATTTTGTGTTATTGTTTTAGTTGAGTGAGTGAGAGAAAGAGGAGAGAAGGAGAGCTTGGAGCAAGAGTTGGAGAGCTTGGATAGAGCAAGGAGCAAGCTGCAAGAGAGCAAGAGGAGGATTGCAAGAAAGAGGTAGGTCTTCTACTCTAGTTTTGTATTTTCTGGGATGAATTTTTAAGTTGTTCAAAAATGAAAACTTGATTTTTTTCTGAATGTTGCATTTTATGGTGTTGAAAACTTAAAAATTGAATTGTTTTTTTCCTGTGTTGCATTTCCTATTCCCATTTGGCATTTCTCCTTTTTTTTTTTGCAGGCTAGAAACTTGAAACTTGAAACATCATGGCTATATGGCTAGGGATTTTCATCATGCTGGTTCCTTTCTTTGTAATAATGGTGTTGGAGAGTAGAAGAAAGAGGCAGATTAGAGAAGAGGAGGATGAAGAAGTGGGTTATGGTGAATTTGATGAAAATCCTAAAGAGGAGGAGGATTATGTTGAGGAGGAAGGGGGGAGTGGAGAACATGAGGCCACAGATACCCCAACTAGACAAGACCAAACTCAGACACCTTTGTGGAAATATGTTCAGAAGCAGGAAGGAGGGAAAGGTGGTGGAACCACTAAATTTCTTTGCCCCCATTGTAATAAAGAATACCATGGTTCATACACTCGTGTGAGAAGGCACCTTTGTGGGAAAATGCCATGGGATGGAGAAAAAAATCTAGGAATCAAAATTTTTGTTAGTGTGCCAGCAACACAGAGAGAGAAATATAGAAAGGAAGAGGAGGTTGCCCTACAGAGATCTAAAAGATCTAGGGGTTTCGTTGATTCTTATACACCATCAGGTGCATCACATCATGGACAAAGAAGTCCATCAACTTCCACCTATGGCAGTGGTTATGGAGGCAGTGGCACACCTGGATTAAGGCGTAGAACCATATCCGATTTCCTTGACGAAGGGTGTAGGAATGATGTGGATTAAAAAAAATTCCGGTTTCTATATGCATGTGGGGTGCCATTCAATGTTCTTCGCTCACCTTATTGGCAGAAATGGTTTCTGCCATTAATGATGCCCCCAAAGGATACAGGAGCCCTGGGTATGACAAGCTCAGAACCGTGGGTCTTGATCATGAAAAAGCTAAAATAAACCATTCTTTGGCTAGAATGACAAATTCATGGAATGAGCATGGGGTGTCCATTGTCTCTGATGGATGGACCAACGTAAAAGGAAAGTCATTGATAAGTGTTTTGGCTGTGTCGGTTAGTGGTGAAATCTTCCTGTCAGCATATGATTATTCAGACAAATTCAAGACCGGCATTAACATTGCAGAACCATTACTTGCAATAATTGAAAAGATTGGGCCATACAATGTCATACAAGTCATCACTGATAATGCTGCTAACTGTAAGGCAGCAAGAGCAATTATTGAGGATAAGTACCCCAACATATTTTGGTCTGGGTGTTTGGTTCACACAATGAACCTTTTGATGCATGATATCATTAAAAACAAACAACCTCAATTCAAATGGCTTGGTGATTTGTACAAGAGAGGTAAAAAAATGATAAAATTTATTACAAATCATAGCAATACCCATGGGCTTTTCCATACTCACTCCAAATTGGAGTTGTTGAAGATAGCAAAGACTAGATTTTCTAGCTATTACCTCACCTTCAGGCGCCTTTTGAAGGTAAGAGAGTCATTGGCTGCAATGGTATCAAGCCCTTGGTAGGTATTAAAGGACAGGGCAGTGACAGTAGTTGATAGGCAAGGTTTTGAACATGTGGAGGAGACCGCCCTTGACCCTTTGTTTTGGGCACGTGTGAGGGAAATTTTGAACTTCACCAAGCCCATTTATCACATGATTCGGTTTGCAGATACAGATAAACCAGTGATTGGGGAGGTTTATGAGTATATGGATAGGATGTTGGGCAAAATAAAAGATGTTGTTAAGGATAATGATCCCAACTTGTATGCAATGATTCACGATTGTGTGTGTGCATGATGGAATAAGGTCAATGTTCCACTACATGCCTTGGCATATATCCTTATGCCAAAATACTACTCTCCATCTTGGTTGGGCCAACCTGCACTTGGAGGTGGGGTTAGGATCAAACCTCACACAGATCCAGAGGTACAACAGGGATACATGAAGGCATTAGACAAGTTGGTACCTGACAGGGAAGAGTGTGCTAGATTGCACCTTGAATTAGGCAAATACTTCAGTTGCACTACTAACTTTGGTTCTTTCCATGCAATGGAAGACAGAGACAGATTTGATGCTCTCACATGGTGGGAAGCATATGGCGGCACGGAACTTTTGCCAAAGTTGGCAAAAAAAGTTCTCTCACAGGTTGTGAATACTTCTTCTGCAGAGAGGTGTTGGAGCAACTACAGCTTCATACATAATGTGAGAAGAAACAGGTTGAATGAAACTGAGCTGAAAGCTTGGTTTATGTGCATTACAACTTGAGGTTGTTGAGCCATTACTGTGATCGGGCATATGAGGATCAATCATACAGAGTCTGTGACAACAACCTAGAGGATGATAATTTGGAGGACGACACGGTACATATGGAAGAATTGGAAGCAGAACTTTTTAGGGATGATGATGAAGCATCAGCAGCACCGCCACACACAGGGCCAATCCCACCATCCAGTAGCAGTACGGGTGCCAGTGGCAATGCCAGTGCCAGTGCGGGTGCCAGTGCCAGTGCCAATCCTCGATATCCAACTACTGTTACATTGCAGATTCAACCTCCACCTTCTAGTCATGGTCATGGACGCGATACTCCTGAGAGTACTAGAAGACCATCATTTCCTCATGGCTCGCACAAATTAGACATTTCTCGTGGGCGTGGCAAGGGGCCAGCTAATAGATAAAATAGATTTTTTGTTTACTAGTCTTTTCTATTTTCTAGTAGATTTTATCTTTTATAATTGTTGACAGTTGAACAGTTGAAACTTGACTCTTTCATATATTTAATGACAATTTAAGTTTGAAGTTTGAATTTGAAAGGTGAAACTTTGAAGTTGGCATTTATAAGTTTACAAGTCATTAGGAATTATGAATATGATGCTTCATGAAAGTTATATGGTGATCAATGAATCAATGATGATAAATGTTATATATCAATGATGATAAATTGTATATATTGAATTTTGAAATCAATGAATCAATGATGATAAGTGATATATATCAATGATGATAAATGTTATATATTGAAATTTGAAATCAACGAATCAATGATGATAAATGTTATATATCAATGATGATAAATGTATATTGAATTTTGAAATCAATGAATCAATGATGATAAATGAATTATGATATATATCAATGACGATAAATGTTAGGTATTGAAATTTGAAATCAATGATGATAAATGTTATATATTGAATTTTGAAAGCTTGAAACCTTCAGATTGATGATTCGGGAGACTCAAGAGTCAATATGTTGTATGCTTCCAACTTGTGGGCGTGGTTGATGAAGATTATAACTTCTAGATGATTGCTGTTATATAATTCAATCTATGCTTTTATGTTTTTTATGTCTAATTGATCATTCTACATGCTTTTGTTGACATATATGCATCAAAATATAAAATATATATATATATATATATATATATATATATATATATAAACGCTCCCCGAAACGCTCCAGACTGGGAACTTTTGAAAATGGTGCTTCCGCTCCCGCTCCCAAGCAACCATGGTCCAAAGGTCCGCATGCTAACTCAGATCTATCTAGATATATCTATACCACAAATATATTATATACCTTATCCGAATATATGTATTTCAGACTTGTTCCATCCCTAAAGTCCGCAACCTTTCCTTGCCTTAAATCCGCCCTTTTTATCACAATGAAAACTTTGCAATTCTTGTCCTTAAACAGAGAAGAAAAATGCGAGCTATAGTCTATGTTTTTATGCGCAGTATGACTAGGGTATTTATAGTTGTTTTTGTCTGTATTTTAGCCGACCTGTTCAAATGTATAGGGGCCGACATGAACATTAGATTATAGGCTGAAAAGTAGAGAGAGTCTTCCAACGTTAAGGAGATTTACTTGAGGGATTTTTCCAATGTTGTTATGATCATCTTCTGGGTGCAACCTTCAAGGTTTATGTGACCGTCTAGAGGCATACAATTTTGACTTTGACACTTCATAATCATGACACTTAATTAATACAATTTATGACCAGAAGACATATCCCTAGAGGACATCAAGAAGAAGTCCTTTGACCTAAAACCTTGCTCATGAAACCCGTGAGTTAAGCATATCAAAAATATATATATATTTAATATTGTCTTCTTCTTTACATAAATACATAATTACATAGTCAATACGAAGACCGACCTAGTTACACTTTTCAACACTCCCTCTTAACTAGGGAGGTATTCATACAGGTACATGGTCACTTTCAAACTGAAGAATCTCATAAGAAGAATCGGATTGGTAATCACATCTGTATAGCATCATATCAACCAACATTGTCCTAGTGCAAGGCCTTGACTAACAACTCCATCTCCCAAAGAGACTATCGGCTACAATGTTGGCAAGACACATGACTTATACACACCATACTCATTGCCTCTCCAAGGTACATACTCCACACGTGTTCCCAAAGTATGACCTTCTTGGACTATTCTTCTCTTGGGTAGCCAGCCCTCAAAGAATATCGGTCCTTTACTACTCTTATCTTGAATGCCCTATCTCATTCTCAAAGAGTATCGAATGCCAAATAATTACCCAATCCTCTATTCTTTCTTCCAGGTGAAGACCATAATGATGTGTCTATCTATTCTCTCCACATGGCCTTCACTAAGACTTACGGCTGTTAGTCCTGGTCAAGTGCATGACATATGTATTAGAGAATCACATATGTCACTCCCTCTCAACTTAGGAAGGACATACTTCAAGTTTCTTTCAAGTAAGAAACTTACCACTAGGCTCCCTCTCAACCAGGGTACTGCAGCAGCAATCCAACTGTAGAAATTTATATAACTAATATGTTATACATCCGAGATTCTCCTGATCACACACTATTTGACTTCATGCACAATACAGAATCTCTTCTACCATTGATCATTAATTGCAGAAATAAAAACAATCACATGCACATATTAAAACCATAAACATTCACACATATGAACACAGTGTTTTATGGGAAAGCTTAAAGCTAAAAACCCCCAACTATCTGTATATTATATGTCATAGAGATCATGTAACAATCATCATACAAAGCTCCCCACAAGCTCTCAGTACAATCTCCAATTGCTACACACTAATCAGGTCCAATCTAGCAAAACACATGCTCCAATCTCTGCCACCTGCTAGCCTGCCTCTACTGCGCAATCACTGTTGAAGAATAGCTCTGAATGAACTCGAATTGGTCCAGCCTTGCTCACGCAATCCTCATTGGCATATCCAACCACTGTGTGTTGCAAATCATGCAACACTATAGTCACAACTGATAGTCATACTGCTCTTTCACCTACCTCTTCACTGGTCTCCACTGAAACTGTCCATGCACTGTAAGGTTCCTAACACAGTCAATTAATTTCAGACAGCATAAGTAAGGTTCCTAACACAGTCAATTAATTTCAGACAGCATAAGTAAGGTTATACGCAGAAATTTACATGCAGACAAATATCAATCGAAGTAGAGATTCAGCAGTAATGTATTTAAATGAAAATTTACAGTAATCAATGATGGAATTTAATTGAGAAGCAGTTCTTATACATACAAGAAATACCTGGTACACAGTTGATGGTTTGATGGTTTTGATGATGGCTTTCCTCCCGTGATGCAGATGTTAGATAGATAAACAGTTTATCGAAACAACCAAGTCCTCCCAGCCAATCCGGGAATAATCCCAGACCCAGAGGATGTCTCCTCTGCCCCCGTGCCCAGATATCCAAGAAGAACAGAGACTCCCAGCAATTCAATCTCCCAATTCAGTCTAATTTCAGCAGAATTCCCAATCTTTCCCCCCCCCAAAACATCCATATTACTTTCCTTAAATAAGTTCCATCCACCGCCTCCAACTTTCGAGGTCTTTTCCCCTATTAATTGTGATATTTTCTGTATTTATGGTGTTGTACCTTTCATTTAATTGAGATAGGAATATATTTTAAACAATCCTCCCCACCGCCTCAAACCTCCCGAGGCCTTATCCACCTTAAGTTCATATTAAATGTTTCTTTTCATGGTGGGTGATCCACATTAAGATGAGTACGACTATGAAGGTGGGATTATATCACTTTTTAATTTATAGAGCTTGGGCTTTATTTTAAGTTTCCTTTAATATTAATTTTTTTATTTTTTTATTTTTTTATATTGCACACTTATTTTAACTTAAGGATTAACTTTATTATAACATTTCTTTTATTACCTCCTTTCATAAAATCTATACTTAGATGATCGTAATATATATATAGATCTGAAATCTTAATATTAAGTCCCCAATCTTTGTAATCTTGATATTAGGTGGGCGTACTAGTGCGATGTGGACGGTATAGGCAGGTGTAGCTATCAAATGCCTATATCGTCCACATGCTAATATTGTTTTGGGTATAACAGGGGAATGGGTCGTTACATGCACTGTAGTTAACTGATGTATTATTTAGTTGATTAATGAGTTAATAATTAGTGAATTAATTAATAATTAATTCACACCACTCTCACTAGTGTATCAATCAATTAGACTAGATACAACTAGCTCAACTGTGTCTAACTGAGTTAAACTAAACACAACTCCACCAACTACTTCTACAACTCCACCAAACTCCGTCACATGAGTTCTAACTGAATTCTCCATGCAATAGCTCCACTTAACCCTCAGGAATAGCGTAATTCCTTCTATAAGCTCCTATTCCACATCTGTGCGCTTAACTGAAGTGCTCCAAGAGAATAAGATAATGTTTATAGTCCAAATATTATTAAGAGCTAATAATATTCGACATATCTATTTTTAGACTGGCAATCTAAAAATAGATTCCGCCCAATATGTCTAAAAATAGAAGTCCATCTATTTTTTCCAACTTGACAAACCATCCACAAATAGCATCCTGCAACTCATAGAACATGATCCATATGTCTAAAAATAGACTTTGTAGATATCTTGCCTTCGTGAAGATATCAACATCCTGATCCTCTGTGGGAATGTATGAAAGTAACATGATCTTCAGCTGCACACAATCTCTGATATGATGATACCGGATGTCAATGTGTTTAGATCTATCATGAAATACTGGATTAACTGAGAGTTTGATGCAACTCTGATTATCACAATATATCATAGTAGGATCTAAGTGTGAACCGAACAACCCGACCAGGATCTTCCTCATCCAAATAGCCTCGCATGCAACCAAACTTGCTGCCAAGTACTCAGCCTCTGCTGAACTGAGTGCCACGGATATCTGCTTCCCGCTGTACCAGGAAACTGCCGTCGACCCAATGCTGAAAACTCCTCGAGAAGTGCTCTTCCGGTCCGTTGGACTCCCTGCCCAATCTGCATCAGTGAAACCAGAAAGCTTCACTCCATCCTCCTGTCTGTACCATAGACCATATCCCGATGTGCCTCTGATATAGCGCAATACATGCTTGCCCGCCTTCAAAAAGAGCTTGGTAGGCTTAACCATAGCTTGCGAAAGCTGGTTAACTGCATAGCATATATCGGGTCGTGTATTGACCAGATACATAAGCGACCCCACCAACTGTCGATAGACGGTGGCATCCACTACCTCTTTATCGATGTATCCTCTTTCCCCCATCCACCAAGAGAGGGAGTGTCGATGGGCTTGCAGCCTTGCATGTGAAGCTTCTCCAGTATCTCTTGGGCATACTTGCCTTGAGACACAAACAGATCACCTTCCCGTTTCCATATTTCCAATCAAAGGAAATAATGAAGGAGGCCAAAGTCGGCTTCATCTCAAACTCCTTTGCAGATCGGCCTTGCATGGGGCATGAGTGTATCAACGATTCATCACTCGTCAAAGTCAAATCATCTACATAAAGTACAATGATTAGTAACTTATCCTCCACCACAATCTGGTATAGGTTCGGATCCACCTCACTCTTGGAGAATCCAAGTCCGGTGAAATAACTATCTATCCACATGTACCAAGCACGACGTGCATGTTTCAACCCATACAACGCTCTCTTGAGCCTACACACATGCGACTCGCTGCTGAAGATCTCGAAACCTTCGGGTTGCTCTATGTACACCTCCTCCTCAATCACTCTGTTGAGGAATGCAGTCTTCACATCCATCTGATGAATGTGCCACCCCATCTGTGCTGAGAGAGCAAGAATTGTTTGTATGGAAGAATACCTTGCAACAGGTGCAAAGGTTTCCTCGTAATCGATCCCCTCAATCTATGAGAAGCCTCGGGAAAAAAATATTGCCTTGTACTTCTCCACACTCTCGTCAGCTTTTTGCTTCACTTTGTAGATCCATCTCGAACCTACCACTGATTTCCCTTCCGGCCTTGGGACAATCTCCCATGCACTGTTTCTGACAATCGAATCATACTCTTCCACCATGGCATCTATCCATGCGGGGTCCTCCACAACTTCCTCGAAAGAGGATGGCTCTGTCACGATACACTTGCTCATAAGAGCCATGTATCCAGTATACCGGTCAGGTGACTGTCTCTGTCTGCACAGTGATGTAGGTGCTTCTACAATCTTCTCTGCATCCTGAATCAGTCGCTCAGCTTCTGTAGTGCGCTTCCGCCCTCTGATGGTTGGTGCTGCATGAGTGGTCTCTTCCACTCCATGAACCTCATCTTTTGGCTGATCCAAATCCTGAGACTCATCCTTAGGAACTAATAGCTCCTCATCTGCATGCAAGTTTAGCTCCCTCTAAAGCGAACACTTCATGGCTTTCTCCTCATGAAATTTGATATCCCGTCGCACAACAGTCTTGTGACTGTCTGGCAGATACACACGATAGTTGTGGGGTGTATCAGTGTACCCCACAAATATCCCAACCTTTGTAGTCGGCTCCAACTTCTTCTTGGCATCCTTCGTCACATGAATGTAAACAAGTGAACCAAAAATCCTCAAATGGGAAATATCAGGCCTCTTACCAGAAAACGACTCCTCAGGTGTACTCATGCCAAGTATCCTGTGAGGACAACGGTTTTGCACATAAACCGCAGTATTGCATGCCTCAGCCCACAAGTGTATGGGAAGGCCCTAATCATGCAACATCGCCCGTGCAACACCCACGATCGTTCTGTTCTTCCGCTCAGCAACCCCATTCTGCTGTGGGTTATGAGGCGCTATGAGCTCTCTTCGAATTCCTTCTGCGCTGCAAAAGTCCTTGAATTCGCCAGAGATGAATTCAGCGCCATTGTCGCTCCTAAGAGCCTTCACTCGCTTCCCCGATTCTTTCTCAACCAGTGCCTTGAACTCACAGAGCTTTGAGTATGTCTTGCTCTTCTTCTGCATGAAGAAGATCCAACACTTACGAGAAAAATCATCAACAAATATCACATAGTACCTGTGCTTTGTAGTCGAAGCTACTGAGAAAGGTCCACACACGTCTGTGTGAATTCTCTCAAGGATCGTCGTGGCGCAACTATCATTCTCGTGAAAGGTGGCTTTCACAAATTTTCCCAAAGTACATCCCTTGCACTGATTTGACTGCGCAAGTGTCCCTTTGGGAAGCCCGGTAGAAATCAACTGCAAAATTTTCAAAGCACCATGGTGAAGATGGCCCAATCTCCTATGCCATAGCTCGCCCTCATCCCGGCTCACCACTCCTTCTGCCTTGCCTGCCATTGCTGCGCAGCCATCTACCTGCAACTGATAAAGGTTCTTAACTCGAACCCCTATCCTCCGGGTTTCACCAGTTGCCTTACTACGCAGGAAAGCCTTTCCCTCGCTAAAGACAACATCATATCCCTTGTCTTCTAACATGGCCACCGAGATCAGATTCTTCTTCAATCCTGGTACATGCATCACTTCCTTTAATACGAAGGGTTTACTAGACTCCCTCTCAAAGGAAATGGTACCGATACCATTCGCACTGTATCTACCATCATCGCCCATCTCGATGTGCAGTTCAAGATCCTTCTCATCCAGATCACTGAACAAATCTTTGTCTCCGGTCATATGAAAAGACGCACCACTGTCAAGAAACCACACTGAACCCATCATACTTGAGACCAAGCATGCGATCAGCGAAAATCCAACTCAAACTGCGAGGCTAAGGCCTATCCATCTGCAGATCCAGCAGCCTGCTTATTTTTCTTCTTCTGTGGACAATTAGTGGCATAATGTCCGTATTGGTGACAGTGAAAGCACTTCACCTTGGACATGTCCTGCTTCTTGCCTTTTGCACCGGATTGAGAAACATTCTTCTTGCTCTTCCCCTTCTTTGCTTTGGCAGCCAAAGCGCAATTTTCTTCATTTGCACTCTTCGATGAAGATCCGTCCCTGGTATTCCGCCTTATCTCCTCTTGCACAAGATCCGACCAAAGTCGCTCCCATCCTGGTAATTTATCCCAACCATTGACAGAGTCCTGATAGGAATGCCAACTCTTCGGAAGCCCAGGGAGAGCCAAGCTCACCAAGTCCTCGTCATCTACAGTAACCCCCACACTTCCTAGCTCATCCCTACACTGAACAAACTTTGTGAGGTACTTGGGTATACTGTCGCCTTTCTCCATTTTTATGTTCCTGAGTTTATCCTTGAGCGCCAAATTCCTCTGGTCGCTCTTTCTTTGGAATAAATTTGTCAAAGCTTTCCACATCAAGAATGGAGAATCTTTACCATGAAGGCTGGACACTATGTGATCCTTCACACCTTCCAACAGAATCCTTTGACATTTTGTTGTTTTCTTTTGCCATGTGTCAAGTGCGGCAGCATCGCTAGAAGCAGGTTTTGGAATTTCTGCATCTATGAACTCCGTCAACCCATTGTCATCCAACACTGCCTCCATCCTGTCCTTCCATGCAATATAATTCGAGCTGCCCCTCAAGGGCATACTCCAATCGCAATCTGTTGAAAGACATCTCAACTTCGACACCAAGAAAACACTGCTGCAAATTCAAATTCCACCAGCACAAAACTCAATTGCTTCAATGCTTTGCAATTGCTCCAATGATCAATATCGCTCTGATACCATGTAGAAATTTATATAATTGATATGTCATATATCCGAGATTCTCCTGATCACACACTATTTGACTTCATGCACAATACAAAATCTCTTCTACCATTGATCATTAATTGCAGAAATAAAAACAATCACATGCATACATTAAAACCATAAACATTCACACATATGAACACAGTATTTTATGGGAAAGCTTAAAGCTGAAAACCCCCAACTATCTGTATATTATATGTCATAGAGATCATGTAACAATCATCATACAAAGCTCCTCACAAGCTCTCAGTACAATCTCCAATTGCTACACACTAATCAGGTCCGATCTAGCAAAACACATGCTCCAATCTCTGCCACCTGCTAGCCTACCTCTACTGCGCAATCACTGTTGAAGAATGGCTCTGAATGAAATCGAATTGGTCCAGCCTTGCTCACACAATCCTCATTGGCATCTCCAACTACTGTGTGTTGCAAATCATGCAACACTATAGTCACAACTGATAGTCACACTGCTCTTTCACCTACCTCTTCACTGGTCTCCACTGAAACTGTCCATGCACTGTAGTTAACTGATGTATTATTTAGTTGATTAATGAGTTAATAATTAGTGAATTAATTAATAATTAATTCACACAACTCTCACTAGTGTATCAATCAGTTAGACTAGATACAACTAGCTCAACTATGTTTAACTCAGTTAAACTGAACACAACTCCACCAACTACTTCAATAACTCCACCAAACTCTGTCACATGAGTTCTAATTGAAGTCTCCATGCAATAGCTCCACTTAACCCTCAGGAATAGCGTAATTCCTTCTGTCAGCTCCTGTGCCACATCTGTGCACTTAACTGAAGTGCTCCAAGAGAATAAGATAATGTTTATAGTCCAAATATTATTAAGAGCTAATAATATTAGACATATCTATTTTTAGACTGGCAGTCTAAAAATACACTCCGCCTAATATGTCTAAAAATAGAAGTCCATCTATTTTTCCAACTTGACCAACCATCCACAAATAGCATCCTGCAACTCATAGAATATGATCGACATGTCTAAAAATAGACTTGCGCCAAAAATAGCCTGCGGGCCCACTTAGTGAAGGCGACTTCTTTCCACTAAGCTCATCATCTTGTTGCAATCTCAACACTCCCTCTCAACAAGATAGGAATTATCTGCCACCCCGATCCTGCCCCTGTGGTATTCGAATTTGCTCCTCGTGAGCCCCTTCGTCAAGATATCAGCGTCTTGATCCTCCGTAGGAATGTAAGAAAGTAACATGATCTTCCGCTGCACACAATCTCTGATATGATGATACCGGATGTCAATGTGTTTAGATTTATCATGAAATACTGGATTAACCGAGAGTTTGATGCAACTCTGATTATCACAATATATCACAGTAGGATCTAAGTGTGAACCGAACAACCCGACCAGGATCTTCCTCATCCATATAGCCTCGAATGCAACCAAACTTGCTGCCATATACTCGGCCTCCGCTGAACTGAGTGCCACGGATCTCTGCTTCCTGCTGTACCAAGAAACTGCTGTCGACCCAATACTGAAAATCCCTCCAGATGTGCTCTTTCTGTCCATTGGGCTCCCTGCCCAATCTGCATCCGTGAAGCCACACAGCTTCACCTCATCCAACTATCTGTACCATAATCCATATCCCGATGTGCATCTGAGATATCTCAATACATGCTTCCCTGCCTTCCAAAAGAGCTTGGTAGGCTTAACCATAGCTTGTGAAAGCTAGTTAACAGCGTAGCATATATCGGGTCGTGTATTGACCAGATACATGAGCGACCCCACTAACTATCGGTAAACAGTGGCATCCACTACCTCTGCCGATGTAGCATCCTCTTTCCTCCATCCACTAGGAAGAGGAGTGTCGATAAGCTTGCAGCCATGCATGTTGAACTTCTCCAGTATCTCCCGGGCATACTTGCCTTGAGACACAAACAATCCATCACTGCGCTGCCAAATTTCCAATCCCAGGAAATAATGAAGGAGGCCCAAGTCCTTCATCTCAAACTCCTTTGCAAGATCAGCGTTGCATGAGTGTATTAACAATTCATCACACGTCAAAATCAAATCATCTACATAAAGTACAATGATCAACAACTTACCCTCCACCACAATCTGGTATAGGTTCGGATCCGCCTCACTCTTGGAGAATCCAAGTCCGGTGAAATCACTGTCTATCTGTGTGTACCAAGCACGAGGTGCTTGTTTCAACCCATACAACGCTCTTTTGAGCCTGCACACATGCGACTTGCTGCTGAAGATCTCGAAGCCTTCGAGCTGCTCTATGTACATATCCTCCTCAATCACTCCATTGAGGAACGCAGTCTTCACATCCATCTGATGAATGTGCCACCCCATCTGTGCTGAGAGAGCAAGAATCGTTCGTATGGAAGAATACCTTGCGACAACTGCAAAGGTTTCCTCATAATCGATCCCCTCAATCTGTGAGAAGCCTCGAGCAACAAATCTTGCCTTGTACTTCTCCACACTCCCGTGAGCTACTTGCTTCACTTTGTAGATCCATCTCGAACCTACCACTGATTTCCCTTCCGGCCTTGGGACAATCTCCCATACACTATTTCTGACAATCGAATCATACTCTTCCACCATGGCATCTACCCATGCGGGGTCCTCCACAGCTTCCTCGAAAGAGAATGGCTCTGTCACGATACACTTGCTCATAAGAGCCATGTATCCAATATATCGGTCAGGTGACTGTCTCTGTCTGCGCTGTGATGTAGGTGCTCCTACAATCTTCTCTGCATCCTGAATCAGTCGCTCAGCTTCTGTAGTGCACTTCTGCCCTCTAATGGTTGGCACTGAATGAGTGGTCTCTTCCACTCCATGAACCTCATCTTTTGGCTGATCCAAATCCTGAGACTCATCCTTAGGAACTAATAGCTCCTCATCTGCATGCAAGTGTGGCTCCCTCTCAAGCAAACAGTTCGTGGCTTTCTCCTCATGAAATTTGATATCCCGTCGCACAACAGTCTTGTGACTATCTGGCAGATAAACACGATAGTTGTGGGGTGTATCAGTGTACCCCACAAATATCCCAACCTCTGCAATTGGCACCAGCTTCTTCCTGGCATCCTTCGTCACATGAATGTAAACAGATGAACCAAAAATCCTCAAATGGGAAATATCAGGGCTCTTACCAGAAAACGCCTCCTCAGGGGTACTCATGCCAAGTATCCTATGAGGACAATGGTTTTGCACATAAACCACAGTATTGCATGCCTCAGCCCACAAGTGTATGGGAAGGCCCTAATCATGCAACATCGCCCGTGCAGCACCCACGATCATTCTGTTCTTCCGCTCAGCGACCCCATTCTGCTGTGGGTTATGAGGTGCTATGAGCTCTCTTCGAATTCATTCTACGCTGCAAAAGTCCTTGAATTCGCCAGAGATGAATTCACCACCATTGTCGCTCCTAAGAGCTTTCACTTGCTTCCCCGATTCTTTCTCAACCAGTGCCTTGAACTCACAGAACTTTGAGTATGTCTCGCTCTTCTTCTGCATGAAGAAGATCCAACACTTACGAGAAAAATCATCAACAAATATCACATAGTACATGTGCTTTGCTGTCGAAGCTATTGAGAAAGGTCCACACACGTCTGTGTGAATTCTCTCAAGGATCGTTGTGGCGCGACTATCCTTCTCGTGAAAGGTGGCTTTCACAAATTTTCCCAAAGTACATCCCTTGCACTGATCTGACTACGCAAGTCTACCTTTGGGAAGCCCGGTAGAAATCTGCTGCAAAATTTTCAAAGCACCATGGTGAGGATGGCCCAATCTTCTTTGAGATGGCTTGAGGATTTTTCTTGCAAACTCACTTGACTTTTTCAATGTAGATTTTGACCTTTGCTTTGATGCTCTCTAGAAAACTAAATTTTGATCCTTGAGTGTCTTCTTGTCCAATAGACCTTTGTCTTTAGCACCTTAACTCTGATACCATGTTGAGAATTTTGAGGGCTGGTGATTAATACAAAATTCTCTTCTTGATAATTACTTGTGAGCTTACTTGGATTACTTATGTCTTATCTTCTTTAGCTAAGTTAATCTTTCATCAAGTCAATTATCAAAACACATGAAACACACAAATTAGGCTCTTATAGCCAGGGCAAAACCTCTCCCTCTTGGAGAGGAAAACCCACGAGAAATTCTTCTTATAGATCTTCAAATGACAAGAACCATGACCCAGACTTAGACCCTTGAGCTATGAATGCCTCCAAGACCTTGTCTTTACTTCTTTTCTTGCCTTCAACACTGACCCTTCTCTTCTACTCGAATCTACACTGATCTCCACTTCCGCACTCACTGCACTTCCATACTCATTGCACTTATTTTAATCCGCACTGCAACTACAGAGATAATCTGCAGTTTAATTCTTGAACATATTCGCACATCAATACGCAAACACTGCCCTTAACATTGTCATGTTGTAGTGACTTCAGATATTTCCGCACTGCTTCAAATGGACAGTCTGCACTCCAATTTCGGTCACCTGTGGCACTCCTGTTCCGCTGCACTTTATTATGATATCATCAAGTATATATATATGCTTCTTTTTACCTGTCTTAAGTCTCCGTTAGATGCTGTCCAAAGGTTTGCATGCTAACTGAGATGTATCTAGATATATCTATATCACAGATATGTTATAGACCTTATCCGAATAAATGTATTTCAGACTTGTTCCATTCCTAAGCCCACAACCTTTCCTTGCCTTAAATCCGCACTTTTTAGCACAGTGAAAACCACACACAGATCTGCAATACTTGTCCTTAAAAACAGAAGAAAAATGCGAGCTATAGTCTCTGTTTTCTTGCACAGTATGACTAGGGTATTTATAGTTGTTTTCGTTTGTATTTTAGCCAACTTGTTCAAATGTATAGGGGCCGACATGAACACTAGTTTATAGGCCGACTTGTAGAGAGAGTCTTCCAGCGTTAATGAGGTTTACTTGAGGGATTTTTCCAACGTTGTTATGATCATCTTCTGGGTGCAGCCTTCAAGGTTTATGTGACAGTCTAGAGGCATACAATTTTGACTTTGACACTTCATAAACATGACATATTAATTAATACAATTTATGACCAGAATACATATCCCTAGAAGACATCAAGAAGAAATTCCTTGACCTAAAACCTTTCTCATGAAACCCATGAGTCAAGCATATCAAAAATATATATAGTATAATCTTGTCTTCTTCTTTACATAAATACATAATTACATAGTCAATATGAAGACCGACCTAGTTACACTTTTCAACACTCCCTCTTAACTAGGGAGGTATTCATACAGGTACATGGTCACTTTCAAACTGAAGAATCTCATAAGAAGAATCAAATTAGTAATCACATCTGTATAGCATCATATCAACCAGTATTGTCCTAGTGCAAGGCCTTGACTAACAACACCATCTCTGAAAGAGACTATGGGCTACAATGCTGGCGAGACACATGACTTATAGACACCATAGTCATTGCCTCTCCAAGGTACATACTCCACCCAGGTGTTCCCAAAGTATGAATTTCTTGGAATATTCTTCTCTTGGGTAGCCAATCCTCAAAGAATATTGGTCCTCGACTACTCTTATCTTGAATGCCCTATCTCATTCCCAAAGAGTATCGAATGCCAAGTAATTACCCAATCCTCCATTCTGTCTTCCAAGTGAAGACCAGAATGATGTGTCAATCCATTCTCTCCACATGGCCTTCACTAAGACTTACGGCTGTTAGTCCTAGTCTAGTGCATGACACATGTATTAGAGAATCACATATGTCACTCTCTCTCAACTCAGGAAGGACATACTTCAAGTTTCTTCCAAGTAAGAAACTTACCACCAGGCTCCCTCTCAACCAGGTTCCTGCAGCAGCAAACCAGCTACTCATGAAGAATTCCTCCCTCGATGTCATAGATTTCGATATTGAGGAATCTTCAACTTTTGGCTTCATAGGGCACAGATCATCCATCACTTTCAGTCACAATTCATGTCCACCATCAAAAAGTGATTCATCAGTCTTTCTCATCTAGTACACCGTTATTTCATGCTTCTTTCCTTCAAATCATCTCCAAGGATCACCCATCCTTTCTCATGATTAGCAGCCCTGCACAAATTCATCTGGATAAACATATACATATGAACTTTTAAAACAAAAGTTACCTCAGTGATGATCTTTAACCATGACATCTTCGTGTAGGCATCAACATCCTTTATTCAGATTGACACATCTCCTAGTGATATGTTTTGTCAAGAGTCTTCTTCTTTACCAGACTTCTGTCAAAGTCTACATACCTCCCAGGGGATATCCTAGTCACATTTTCTTGGCTTCCGAACGATAACTACCTCTTGACATGGTTTCATTTCATGATCTCTTCCTTTCTGCACATTCTACATTCCCAACAACTTACACATTATCCAGTTCCTCGTTCATATACAACCACCTCATATTCCATGAGGATATATATTATGTTGATTTCATCTGTTAGTGCACAGAGAGATCCTCCTTCATAGATCATACTTCTAAATATAGAAGTCTATTACCTGCAACCATATGACATGACTTCACAACATCCAGTGTCAACATTTAAATATACACATACCTCATACCTTTTTCATTTAAGTCATCCTTCAACAGTTTTACTAGAATGAAGAGCTTCGTTCCCTTGGCCTGCTCCATCAATAGGGGTTTAATTCTCTAGGGATTGCGTAAGCAGGTTAGGCTGAGGGTAAGCTGATAATTGGCTATGTGTTTGTCCAATTTTGCCTGGATCAGTGTGAAGCAATTGGTAGAGTGTATGAGGTTGTGGTGAGCACAAATACATTGTATTGTTTCATGATTCCTTGGTTGATTAAACAATAAAGATAGAGGGGTTTTGAGCAATTGCTTTCCCCAGGAAAATCTTGTGTTGTGCGATTGATTTACTTCTTTCTCTTACTTTCATGTGATCAAGCGATCATGATTTATATTCCTCAAATATTGTAGAAGGATTCAATATCTTGTTTTAGTACATTACATGATCGAATTGAATCCATTGGTGTAATTTCTACACAATATAAGAGGAAAAGAGCTTTTATTTCCATAAGAAAAATGCAACCAAGTCTGGGACTTCCACATTCCACCCGTCCATAGACATGGTTGAGCCAAATCTCTGTTTGGCCAGTCACCCCCATGCCATATTCCAAGCATGAATGTGGGATCTCATGAAACTCATCTATAAAAACCAAACGAGGGCTTCCTGAGGCCAAACCACCTCAACCCTCAACCAGTGATTCCACCTCATGGTCGGACATCACAACCATCACCAGATAGGTCTCTACCTAAGCTGTCCAGGGCACCAAATCGTTTGTTCCAACCAGGGCTCCCAGGACTAGTAACTCAACCCACAGTTGTCGTTGGGCTTCCAGAGCATTTGTCCAACCGACGCTTCTAGGACTAGTAAATCAACCCACCAAGGGCTTCCAAAGTGTTTGTCCAACCAAGGCTTCCAGGACTAGTAACTTAACCCAAGTTGTTACAGGATTTCCAGAACATTTGTCCAACCTAGGCTTCCAGGAACTATTAACTCAACCCACAGCCAAGGGAAACTGATAACCAACCAGAAAAACAAACAATGAAATGAACCCACAATACCATAGCTATCCAATAAATGGTAAGGCTAGGAAAATCCACTGTCAATCCAAGAAATCCTCCATGCCAATGAAAAATCATGACCAAGAAAACACATGCATATGCCATGCATGCCAAAACTAGTGAGGAAAACATACATGCAACTCAGTACCTGCAAACAAAAATCGTTGTAGCTACTAATCCCGATGTCCTCTTGCGCTTTCCTGCTCTTACTATTCCTTGCTCCAAATCTCCAAGTATGCCACACTCTCCAAAAGTGCTCCAAGAAACTCTAAGTGTCCAAGAGTAAAAGAGAGAGATAGAGAGAGAGAGAGAAAATGAGAGCTCCAAAACTAAACAAACAAAAGGTTTCCAACTGATCCTCAAAAGCCTTTTTATTAATGAGGCCTCTAATTTCTTCAATTTTCCATTATTTTCCTTCATTTTCCTCCTTAAATGCAACCTGTGACCTTTCACCACCCTTTTCTCCTATTTTCCATTATTTCATAAATAAATGCCAATAAATCCCACTTTGTCTTTCCAAAGTCTTAGCCATTTCCTTTGCCAATTTCCATAGCCATAATAAACCATATGACCACCCACACTAGGATGTTTTTCCCAACATTCAACTTGGAATACGTGTCCCATGACGAAGGTCTTATTTTGCCTTTATTAACTTTTATTACATGGAATTTTCACGAGGGCCATTACATAGGAAAGGAAGCAAAGCAAGGAAGCTAGGTTTACGCACTCAAGGGTCCTATCAAGAAGGAATAATACAAGCCGCTAAAGGAGGACGTACAACAACCAACAAAGATGAAGATTCGAGAAGAAGATCATTGCTTCAAAAGGACAACTCTTGTGAAAGTTTCAAAACAGAAACCCTACTGCAGTGTCTAGATCTACTTCGCCTACTTGTTTAATTTACTTAACAAGTTATTTGAATGAAGTATTTAGAAAAACATTAAAGCAGACACAAACTGAAGCCTACACATCTACAGATCATTTATTGAACAATACGCACATGTAACAAGATTGCAAACTATTTTTCGGACAAATGTACCCAGAAAAACCCAATGCGGGAAAATTGGTGCAGCAGCTCTAGAGGGTTTTATTATTATGCAGAATCTGAATATTACATTCTAGGCACCAAAAATGGTTGGCCCTACAGAGAAATTACACGGTAGTTAGTACCTTTTACTCGGAGACAAAAAATATGGCTGTATCACACCCTCAAACGGGATTTACAGATCACGAGCCTTTTCTGGCCCATTGGAATCCTTACAGCTGCCTCTGCAGCCTCTGCATCAGCCCTCACTGGCCAGCGTCCCCACTATGTCACCCTGACTAGTGCTGCACTGCCCTAGCTGGGCCTGCGTTACCCCGGCTAGTGCTACACTGCCCCTGCACTGCGCTGGCTGGGTCTGCATCAAC
This sequence comes from Pinus albicaulis, assembly GCA_034641835.2. NCBI lineage: Eukaryota > Viridiplantae > Streptophyta > Pinopsida > Pinales > Pinaceae > Pinus > Pinus albicaulis. The sequence continues at coordinate 1,147,517,195 of CM076570.1, forward strand.
CTGGCTAGGCTTACGGAGCCTTTGCGCAGTCCTCTACGTGATGTTGGTTGAACTGCATCCTCCTGGATGGCTCTGCGTTGTCTCATACTCACTACCTCTCTGTTGTTGTATTCTCGACCTTGGATCAGATTATCCCTTGCCGATTTTGTCCCTCACTGCACTGCAAACTCGCTTCGAATTCCTCAGCAAACCCCGCCCCAGAAATTCGACTTAGCTTCAGTACTCTACCTGTGTGTGTGTCTTCTCCAACTGGCCCCAAGCCCTTCTCTTATACTTTTCTCGTTGGCAAACCAACAACCGTGATCTAATCTCTAATCAATGGCTCAGATTAAAAGACTACTTGATCCACGTCACTTAGAACATTTCATCACATGTGTTTAATTAATTCACTTTAATTTTTCTAATTCCCTAAGTTAGACTTAGGGTCCTCATTAAAAAAATTAATTATTTGAATAACTTCAACACCAGATGAAATTTCTCCAAACGCTTTCTGGGTTTTGGAGATATCGTGTCTTAACCCCTCCACAAAGTTTCGGAGCTAGAGCACACCCGATGCTACCCCGAAATCTCAACACTTCCTCTTAGCGAGGAGTGTCGTCTAGCACTACACCCACACTTAAGTATTGCCTAATCTTGGCATCGGTCTCTATGTTGTTGATGCTTGGCCTGCTGCCCTCCATCCAATGTGCTGCTACTTTCTGTACTGCTGCCCATTTCACTGCCACATATGTACTGTATCTCCCTCCCAATTTGCTGCATCATGTTGCCCATAACACTGCCACTGTTAACTGCTACACTGAAACTCAGTTGCTGAGAAGTAAGAAACTGAAGGACCATCACCCAATCTATGACAGACAAGTCAGTTGGGCTGCAACTCATCATTGAAGCTCCCTCTGCTGCTGCACTGCACTGTCTCTCTAAAGAACTAGGTTGTCTACTACACTGCACTGCATAAGCACTGCCTCTGCACTGCTAAAATCCCATCAGTGTCTGCGATGCTGCTTCCTTGTTGATGTTGCCTTTCCTCTGCACTGCTCCAGAATTTAGTGTCCCAGCTTGCCTCTACTTCACTGTGATCTTCTACACCCACTGCCCCACTTGTCCCACTACTATCTTAAGGCTCCCGTAGCTTGTATATGATCCAAGAGTTTGGGCACCTCAAGGATCTTGCCTCCCATCTGTAGCTGCTCTACAAATCAATATCGCCCCACTTCCTTGGTTCATGAGCACTCATGGCTACGTCATTGTCACTACCATAGTCCCCTTTTGTTGTTCTTGCCTTGGAATCAAAAGATCCCTTCTCCTTCTTCTTAGGACAATTGTTGGCGAAGTGTCCAAGTTCGCCACAATTAAAGCACCAAACCTTGGATAGGTCCCTCTTCTTCTTCCCTTGTTACCTCTATCCCTTTGATGCAAGGGTTGCATCCTCTTGCTCCTCTTTCTTTACTTTGACTGCACCGCTGCTGCTTTTCCTATTGGTAAATCTCTTGATTTCCTCCTAACGGAGGATTGGCCACCTGTCCACCCAGGATGGTAATGCTGCCCTGCCCAAGATGCTTTGGATAAATGTTTCCCATTCATCAGTGACTGCATTTAGGGCAATCCTCACCAAGAACCCTTCATCTGGAGTCGTACCCATGGTAATCAGTTGATCCCGGATAATCGGAAGTCTCAAGAGGAAAGAATCGATTTCCTCACCCTTCTGCATCTGGAACAACCGCATTTGATTCTCCAAAATCATCTTCCTCTGGACGAAGCTTCCCTGATACATCGTGTTTAAAGTTGTCCACATTTCATTTGTCGTGTTCTTCCCAGCAATATGTGGAACCACGTGATCCTTGACTCCATCCATGATCAAGTGCTTAGCCTGCGCCTGATTCTCGTTGAATATCTTCACGGGATCTGCATCGGTATGCACAACTAGGAAATTTTTAGCATGGTCCTTGATGTCGTACTCATCCATGACTGTCAGGATCCTGGCCCTCAATACAACAAAGTTGGACACACCGTCCAACCTATCCTGATCTCTCAGTCCATGAGAAACCATCTCTGCTCAAATCTGTCGAAACAGGTACTCCTCTCCCTCTTCCTGCTACAACACAACAATAAATTGGATCTGGGTTTCTTGGCGATAGAAACCCTCTATAGTATTTGCTCCCTCTGACAACTAATTTCCCTCCTGGAAATCCTCCGCCAAAACAACTGAATCAATCCTCTATGATCACCCTCCTGATCCAATCTCAGATCTGTTTGGAGTAGATCTGCTAAGCGACTGTTCTCCTCCTGCTCTTGTCACCTTTGCTAGGAATTGTTCTACACCAACAAAACCTATGCCACACCAGCAACTTCTGAAGATCAGAAGCTCTGCTTCCAAACTTTGGCAAACTGCACAGCAATCTCCACAGGGACTGCATCCCTTTGGCTGGCCACTGCGTGAGCAGACTGGCTCACTGCGGCCTCTGCGTAGCACAAGCTGCTCCTTCGTCACCCTAGAAGGCTTTGCGCTGCCTCTTCGTCACTCAGATGGCAATGCGTCAGCCTCTGCATGGCCTCTGCGTTAGCCTGGTTGGGCTACGTCCCTCCTAGTGCTGCACTGCCCTCTTCTATATCTCTACTACTTTAGCTGCCCTCACTGCAACAATATTCTTTAGCCGCTCTGCTAGTGGATCAGCTTGATCTGCAATGCTCTGATACCATGTGAAAGTTTCAAAATAGAAACCCTACTGCAGTGTTAAGATCTACTTCGCCTACTTGTTTAATTTACTTAACAAGTTATTTTACTGAAGTATTTAGAAAAACGTTAAAGGAGACACAAACTGCAACCTACACATCTACTGAACAATACGCACATGTGACAAGATTACACACGATTTTTTGGACAAATGTAACCAGAAAAACCCAATGCGGAAAAACTGATGCAGCAACTCTAGAGGGTTTTATTATTATGCAGAATCTAAATACAACATTTTGGGCACCAGATATGGTTGGCCCTACAGAGAAATTACACGGCAGTTAGTACCTTTCACTCGGAGACAAAAAATATCCCTGCATCACACCCTCAAATGGGATTTACAGATTACGAGCCCTTTCTGGCCCACTGGAAACCTCAGCACTGCCTCTGCGTCAGCTCTCACTGGCCAGCGTCCCCACTCGTCACCCCGACTAGTGATGCGCTGACCTAGTTGGGCTTGCATCACCCCGGCAGGTGTTGTGCTTTGCTGGCTGGGTCTGCGTCACCTTGGCTAGGCTTACGTAGCCTTTACGCAGTCCTCTGCGTGGTACTGGATGAACTGTGTCCTCCTAGCTGGCTCTGCGCTGTCTGGTACTCACTGCCTCTCTTCTGCTGTATTCTCGGCCTTGGATCAGATCATCCCTTGTCGATCTCTGCCCCTCACTGCACTACAAACTCGCTTCGAATTCCTTAGCAAACCCCGCCCCAGAAATTTGACTTAGCTTCAGTGCTGTGTGTGTGTGTGTGTCTTCTCCAACTGACCCCAAACCCTTCTCTTATACTTTTCTCGTTGGCAAACCAACAATCGTGATCTAATCTCTAACCGACAGCCCAGATTAAAAGACTGCTTGATCCACGTCACTTGGAACATTTCATCACATGTGTTTAATTAATTCATTTTAATTTTTTTAATTCCCTAAGTTAGACTTGGGATCCTCATTAAAAAAAATTAATTATTTGAATAACTTCAACACCGGAGGAAAATTTTCCAAACGCTTTGTGTGTTTGGAGATATCGTGTTTCTTAGCCCCTCCACAAAGTTTCAGAGCTAGAGCACACCCAATGCTACCCCAAAATCTCAACACTCCCTCTTAGCGAGGAGTGTGCTCTAGCAATACACCCACACTGAAGTATTGCCTTATCTTGGCATCGGTCCCTGCGCTACTGATGCTTGGCCTGCTGCCCTCCATCCACTGCGCTGCTACTTTCTGTATTGTTGCCCATGTCACTACCACTGACACTGCCACATCTATACTGCAACTCCCTCTCAATTTTCTGCATCATGCTTCCCATAATACTGCCACTGCTAATTGTTGCACTGCAACTCAGTTGCTGAGAAGTAAGCAACTGAAGGACCATCACCCAATCTCTGACAGACAAATCAATTGGGCTACAACTCATCAGTGAAGCTCCCTCTACTTCTGCGCTGCGCTGTCTCTCTGAAGCACTGCGTTGTCTGCTACACTGCACTGCGTAAGCACTACCTCTGCACTGTTGAAATCCCATCAGCCTTTGCGCTGCTACTTCCACGCTGTTGCTACCTTTCCTTTGCGCTACTCCAGACTTCAGTGTCCCAACTTGTCTCTGCTTCACTATGATCTTCTGCATCAACTGGCCCACTTGTTCTGCTACTGTCTTAAGGCTCCTATAGCTCGTATGTGATCCAAGAGTTTGGGCATCTCAAGGATCCTACCTCCCATCTGTAGCTGCTCTACAGATCAATATCACCCCACTTCCTTGGTTCATGAGCATTCATGGCTATGTCATTGTCACCACCATCATCCCCTTTTGCTGCTATTGCCTTGGAATTAGAAGATCCATTGTCCTTCTTCTTAGGACAATTGCTGGCGAAGTGTCCAAGTTCAACACGATTAAAGCACCAGACCTTGGATAGGTCCCTCTTCTTCTTCCCTTGCTGCCTCTGTCCCTTTGATGCAAGGGCTGCATCCTCCTCCTCTTTCTTTACTTTGACTGCACCACTGCTGCTTTGCCTCTCTGTAAATCTCTTGATTTCCTCCTGAAGGAGAATTTCCCCACATGTCCGCCCAAGATGGTAACGTTGACCTGCCCAAGATGCTTTGGACAAACATTTCCCATTCATCAATGACTACATTCAAGGCAGTCCTCGCCAAGATCCCTTAATCCGAAGTCGTACCCATGGCAATCATTTGATCCCAGATAGTCTGAAGTCTAAAGAGGAAGGGATCGATTTCATCACCCTTCTGCGTCTAGAACAACCACATTTGATTTTACAGAAGCATCTTCCTCTGGACGAAGCTTCTTTGATACATCGTGTTTAAAGTTGTCCACATTTCGTTCGTCGTGTTCTTCCCAGAAATATGTGGAACCACGTGATCCTTGACTCCATCCATGATCAAGCGCTTAGCCCGCGCCCGATTCTCGTTGAATTTCTTCGGGGGATCTGCATCGGTAGGCACAACTAGGACATTTTCAACATGGTCCCCTATGTCGTACTCATCCAGGACTATCAGGATCCTGGCCCTCCAAATAACAAAGTTGAACACACCGTCCAACCTACCCTGATCTCTCAATGCATGAGAAACAGTCTCTGCTCAAATCTGTCGGAACAGGTACTCCTCTCCCTCTTCCTACTACAACACTCAATAGAAAACTGGATCTGGGTTTCTTGGCAATAGAAACCCTCTATAGTAGCTTCTCCCTTTGACCACTGATTTCCCTCCCAAAAATCCTCCGCCAAAACAGCTAAATCAGTGCTCTACGATCACCCTCCTGATAGAATCTCAGATTTGTTTGGCGCAGATCTCCTGAGCGACTGTTCTCCTCCCGCTCTAGTCACCTTTTCTAGGCATTGTTCTGCACTTACAGAACCTATGCCACACCAGCAAATTTTGAAGATCAGAATATCCACTTCCAGACTTTGGCAAACTGTACAATAATCTCCACACAGACTGCGTCCCTCTCGCTGGCCTCTCCGTGAGCAAACTGGCTCAGGGCAGCCTCTGCGTAGCGCAAGCTGCTCCTACATCACTCTGGAAGGCTTTGTGCTGCCTCTGCGTCAGCCTCTGCATGGCCTCTGCGTCAGCCTGGCTGGGATGCATCTCTCCTGGTGTTGCGCTACCCTCTTTTGGATCTCTGCTGCTTCAATTGCCCTCACTACAACGATATTCTTCAGCGGCTCTCCTAGTGGATCAACTTGATCTGCAATGCTCTGATACCATGTGAAAGTTTCAAAACATAAACCCTACTGCAGTGTCTAGATCTACTTCACCTACTTGTTTAATTTCCTTAAGTTATTTAACTAAAGTATTCAAAAAAACATTAAAGCAGACAAACTGCAGCTTACACATCTACAGATCATTTATTGAACAATACGCACATGCGACAAGATTACACACAATTTTGTGAACAAATGTCCCCCCCCAATGCAGGAAAATCGATGCAGCAGCTCTAGAGGATTTTATTACTATGCAGAATCTGAATACAAAATTCTGGGCACCAGAAATGGTTGGCCCTACAGAGAAATTACACAACAGTTGGTACCTTTAACTCAAAGATAGAAAATATGGTTGTATCACACCCTCAAACGGGATTTACCAATCATGAGCCCTTTCTTGCCCACTTGAAACCTCAGCGCTGCCTCTGAAGCCTCTACGTCAACCCTCACTAGCCAGCGTCCCCACTGCGTCATCCTGACTGGTGCTGCATTGCCTCTGCGCTGCCCTGGCTGGGCCTGCATCACCCCAGCTAGAGCTGCACTGGCTAGGTCTGCGTCACCCAAGCTGGGATTACGCAGCCTCTGCGCAGTCCTCTGCGTGGGGCTGGCTGAACTGCGTCCTCTTGGTTGGCTCTGTGTTGTCTAGTACTCACTGCCTCTCTGCTGTTGTATTCTCGGCCTTGGATCAGATCATCCCTTGTCAATCTTTGCCCCTCACTGCACTGCAAACTTGCTTTGAATTCCTCAACAAACCGCACCCCAGAAATTCGACTTAGCTTCAATGCTCTGCCTGTGTGTGTGTCTTCTCCAACTAACCCCAAGCCCTTCTCTTATACTTTTCTTGTTGGCAAACCAACGACCGTGATCTAATCTCTAATCGATGGTTCAGATTAAAAGACTGCTTGATCCAAGTCACTTAGAATATTTCATCACGTGTTTAATTACTTCACTTTAATTTTTCTAATTCCTTAAGTTAGACTTAGGTTCCTCATTAAAAAAAATTAATTATTTGAATAACTTCAACAATAGATGCAATTTCTCCAAAATCTTTCTGGGTTTTCGAGATCTCGTGTGTCTTAACCCCTCCACAAAGTTTCGTAGTTAGAGCACACCCGATGCTACACCAAAATCTCAACAACACCATCAAGAAGACCGCCTACACTCAGGGACCAGAATATTTTTCTTCCTCTAAAATGACCCCACACATACACACACAAGGTGTACCAAAGTGATCGTTGAGGCTAACTGCCATTGATATTCTTGTGCATGGGTGCCTAGAATAATTTGTTTAAATATTGACACTGTACCTAGTTGATAAGAATTGACGCATACCCCTCACACCTGTTCACATTTAGGCATGGCCAGGATGGCGGACATGAGCCAACACATTTTCAGATTCAATCGGTTAAATGCCCCTTAAAACACTAGCTAAAAACTTGGCTTGACTTTTAAACGATCTGAGTTTACTAATTTTGGTCAAATTTGATCAAGCCTTGTCAAACATGCCAAGACTCGCATAGTTTGAACAAGACCTGGTGAACTTAATCATGTTGGATAAAGTCGTCATTGATGGCATCCTAGGTAGCTTGCCCTATGAAGAAAATCCTAATGTGCAAGAAACCCTAGATCTATATAAAAGATACCTTTGTCCTAGCTTGTTGAAACATGACCTAATGATAAAACTCTAGATTCATATACCTTAGTCCTGGGAAACAATAGTTCTCAATGATGCCCTAACATTAAAAAAACCCTAGCTTTGCTAAATAATCATGCAACCCTTGTCCTCACCTTAAAATCCCTAAATAACCTCTTCCTTATAAAACCTTGTCTTTGCTCTTTAACCTTATGTCCAAAGCTCTAATTTTCTTAATAAACCCTCATCAAAAAATCCTAAGACAATACCCATGTTGACTTAATATTGGAACCTTACCCCTATTTCTATTAATCTTGTAACCCTATACCCTAATCCTAATGGTTCATAATTTAATGAAACGCTTGCTATTTGATATTTTCCCAATCTATTAATTCCTAAATTTTTGTACCATTACTCCATAAAAATTCCTAGAACCCTAATATTACAACCAAGAAAAATCTAAACCTATACTAAACCCTTCACAAGTCAGTTCCATTACACATATCATCATCATTTAATTAAACAAAAAAAATGTAATATGTCGACTTTCGTACTGTTGGTCAGCTTAAATTTTCCAAAAATCACATCTTTTCGTTGAGAACAAACAACTATAAATATAAAACTAAACCCATTCGTTTTGCTCATCCTAGTTCGGTGGAAAACATCAAAGATAATTGCAGATCTGAAGTTGAACAAAGAAAGAGAAAAGCATATATTTCTGCATTTTCTGTGGTGCATCTCCCCGCGGATTGCAGACTGTGGGTCACAGGGTCGGACCTGTGTGAATAAGCCTCAAAATAGTAGTCCTCGGACCTGTGTTTGACCTGAGTTTGTTCAGATCTAACCATAGACACCGCAAGTTAGTTCAAGGTTCGGATCTATTAAGAAGACAACACTTAATTCAGACTTGTAGTTGTTTCTCATAGCTCAGACACTATGCTAGACGTGTGGCATATTGTTAAAGATCAGACGTGTTAAATGAAGCTCAAACCTAGCAAAAGGAGCTCAATGTTTAAGGCTTATACTCTGTAATTTTCGGTGTGTGGGTGATGTTGATATTTTGGGTAGCATCGAGTGTGATCTAGCTCTGAAACTTTTTGGAGGGGCTAGAACACAGGAGATCTCCAAGACCCAGAAAGTGTTTGGAGAAATTCCATCTGCTATAAAAGTTATTCAAATAATTAAATTTTTTAATGGGGAACCTAAGTCTAACTTAAGGAAATTAAAAAATTAAAGTGAATTAATTTACACATGTGATGAGAATGTTCTAAGTGACGTGGATCAAGAATTCTTTTAATCTTAGCCGTCGATTAGAGATAAGATCACGACCGTTGATGTGTCAATGAGAAAAGTATAAAGGAAGGGCTTAGGGTGAGTTGGAGGACATACATAGTGTCTAAGTGATCGAATTCTTCTGACGGAGCAGTGCTCGGATGAAGATCAAATCTGAGTGACTCAGAGTTGCAGTGAGGAGCAGATGCAGTGATTGCCCGAGAGGGAAAAGAGTAAAATGAAGAGAAAGGGCAGCAAAGAAGCAGTGGAGGCAGCGCAGCCATCAGAGGGTGTGACACAATGTCTCAGGTGGGTGACGCAAGCCCACGCACAGGCAACGCAGTGTCTCCAAGTAGAAATCCGAAGTTCTGCCGGAAGCAAGGGTTTCTAAGCCAGCAGGGTTGAAACCGAGATCTGGGAGAAGCAAATCCACGCAAAGCTAGGGTGACGCAGTCCCTCAGCCAAGGCTACGCAGGCTGACGTAGAGGCTACACAGAGCCAACAAGGGTTTCACCAGTTGCTCATCCGGATCAGCCGGGACTTGCGAGAGTGAGGTATATCTCACATTTTCTCTGTTTGCGGAGGTTTTCTCTATAGGGTGAGTCGAGTTTATGACACCCTAGATGTATTCAGAAAATGTTGCTTAGTAATAATAAACCCTCATATCTGCTGCACCGGTTTTCCCGCATTGGGTTTTTCCGGGGACATTTGTCCGAAAAATCTGTGTGTCATTTGTCATATGTGCGTGATGTTCAGTAAATGATCTATATTTGTGTAGGTTGTTATTTGTGTTTACTTCGAAGTTCGAAGCTTTTCTGAATATTCAGTTAAATAACTTGTGTAAATAATTCAAGTAGGAGAAGTCAATCAATAGTTAGTAGTAGGATCTCTATGCTCAGAAATTTTCACATGGTATCAGAGCATTGCAAATCAATCTGAACCATCAAAAAAGCGGCTGAAGATATTTGCTGCAGGAAGGGCAACTGAAGCAGCACTGATCCGAAAGAAGGCAACGCAACACCAGAGGGACAATAGACCCTGCAAGAGTGATGCGGAGTTAGTCTACTCACGCAAAGGCTAACGCAACTCCAGAGAGGTGACGCAGAGGCTGAAGCAACACCAAGAGAGCGACGTTAAGCCAGTCTGCTCAAGCAGAGGCTAACGCAGCACCAGGAGGGTGACGCAGTGCAAGTTGGTGAGTTGTTGTGCAGTTTGTCGGGGCTGTAAGTGCAGTTTCTAATCTTCAGAAGTTGATGGTGTGGCATAGGTTCTGTCAGTGCAGAATAGAGCTGAGCAAAGGTGACAAAAACAGGAGGAGAACAGTGGCTCAGCGGATTTGTGCCAAAGAAATCTGAGATTCGATCAGGAGGGTGATCGTAGAGGACTAATTCAGGAGATTTGGCGGAGGACTTCCGAGAGGGAAATCAGTGGTCAGAGGAAGCAGCGACTCTAGAGGGTTTCTATAACCAAGAAACCCTAATCCAATCTTCTGTTGAGTGCAGCAGGAGTAGAAGGGAGAGGAGTACCCGCTTCAATATATTTTGAGCTAGATGACTGTGTACGGACTGCGTGATCAGGATAGGTTGGACGGTGTGTCCCGTGAAAATTTCTAAACATAGAAATCCTACTATAGTGTCTTGATTTACTTTTCCTACTTGATTTACATTACAAGTAAATTTTCTCACTTATTCAGTAAAATTAGCGAAGTAAACACAACTACAACCTACACATTTATAGATCATTTACTGAACATATCGCACTCATGACAAAGTGACAGATTTTTCAGACAAATGTCCCCGGAAAAACCTAATGCGGGAAAACTGGTGCAACTAGCTCTAAAGGGTTTTATTATTATGCAGAATCTGAATACAACAATATCTGGGCACCAAAATGGTTCGCCCTACAGAGAAATTTCACGGCAGTAATACCTCTTTCACTCGGAGACAGAAAATATGGCTGATTCACAGCCTCAAATAGGATTTATAGAACTCAAGCCCTTTCTAGCCCACCGGAAACCCTAGTGTTGTCCCTCAACCCTCCCCGTCAGCCTTTTTGGCCTACGTCACCCTCTCTGGCCTTACTCTGCCCCTGCGCTGCCCTGACTAGGCCTGCGTCACCCCTAAAGGGTTCCTGCTGCCTTTGCGCTGCCTTCTGCTGGGCTCTGGCTGAAATGCGTATCTATGGTTGGCCTCTACGTTGCCTGGTACACTGCCTCTCTACCACTGTTGTATTCTTTACCTCAGATCAGATCATCCCTTGCCAATCTCTTCCCCTCACCGCATTGCAAACTCACTTCGAAATTCTTAGCAAACCATACCTTAGAATTTCGACTTAGCTTCAGTTCTCTGCCAATGTGTGTATTCTCCAACTAACCCCAAGCCCTTCTCTTATACTTTTCTCGTTGGCAAACCAACAGTCGTGATTTAATCTCTAATCAACAGCTGAGATTAGAAGCTGCTTGATCCACGTCACTTAGAACATTCTCATCACATGTTTAATTTAATTCACTTTAATCTTTTAATTTTCCTAAGTTAGACTTGGGGACCTTAATTAAAAATATTAATTATTTGAATAACTATCAAACCAGATGGAATTTCTTTAAACGCTTTCTAGGTCTTGGATATCTCATGTACTCCAGCTCCTCCACAAAATTTTGGAGCTAGAGCACATCGGATGCTACCCCAAAATCTCAACACTCCCTCTTAGCGAGGAGTGTGCTCTAGCAATACTTCCATACTGAAGCATTGCCCTAATCTTTGGCATCGGTCACCGCATTGATGCTTGGCTTGCTGCCCTCCATCATTGCGTTGTTGCTGCTCTTTGTACTGTTGCCCATGACTCTGCCACATCTATACTACAGATCCCTCTCAAATTGTTGCATTGTGCTGCTAACTTCTGCACTTCAACTCAGTGGTTGAAAACTAAGCAACTGAAGGACCCCTGCCCAATCACTGCCAGACAAGTCAGTTGGGCTGCATGATGCATCTCATCACCAAAGCTCCCTTGGCTGCTGCTTTGCGCTTTCCTCCTGAAGCCACTGCGCTGCTATAGCTCTACATTGCTTAAGCATTGCCCCCTTTGCGTTGCTGAAGTCCCATCAACCCCTTTGCGCTGCTACTTCTACGCTATTGTTGTCTCTGCACTGCGCTACTCCCTCTACAACGTCCCAGCTCTGCCCTCTGCTTCACTGTGATTTTCTGAACCCAATTCTCCAGTCATCCCCGCTACTGTCTTAAGGCTCCCGTAGCACATATATGATTGAAGAGTCTGGGCACCTCAAGGATCATGCCTTCCCATTTGTAGCTTCTCTACAGATCAATATCGCCCCACCTCTTCTCTCGAGGCACATGAGCACTCATGGCCACATCATCATCAGAGCCATCATCTTCTTTAGCTATTGCAGCCTTGGAATCAACTTCCTTGTCCTTCTTCCTTAGAGGATAAGTGGCGGCGCAGTGTCGAAGTTCACCACACCTGAAGCATCGGATCTTGGATAGACCCCGCTACTTCCCTTGTTGCTTCTTGCATGTAAGGGTTGCATCTTCCTCTTCCTCCTTCTTCACTTTGTTGGATCCGGTGCTGGTTTGTCTCTTGGTCATCCGGCGGGTTTCCTTTTGTCGAAGGATAGCCCACATGTCGTCCCAGCTTGGAAGGTCTTGTCTGCCCAAGATGCTTTGGACAAACGTTTCCCATTCATCTGAAACTGCATTTAGAGCAGTCCTCACCATGACATCATCCTCCACTTTAACCCCCATGGCAATCAACTGATCCCAGATTGTCTGCAACCTGAAGAGAAAAGGATCGATTTCCTCCCCCTTATTCATCACAAACAACCTCATCTAGTTCTCCAGAAGCATCTTCTTCTGGACGAATTTCCCTTAATACATTGTGGTCAAAGTTGTCCACATAGCATTAGCCATCTCCTTCTCGGCAATGTGTGGTACCACATGATCCTTGACCCCATCCATGATGAGGCGCTCAGCATGCGCCTCCGCTTCATTATGCTTCGCGAGAAGAGAAACATCGATTCATGTAGCCAAGACGTTCTTTGCATGTTCCTGTAGTGCGTATGCCTCCAGGACCATCAGGATTCTGGCCTTCCAGATAGCAAAGTTGGACAAGCCGTCCAACCTATCCTGATCACGTAGTCCGTATGGCACCATCTAGCTCAAAAAACAATCTGTTGAAACAGATGCTCCTCTCCCTGCTACTGTTGCTACTCTCAACAGAAGCCCGGATCTAGGGTCCTTGGCGAAAAGGCACCCTCTATAGCAACTGATCCCTCTGACAACTGATTTCCCTCCTCGGAAATCTGCCAAATCCTCTGAATCAACCCTCTTCGATCACCCTCTTGATCGTTCCTCAGATTTCTTTGGCGAAAATCTGCTAAGCAACTGTTCTCCTCACGTTCTTTGTCCACTTAGCTAGGCACAATTCTACACCGACCAAATCTCCACCACACTAGCAACCTCTGAAGATTCGAAGCTCCACTTCCAGACTACTGCAACTCCATACAACACCCTCAAAACTGGAATACGTCCCTCTGGATGACCTCTGCGTGAGCAGACTGGCTCAGCGCAGCCTCTGTGCAACGCAGGCTGCTCCTGCGTCACTCTAGAAGGATCTGCGCTGCCCTTGCATCACTCAATTTGGACTGTGTCAGCCCCTGCGTTTCCTCTGTTGGGATTGCGTCCTCCTAGTGCTGCACTATCCTCTGGAACTATGCTGCTTCAACTGCCTTCTCTGCAGCAAAAAATTCTTCAGTCGTTTTGCTGGTGATTCAGCTTGATCTGCAATGCTCTGATACCATGTGAAAATTTCTAAACATAGATATCCTACTGCAGTGTCTTGATTTACTTTTCCTACTTGATTTACATTACAAGTTACTTTTTTGAATTATTCAGTAAAATCAACAAAGTAAACACAACTGCAGCCTACACATTTACAAATCATTTACTGAACATAACACACTCATGACAAAGTGACACAGATTTTTCGGACAAATGTCCCCGAAAAAACCCAATGTGGGAAAACCAGTGCAACTAACTCTCGAGGGTTTTATTATTATGCAGAATTTGAATACAACAATAACTGGGCACCAAAATGGTTCGCCCTACAAATAAATGTCACAGAAGTAATATCTCTTTCACTCGGAGACAGAAAATATGGTTGATTCACACTCTCAAACGGGATTTACAGTACTCGAGCCCTTTCTAGCCGACCAGAAACCCCAGCATTGTCCCTCAGCGCTCTGCGTCAGCCTTTCTGGCCTGCGTCAGCCTCTGCGCTGCCCTAGAAGGGCCTAGGTCACTCTCTCTGGGCTTACGCTATCACTGGGCTGCCCTGATTGGGCCTGCGTCACCCCTAAAGGATTCCTGCTGCCTCTACGCTGCCTTCTGCTGGGCTCTGGCTGATATGTGTATCGTTGGTTGGCCTCTGCTCTGCCTGGTAAACTGTCTCTCTACCGTTGTTGTATTCTTGGCCTCGGATCAGATCATCCCTTGCCAATCTCTTCCCCTCACCGCATTGCAAACTCACTTCGAAATTCTGAGCAAACCACGCCCGAGAATTTCGACTTAGCTTCAGTCCTCTGCCAATGTGTGTGTTCTCCAACTGACCTTAAGCCCTTCTCTTATACTTTTCTCGTTGGCAAACCAACACACGTGATTTAATCTCTAATCAACAGCTAAGATTAGAAGCTACTTGATCCACGTCACTTAGAACATTCTCCTCAAATGTTTAATTTAATTCACTTTAATATTTTAATGTTCCTAAGTTAGACTTAGGGTCCTTAATTAAAACGATTAATTGTTTGAATAACTATCAAACTAGATGGCATTTCTCCAAACACTTTCTGTTTCTTGGAGATCTCATGTACTCCAACTCCTCCACAAAATTTTGGAGCTAGAGCACATCTAATGCTACCCCAAAATCTCAACATGTCCAACTTCGCAATCTGGAAGGCCAGAATCTTGCAAGTCCTGGAGGAGTACAACATCAGAGACCATGTGGAAAATGTCTTAGTTCTGCCAACCAATGCAGACACTCTGAAGAAGTTTAATGAGAATCAGGTGCGGAAAAAGCGCTTGATCATGGATGGGGTGAAGGATCACGTAGTCCCACACATTGCTTTTAAGAGGACAACACATGAGATGTGAACACCCTTGACCACGTTGTATCAAGGCAGCTCCGTCCAACGGAAGATGCTTCTAGAGAACTAGATGAGGATGTTCCAAATGCATAAGGGGGAAGAGATAGATCTGTTCCTCTCCAAAATGCAGATGATCCATGATGAGCTGATTGCCATGGGGCAACACCAGATGAGGGGCTCTTGGTGAGGATTGCCCTGAATGCAGTCACTGATGAGTGGGAGACCTTTGTCCAAAGCATTTTGGGCAGAGCCCAACTCCCTAATTGGAGTGACATGTGGGCTATCCTTCGACAGGAGGAGATACGACGAATTACCAAGAGGGAATTCAGCAACAGAAGTAGCAAAGTGAAGAAGGAGGAGGAGGAGGATGCGGCCCTTGCATCAAAGGGACAACAACAGCAAGGGAAGAAGAAGAAAGACCTATCAAAGTTCCGGTGCTTTAGATGTGGCGAACTTGGACACTTCGCCAACACTTGTCCTAAGAGGAAGGACAATGAATCTTCTGATTCCAAGGCAATAACAACTAGAGGGGACAGTGGTAGTGAGGATGATGTGTCCATGAGTGCTCATGTGCCTCGAGAGAAGAGGTGGGGTGATATTGATCTGTAGAGCAGCTACAAATGGTGAAGGCGGGATCCTTGAGGTGCCCAGATTCTTGGATCACATACAAGCTACGAGAGCCTTAAGACAATAGCAGGATGATTGGAGCAGTGGGTGTAGAAGATCATATATGAAGCAGAGGTAAAGCTGGAACGCTATAGATTGGAGCAGTGCAGTGCAGTGGCAACAACAGCGTATAAACAGAAGCGCAGAGGCTGATGGGACTTCAGCAGCGCAGAGGGGTAGTGCTTACGCAGTGCAGAGCAGCACCAGCGCAGAGGCTCTAGAGAGACAACGCAGCGCAGCAGCCGAGGGAGCTTCATTGATAAGATGCAGCCCGACTGACTTGTCTGTCAGTGATTGGGTAGTGGTCCTTCAGTTGCTTACTTCTCAGCAACTGAGTTGGAGTGCAGCACTTGGTAGCATGATGAAGAAATTTGAGAGGGAGTTGAAGTACAGATGTGGCAGTATTAGTGACAGTGACATTGGCAACATGACAGAGAGCAGCAGCACAGTGGATGAAGGGCAGCAGGCCAAGCATCAATGCGGAGACCGATGCGAGATATCAAGGCAATGCTTCAGTGTGGAAGTATTGCTAGAGCACACTCCTCGCTAAGAGGGAGTGTTGAGATTTTGGGGTAGCATCGGGTGCAGTCTAGCTCCAAAACTTTGTGGAGGAGCTGGAACACCTGAGATCTCCAAGACCCAAAAAGTGTTTGGAGAAATTCCATCTGGTGTAAAATTTATTCAAATAATTAAATTTTTCAATGGGGACCCTAAGTCATTGTTGATGTCATCATGAGGTGACCTTAGAGATTTAGTTTTGGTTACATGAAGAGCAGCGATGACACCTTCATGAGAAGACAAAGTTGTCATTCATGAGTTGACTCTGAAGGTGTAGATATTTTCAGAGCTCACTGCATAAAATATTGGGAGTTGTGAAGAATTACTAAACTTATCTTCAAGCATTGAAGCTGTGGGTTGGAGCCCTAGAGGATAGGAGTCCTCAAGAAGACTAAGTTGCTGCCTGTACCAGAGATAGGGTTGGCGTCCTACAAGTTGGTGCCTCAAAGTGACAAGGTTGGAGCCTTGGAAGATACAGTTGGAGCCCTAGAGGTCGGAGCCTCATGAAGTCCAAGTCGGTGCTTGGCAAAGTACAAGTTGGTGCCTGGTAGAATTGAAGATTGGTGTCTTCATCTAGGGTTGGAGCCGTACACCTGATTGTACTGGATTTATTGTAAAGAAGAGGATTGAAGTCCTCATTATATCTGACTAATAAAAGTATTTATTCTTATTATTCATTTTGTGTTCTAATTATAAGTGATATAACTGGTACAAATAACAATTGAAAAGAAATATTGATTCACTCCCCCTTCAGTATTTCCAACAAATCAAACTCCACTAAGACTTGGTGAATTTGATCGAAGATCGGTGAGTTTGATCAATGTTAAAATCTGAAAGTTCTATGCAGAAATTTAAAAATTCTTTGCAGAAACTTGAAAGTTCGATGTAGACAAATGAATGTACTTGCAGAAAATTGAATGTACTTTGCAAAAAACTAAATGGAACTGAATATACTTTGCAGAATGTTGAATGTAATTTGCAGAAAAACTGAATGTACTTTGCAGAAAGTTGACTGTACTTTGCAGAAAATTGAATGTACTTCGCAGAAAACTGAATGTACTATGTTGTTACAATTACTTAGAATGCGGATTTCTTCTTCACAACTTTTCAAATCATCAATTTTAGATAGAACATAAACTTAAGAATCATATGAAGACAGCCAAGCACAAATATGAGACACTGAGAGTTAGGCCCAATGGCCATGAAAAAACCCATAAGGGAAAAACCCAAATGATTCTTCTTCTATTAGATTTCTTCAATTGTTTAGCAGAGTACAAAGAGAGAGAGAGAATGACAATGAATAAAGTCACCAATGTTTGATCAACTTGCAACTGAAGTGCTCTTACTCTTTTCTTGAATATCTCCTCCTAGTCTTGATTAGATCTTGTCCTACACTTGCTCCAATTCTTCCCTTGCTCTTACTCTTCACTTGCTCTCACACTTCTCTTGCACACTCAAATTTATCTCTAGTTCTTCACAATGAACATGTTACTCTTAATTCTCACTTGCTCTTGCTTAAATAGATGAGAAAGGAGAGGAGTTACAAAATGAATTCATTCCTTGAGAAAATAACAGGAGAATTGAATTCCATGAGGGAGGAGTTACTTGAGGAGAACTGTAACTTATCCCAAGAATAGAGAGAGAGGTACACTTGTCTTGAGGAGTTACAATTTGAATTAGGGAGAGATAGAGGTACACTTGTCTTAAGGAGTTACAATTTGAATTAGGGAGAGATAGAGGTACACTTGTCTTGAGGAGTGAATTAGAGAGAGGGAGAGAGGTACACTTGTCTTAAGGAGTACCAATTTGAATTAGGGAGAGAGAGAAATTTACACTTATACATGAGAGAATATTTGGTGAGAGTTACAAATCAAATTGAATGAGGGAGTTACAAGTGCATTTAATGAGGAGTTACAATTTTTCCATACATGAATTAGTGAGGGAGAGTTACAGTCTCTTAAGTTTGGAGTTACTATTTTATTCCAAGAGAGAGGTTCAATTTTCCAAGAAAGAGATTCTTAATTTAATTTACTTATTTAATGAGAGAATTCATTTTTATTAATCCATTAAAGGTGAAGGCACGGGATGTGTTTTTCAATACGACCAAGGTGGATTTTTTGTTGTTGAATTTGGATTTGAATAAACTGCAATTCCTTCTGAATGTCCTAAAGACCAAAGTCTGGTTTTCCAAAATTAACCGACGAAGCCAGAATCGCTTTAGCCATAAGACTATTCATAAACCAATAGAGATATAAAGTCTTTTTGTATTGGGCGATGCGACCACGGGTATCCTGGATCTGGGGCGAGAAGTTGCCAATCCTCCACCTGCAATTCAACTTCAGCTTACTGGTTGAGCTCTGTTTCCCATGACGAAATCAATTGTTTCACTTGGGCTGGAGTTCCGACATTGTATGCCTAAACTGCTTCCTTGATTACCTGTGCATCTTCCCTATGACCACTTCTCCTCGGTGATTGAGCTGAGGAGGACCCTTTTCCACTCCGGGTGCCATTTTGCCTGCCCCGGCCTCGACCACCATTGCCAAACATGCTAGCACCAAGGGACGGGCAGACCATTGTACTAATTTCAATATTGTCCAGACTCTGAGCAGGGCAACGAAAAAGGAAATCCAAGGACCAATTCCAGTTGTTGAACCCGCGGCACAGAGCAAACACTGATAAAAAGAACCTGAAACAATTACATTAAAAAGAGGCAAGAAAAAAATATTGTTAGGTGAAAGCTTGGTCGAAAAACTGAAAGCCATCCATGGAGGCCGCCAACACCATAGTGAACCACTGCTCAACACCACGTGCTCGGGAATACTATAAAACATTAGGAGGCAAAACAAATTATGCCAATGCAGAAACCAAATAACAGAGACCGGCTCCTCGAGCCTCAGAACTTTGGAAGCCACCTCATAAACATTACAAACCAAAGTCAAGAAGGTAACTTCCGTTGCTGTGCTCGGAATGGACATAACAAGAAAATATCCCTTACTATTATCAAAACCGTCCTTTTCTACATAAAGATGGAGCCAACTTCAAACATGCATGCCCATTATAGATAGTAAGATGCCAAAGAAAACATACACACATAAATAAAGATCATACATAGAAATGACAACCACTACAAAAAATTGCCAATTTTCCAAATACCCTTTATGGAGTCGACGAAAATTCCAATTACCGAGAGCAGTCTTTCCATTGTCGCAATGAACAAACTGAACAAACCACAAATGATGGGGCAGAGAATTAGAATAGGAAACACACCCAGTTATCTGCGCCATTAACTAGAGGAACGAGAGCCCAACCAAAATTATGTGACACCAACCCAGTCGAGTCATATGAGTTGAACACCTCGAGAAGACAATTAGGGCCTCGCACCATACCAAGACAGATGCATTTAGGAGGTTAATTTCCCTCTCCACTTGAAATTTATGAGCTTTTCCGCTCATACCAGCCATAGTAATCACGCCATTACCATCTGCCATCCCACTAACACTAGCACACACATGCATTCTGGGAGGTGGCCGCCCTTCTGCCCTGCCAATAGTCCTTTCAATCATGTCATTCATCCTGAGATAGATGTTGAGCCTCTTCGCACCCTAATCGGGGACCTTGATGGCCTTCCTCCTCTAGCCCCTAGTTTTGTGGAGCATCCTGAGCTAGGATTTGAAGAAGGGAACCCATCTCCTCTTGATATGGGTTATTCATCCATTGGGAATCTAGGGACAAACCCATATGTTGAAAACCCCAATTGGCCAGATAGTCAACCGCTTTGTTACCAGTCCTTAGGACATGAGAAGGGATAATATAATCAAATAAGGGAATGATTTCGCTGATCTCCTGGATCAAGCGAGCGGTTCTCCAGCTCTGACTCAACTTATCCCATTTGGTACCATGACTCAATCGTTCAATTACTTCTATCAGTAGGTTCGAGTCTCCTTCCACCAATAACTTTCGGAACCCTTCCCTTCTTGCAATGAGAAGCCCGTGCGTAACAGCATTGAACTCAACCTCGTTATTGGTGGAAAATCCACAATCAAATGCATACAAATAAATAATCTGACTCTGGGAATCTCTTAACAGACCTCTATAGGCTGCATCTCCCAGATTACCTTTAGAGGCCCCATCAAAATTTAACTTCAGAAAAACAGTAGGGGGGGGGATAAAACTTGGCAGGTGAAACTCTGGAGGAGACCAAAAGTTTCCAGGATGTCGAATAGAGCATTTGTGGGGAGAGATTCAGAATAGATAAAACCCCAGCTTCATGAGGGGCAACTTGCCAGTGATCCGGATGCCATTTCTTTGCTAGTATAGTCTCCCTTATGTTTTGAATAACCCCTACCCAGATCTCGTCTTGGGAGAGGCTTTGGTCCTTGAATACCCATCTATTCCTTTCCTTCCAAATCGCCCAGAGGAGAAAACCCAGGGCAAGATTCCAATCCCTGTTTAGGACTGGGCTAGAGAAGATGTCGTTCCTACATAATTGTATAGATGTCCTGATGTTGGTAATGTCTCGATCCATATGTCCAAAGAGTTGGCCTATGTTTCTCCATAGTTGGTCCGCAACGAGGCACCGATTTAAAAGATGCTCCATATCTTCCATATCGGCTCCACACATGCAACATAGTGACAACCCCTGAATTCCCCGTTTATGGAGCTGATCTCATGTGAGAATTCTTCTACGACACACCAGCCATAGAAAGTGATCTACCTTGGGCTAGAATTTCCCTGTCCATATTTTTCTCCATATGGGATTTATTTGATCCAAAGGTTTGTCAATGACTAATCTATAATATTCCTTGATTGTAAACATCCCTTTGGTTGAGTAGGCCCATCGGAGAATATCCGGTCCATCCAAAGTTGCCAGCTTCCGAGATTTGAGCTCTTTTACCAGCAAGTCCCATTAAGCTGAATCTAGGGGGATATGCCAATCCTTTTTCTCTTTCCATTGTCTCCAATCTAAGTTCATAGATGGCTTCCAATAATGTTCTACCAAAGTACAATTTTGACTATTGGTAAAAATAAATATATCAGCTAGATCCCGTAGACTGAAGATCTTTTCTCACTGTTGCTAGGAGTCTTGCCAAAAGAGTGTCTATCTTCCATTTCAAATTTCCCAAAAGGTATGAGATCTGATCAGATCTTTTTTTGTCAATGATAGATTTGTTGAAAAGTGTAACTAGGTTTGGTCTTCATAATGACTAGTAATTATGAATTTATGTAATGAAGAAAACAAAGATAATAAAATGTATTTTGTAATGTTTGCCTCATGGGTTTCATGAGCAAGGAGTTTTTATTATAGGTCAAATACTTCTTATTGATGTCATTAGGGATTTGTCATCTTGTCATAAATATATAATTTAGAGTCATGTATATGAAGTGTTGTTATACTTATGAAGGACAATTATTGATGTAAAAAGAATGCTTCAAGACCTTGTCATAATACTCCTTGAAGTCAGCCTAGAAGACGCTGGAAGACACTCCTTGTAAATCCAGCTCACAAGCAGATGATCATGTCGGCCTAGGGTAATGAGATAGTCCCTATATATAGGATTGCGGCCTCAATATTGTAGCATGAAGTTTGGATCAAGTCTGAGATTTCAATGTGTGGAAGGGTCTGCGGTCTTGGATATAAAATAAGGGAGAGTACAACAAGGACACAAGTGTGAAAATTTCAATCCAGAAGATATTTCTATAGTGATAGATTAATTTTTCCTACTTATTATTTCAATAAGTTATTTACGGAATTATTCCAGTAAATTTTGAAATAAATACTACTGCAACATTCACTTATGTATATGAGGAGAAAGGAAGAGTAATAAATATAAGCATAAGAAACAATCACATGTACACACTTATTTTTGGACAATTGTCCCCGGAAAAACCCAATGTGGGAAACCAGTGCAGCAGATGAGGGTTTATATATTATTCTTCAACAATGAAATTCTTTACAAGGAAAAGACTGGTAGACTTCCTTAGAAAACACCTTAGATAGATTCTCTGGTTCCTTCTAGAGAATTCCTAACACCCGAAAGACCCACTATCTCCCTCTGTGTCACTCTGCATGAGCTCTGTGTGGGCACACTGCGTTGCTGCTCCGCGCTACCTTCTGTGGCCCTCTGCATCCCTCTCTCTTTCTTCTTTGTCATTGCTAACTCCCTCTCCTCCTTATGCCTCTGCAACTCTCCCTATGAAATCGAATTCTGTTCCTTCAAAATCGACTTCCTTCGGATTACTGAGTGTTTGCCCGGCTTGCTTTCCAAATGACCCTCAAGCCTTCCTTTATAATCTTTTCATTGACGAAACAACGACCCAGATTAGAAGTCTAATCAATGGCCAAGATTAAAACTTGACTTGATCTTCATTCTCTAGAAGATTCACACTATGTTTCATTAATATTCACTAATTATTTAATCTCCCTAAGTTTAGACTTAGGCTCTACATTAAAATAATTAATTATTTTAATAAAACACAAATCAAGTGGAATTTCCACAAACGGTTACTGGGTTCTTTGGAAAACTGATGTCCAAGCCTCCTTACAAATTTTGAGACTTGGAACACTTTCCGATGCTACAAAAATCAACAACAAGGAATCTCAGTAAAGGATATTGTGATTGGGTTGGGTTACAATGATGACATCTCTGTCATAGTTTCCTTGCATAGCTCAAGAGACCAAGACCTACTACAGCAAGGATTAAAGTGTGATTTCAGTGTGTGCTATAGGAATAAATGAAGAAGGGTGCCACAGTGTGAATGTTGAGGATTCTACAGTGTGAAGAATAAGGGTGATACAACAGGGAGTAAATAGTCTATATGGTATATGTGGATCTGCAAAGAAGTCTATCTTTGTTTCAGACTAAGTTTGCACCTATATCACTGTAATTATAGTGAAGACCGAAGGTTGTCTCATGTGCATACACAGTTCGGTCTAGGGCTGGTTGGAAGTGTAGAGGGGTGTTGGAAGGAGACCAAAGTAGGAAACTGTTAGAGGTTGAAAGGTAGGAAGCATCTTATGAAAGGCTAGAGACTGAGATTCTCTAGGTGACAGTGCAGAACGGTGCAAAGCAGTGCAGAAAGAAAGATCAACATAAGAGGCCGAGAGGAGCAGTGACAAGGTCTTGGAGGCATTCTGGATCAAGGGTCTATGTCATGGTTATGGTACTCGTCAATGGAAGATCTATAAGAAGAATTGTTTTGGGTTTTCCTCTTCAAGAGGGAGAGGTTTTGACCCTAGCTTGAAGAGCCTAAACTTTGTGTCTCTTGTGCTTTGGTAATTGACTTGAGGAAAGACATAATAAGTTAACTAAGATAAGATCTAAGTAAAGAAGCATAACAAGTATATTACAAGCAGTTATCAAGTAAGAGAATTGAATTAAACTTTGCCCCTACCAAATTCTCAACATGATATCAGAGCTAAGGTTCTAGAAAGGGCTATTTGACAAGAACACACTCAAGTACCAAGAAGATCAAGGATCAGTTTTGTAGAAGGAAAAAGTCAAAGATCTACATTAAAGAGTCAACCTTCAGATTCTAAAGAGGCAGGTTGCAAAAATTGGAAAGCCATCTCAAGAAGATCAAGGACACCATATAGAATCCATCATCATCAATAAATATTTGGTGTTGAAATCAAATCAATATTGTTGGAGTCACCATCAAGCCATCATCATCATCAAGGATTCAAGGTGGTTTAGCTCTCTTAAAGAAGCCAATCTAAGAGGGAGCTCATACTACTATCTACATCATCATCATCAAGGAAGCTGGTATAAAAAGAGAAACATCTATTCAAGTATCTTTATGACTTCATTTGAATCTGTCAAAGTGCCTTTTTGCAAAGAAAGCAACAAACTAGTTGGGGTTTCAAACTTTCTTTCATGGAAGAAAAGGACAGATCTAAATTAAGAATGCAGTCATGCGAAATACATAAAAGGATACATAAGAGGCCAGAGGATTCTTATAGAATCCATAAAGGACTCTCTCATCCCCTATGTATCAAAACTAGAATCTTCAAAAAGGGAAATATATGACAAATTGGTGGAGCTATTCTCGGTAAGTACTGTGGGAGAGGCAATATCTCCAAGACAAGAACTATACAAGTTGGATATGTCTAGAGAGGATGGAATAATTTCATACTTTATGAAAATTTCTAGAATACAAGATCAATTGCAGGAATTGGGAGAAGAAATGTCTGATAGAGAAATAACTACAGTAATGATGAATGATCTACCGGAGGATTGGGGAAATCTCACTTCAAAGAAGCAACACCATTCCAAAATCTATGGTCTCTATGAGAAATAAAAGAGACAAGGTTGAAAGCTAAAGTGGATATAGAATCAAATGAAGAGAATCAAGCCTATGCTACCATATCAAGGAGAAAGGAAAGATTCGGTAAGTTTTGTCCTCAAGAATAAAAGAAGAAACATGGATAAGATACAATGATATGGGTGTAACGAAAGATTGTCCAAAATCTAATAAGGATAAGAGGAAAAAGGAAGAAGCCCATATTGTCGGAAAAATGGTAGAACCAGATTCAAAGAAGTCTAAGAAAGAAGAAGTGAAAGATCTCTATAATAATTGAGATCATCTTCCTCTTTAAGAGGTATCTATCAGGTTGTAAAATAATATGTTAGGAAGAATGCAATATTAGATAAATGCATCACTCCAGGATCGGCATCATGATGGAAGCATTGAAGGAGGAGCACTTGTTGTAGGAGGATGTCTGTAACACATGTGACATCTATGCTATAAGAGGCTCCTGGGAACCTTTCTGAAAAATCAACATTTATAGAAAGCAGTCATCAAGATCAAAGGTCATCATTCAATAATCAATAAGGAAACATATGCTGACATTTTCTAATGGCGTCCTCTTTGGACTCACTAGTTAGAAAGAAAGCAATAGGTTTCCTTGATAAATTATAACTTGCAGAATTCTGGGATTAGAAATGATGACATATTGATAAAGCAGGTCAAGGGAATAAAAAAAATCTTCACTCCAGGGAAATTTGTTGTAGGATGACTCAAAGAAAGGAAATGAGGTACATATATATATTTATGCTGACAATGGATGCTATATAGACAATTCATAAGGTTGCAGATAGAAGAAGTATGATCAAAGAAAGCAAAAACTCTTCCGATACACAGGTTTTCAATAGACATGATCAACAACTGATGAAATCAACATAACATGTCCTCATACGAAATATGAGGTGGAAAGAAGAAACTCTTCCAATGCACAGGATGTCAATAGACATGATCAACAACTGATGAAATCAACATAATATGTCCTCATATGAAATATGAGGTGGTTGTGTACAAACAAGGAACTACCTACTGGAAGTTCCTGGGAATGAATAAAATTGTGTGGAAGGAAGAGATCATGAGAATTTCAACTATGATAGAAGGCAATCAAAATCTGTAATATTCCTAATTAGCACCGCTAATTGGAATATTTCATTTTTGTATAGTTTTGCCACCTATAGTTAAATTAATAAATAAAGTGAGGAAGAGGGGGTCAACTCACTTTAATAAAATAAAGTGCTTCCTAGTAGATGAACGTTGTAACTTAAAGGGGAAAGCCTTGGGGGTCCACACACACATGAGAGAGGCCTCACGTAGGCTCCTAAGGTAACTGCGCAGGTCAAAAAGGAACTCAAGGACTCAGTTAGGGTTTTGGAGGGAGCTAGCACTATAAAAGGGGGGGTTTCACTCCATTTGGCATTATTGATATGTTGATGATATTGTGAGCTAGACTTCTGTCTACTTCAGCACGCCGGTTGTTTAGTCGGTCTGCAGCACTGTTTAGTGCGAACTGAGTGTCTCCGGTCGGAGATCTCGCCCTTGGCCCCGGGGGACTTCGAGTGCCTGCTCAGGCAAGGTATTTCCCTTCAGTTTCAGTAGATGATTTGCAGTGGATTTTGGTGGACGTTTGCAGAGGAGCTGGCCCTTGGAGTGACTGCGCAGTCCAGGAGAGAGGACGTAGTTTCAGCAGGGAGGACGCAGTCAGTGTTTGTGCAGCACTGTTGTGGGTGATTTGGTGGTGGCTTCAGCGTATTTCAGCCTTGGGGAGATTGTTATTTCAGCCGGAGGGTTTGCAGGAGGATTTAGGCCCCTTTCCCAACATATTTCTTGAGCTTCTACGCTGTTCCTAGGAGAGACAGCGTTTTCATTGAGGAGGGCTTTCTTGGTGGATTTTCGGAGGTGGAGCATTTGCTTCATGGTTTCTGGGTTTTGTCCGGAGGGGTGAGTATAGACAGCCTTCCGATTTTCAGTTCATTCCGGTGAGGGGATCAGCCCCTAATTCCAGTACATTGCAGCAGCAGCTTTCTACGGCAGTTTTCTCCAGCAGCTAGGACGCAGTCTCTGTTGTAGCCATTTCTTATTCTGAGAGGGTCTTCACTTGCCTAGAGCAAGGATAGGTGCACTCATTCTGATTATCTCTTGTACCCCATATATGTATTCTCCGATTAATAGAATGGCTTAGCGTTCTGGTATTTTATGTGTACTTGTTCCAAATTCTAGTTCCGGCATTTTGTTCTATAGAGCTGCTTGTTTGTTTGCTGTGTATTACTATTTATTTCCCGTTGGGGATACTACAGTGGTATCAGAGCATAGTTCTGGCTCAGCCTGTGGAGCTGGCAGTCTATGACGCCCGGGGATAATCCCTACTTTGATTGGAGGAGACACAGAGACGTTGAGAGTAGGTGGGAGGACCCCTTCAGAGAGAGGGATTCTGATCAGGAGCCACCTGAGACAGATTCAGAGCAGGAGCAGCCTGCAGGGAACACAGAGCAGCAGGACCCGATGGCAGACGATGAGGGTTCGAGGAGATGGGATACACTCCTCCATCACATGCAGGAGATGACACAGAGACTCACGGCATTAGAGGTCAGGCAGCGGGAACCCCCTAGGGTTTTTCAGATCGGTGAGGGATCGGGTATGTCCCACCACGTACCAGTGCATGATGCTATCCCCATTGTGGCATCGCATGCACCCACGCGATCCACTATGCCCACATTCTTGCCAGAGGATGCAGGGGCAGGAGTACAGAGGGGTGCACAGAGGGATATTCCAGCACCCACGCGATCCACCACGCCTACCTTCCTGGCAGAGGACGCAGGGGCAACAGCGGCGCAGCGAGAGCTAGAGCCGGGTCAGATGGGTGAGCTTTTTGCAGAGTACCAGGCGTACGGGCCGGCATTTCGAGATTCTATCACATTTAGAGACTTCATCCAGGTCCAACATGACATTAGACCCCGTGATCATCACAGAGGGCACAGTCATCATCGTGATGACCACCGCGCAGCCAGCAGATTCCATTTGCCCACGTTTGATGGCTCATCAAACAGTTCAGCAAAGTCTTGGGTGGAGAAGTTGGATATTTATTTCCAGCTTAACCCGATGTCGCAGTCAGAGGCCATTAAGGTGGCAACATTACATCTGGACGGTGAGGCCCAGGACTGGTGGTTCCATGGGATGACGACACTCGGACATTCTGCAGTGACGACATATGCCTAGTTTACCCGGAGGGTGATAGAGCGCTTTGACAGGAGGGACCCGGAGCAGCACTTTGTTGAGCTGACAAAGCTCAAACAGACTGGGAGTGCAGAGACATACATTTCAGACTTCTTGAGGGTTTCGGTGATGGTACCTGATTTATCTGCGGCTCGGATGGTTTACATGTTTGTGGAGGGATTGTCAGAGCCACTTCGTGGCCTAGTCCGGTCGACCAGACCAGCTACCCTTCAGGATGCCATCGGCAGGACTCAGGACTTACAGGATGTCTTACCCAGGACTCGGACACCTTACCCCCAGAGACAGGCCTTCCAGCCTAAGGGGAAGGACACGAGGGTTCCGCCTCCCAAGGCGAATCCTAGACGAGGGAAGTTTGATGACGAGGCGAGGAGAGAGCTGAGGAGGAAGCGGTTGTGCTTCACTTGCCAAGAGCCATGGGCACCGGGACATAGGTGTGCTGCAGGGAAAGCACATTTCATTGAGGTCTTCTCTGAGAGCAGTGGAGAAGAGGATAAGGGGGATGACGTGGAGGCAGGAGATTGTTATGCAGCGCAGGGTACCTTACCACCTCCACCACCCGCAGCAGGTGGGGCATCATTTGCACCCACTGGGGGAGCTCTAGCCGCATTGCGAGGAGTTCCCAAATACTTGACACTGCGCGTACGAGGGACAGTGCGCGGGCAGCGGGTTTCAGTCTTAGTTGATAGTGGGGCCACCCACAACTTTATTGATGCCCAGATGGTTGAGCGGAGAGGCATACAGACAGAGGGTTTTGGTGGATTTTCCGTCTTGGTCCCAGGAGATCAGACTATGGCATGTGCTCGGTATGTTCCAGAGTTATCTGTGACGATGGGCACTTATACATTGACAGATCACTTCGTTGTGGTGGATATTCCGGACACTAACCTGATATTGGGTGTTCAGTGGCTCATTACTCTGGGGAAGGTCACGACAGATTGGAAGGCCCTAGAGATGGAGTGGGATGATCCCAAGACGGGGAGGCATGAGAAGATACGGAGACAGCACACATACCCGCCTCAGACGGTGTCGGCACACAGGATGGAGGCGACCTTCCGCAAGGGAGACATAGAGTGGACGGTAGAGTTGCGAGCTTCAGAGGCAGTGGATACAGGTCAGACAGTGCATCCTGAGCTACAGTCTATTCTCGACAGGTATGCAGTGGTATTCGGGGATATTCCACCAGGGCAGCCACCGGATCGGGGGTTTGAGCATACGATCGAGCTTGAGCAGGGGATACAGGCAGTGATTACCACACCGTATAAGCATCCCAAGGCCTATCGGGACGAGATAGAGCGGGCTATTCAGGAGTTGCTGGCCCTTGGTCACATTCGACCCAGCACGAGTCCTTTTGCTTCTTCTGTAGTGCTGGTGAAGAAGAAGGATGGCACATTGCGCATGTGCATTGACTACAGGGCTCTGAATAAGAAGACCCTGAAGAACAGGTACCCCATCCCCAGGATCGATGAGCTGATGGATGAGTTGAGAGGAGCACCGTTCTTCTCAAGATTCACTTGATATCCCAAAATTAATGACACGCGTGAGGAATGTAGACACCTCAAGACCGTCTGTGTCATTGAGGTACTTTGAATTTCTCGGGTCATGCCATTTGGGCTGACTAATGCACCCGCTACCTTTCAGTCGTGCATGAACCACATTTTCAGGGGTCATCTGAGGAAGTTTGTGCTGGTCTTCTTCGATGACATACTTATATATAGCAGGACTTGGGAGGAGCATCTCCAGCATATTGAGACAGTTTTGCACATCTTGGAGGAGCAGCAGTTCTATGCCAAGCTCTCCAAGTGTGAGTTCGGTTTGACAGAGATACTGTATTTGGGACACATTATAGGAGTGGACGGGGTGAGAGTCCACGAGGAGAAGATCAGGGCCATCAGAGATTGGCCAGAGCCGCAAAATGTGACAGAGCTTCGGGGATTCATTGGCATTTGCACATACTACAGGAAGTTCGTCAAGGGCTTCTCAAGGGCTTCTCACAGCTTGCTGCACCCCTCACAGATTTGACGAGGAAGGGGGCATTCAGTTGGTCGGACACAGCACAGCGAGCTTTTGACAAGCTCAAGGAGGTGATGAGCAGTTGCCCCATGCTGGCATTGCCAGATTTCACACAGCCTTTTGTCCTCGAGTGTGATGCATCAGGAGAGGGGATTGGTGCAGTTTTGATGCAGGGTGGTCACCCGATAGCTTTTGAGAGCCGGAAGCTCCTTCCACATGAGAGGTTGTATCCCATATACGACAAGGAGATGTTGGCCATCATGCATGCATTGGCCAAATACCGGCAGTATCTAGTGGGCAGCAGATTCAGGGTGAGGTCAGATCACAACAGCCTGAGGTACTTTCTGGAGCAGAAGCAGTTGCAGGAGAGACAGCAGAACTGGATCAGTAAGATCCAAGCCTATGACTTTGACATAGAGTATGTCAAAGGCAAGAATAACGTGGTAGCCGATGCCCTTTCTCGTAGACCGGCCACGTTATCACTTATGAGCTTGGACGCTGATTGGAGGGCTCGACTGCTGGTAGAGTACTCCAAGGACAGGTTTGCGTGTGAGGTGTTGGATGGGCAGGTAGCAGATGACAGGTACAGGGTGGTCGACGAGATCATCTATTACAGGGACAGGATCTTTTTGACTGAGGGATCTCAGCTCAAGAAGAAGATACTCCAGGCTTCACACGATTCTCCATTGGCGGGCCATCAGGGGTTCACCAAGACTTATAGGGCTATCCGGGAGAGGTTCTCATGGAAGGGCCTCAAGAAGGACGTACTCCAGCATGTCAGGGAGTGCGATGTTTGCCAGCGGAACAAGGGAGAGATGAGCCATCCTGCAGGGTTGTTGCAGCCTCTTCCCATCCCGGAGGGGAAATGGGAAAGCATATCGATGGACTTCATCACAGGGTTGCCCATGGTGCAGGGCAAGGACTGCATCTTTGTCGTCGTTGACCGACTGACGAAATATGCCCATTTTTTTGCCATATCCGCACATCACACAGCAGCGCAGGTGGCTGAGCTGTTCTTCAGGGAGATTTTCAGACTACATGGTCTACCCAAGACCATTGTCAGCGACAGGGACAGCCGCTTCATGGGCGGATTCTGGCAGGAGCTCTTCCGACTAGTGGGGACCGAGTTGACCCCGAGCACTAGTTATCACCCCCAGACGGACGGGCAGACAGAGATAGTTAACAAGTGGCTGGAGGGCTACTTGCGTAACTACGTCAGTGGACAGCAAAGGGCACGGCTGAAGTGGCTGCATCTGGGCGAGTACTGCTACAACACGACGCATCATATGTCTATTGGTATGTCACCTTTCTATGCTTTGTACGGCTATCATTCCTTATCTTTTGTGGACATGATGTTTGGTGTTAGCAGGGCTCCGAGAGCCAAATTATGGATCCAAGAGAGCCAAGATATCCTCCGAGCTCTCAAGGACAACATAGCCACAGCACAAAATCAGCAGAAGTTGTATGCTGATAAGGGTCGGGTGGAGAGACACTTCGAGGTAGGGGACTTGGTCTACCTACGACTACATCCATACCAACAGTCTTCGCTTAAGCAGAAGGGGGCGGAGAAGCTTAAGCCCCGCTTTTATGGGCCATACAGGGTGATACGTAGGATCGGGCAGGTTGCATATGAGTTGGAGCTGCCCCAAGGCAGCAAGATTCATAACATCTTTCATGTATCATGCCTGAAAAAGGCGCTGGACCAGCAGGTGACAGTCACAGAGGAGCTACCACCCACGGATGATGAGGGGCATCTGGTGTTGCAGCCGGAGGCTATTATTGATACTAGGGAGAGGCAGCTGCGGAGCAGAACGAACAGGGAGTTCTTGGTGAGATGGAAGAACTTGCCGGATGAGGATGCCACCTGGGAGGATGAGAAGATATTGCAGCATCCATCACTTCAGTTGCTTGAGGACAAGCAACGTTCTGCCGGGGGAGACTGTAATATTCCTAATTAGCACCGCTAATTGGAATATTTCATTTTTGTATAGTTTTGCCACCTATAGTTAAATTAATAAATAAAGTGAGGAAGAGGGGTCAACTCACTTTAATAAAATAAAGTGCTTCCTAGTAGATGAACGTTGTAACTTAAAGGGGAAAGCCTTGGGGATCCACACACACATGAGAGAGGCCTCACGTAGGCTCCTAAGGTAACTGCGCAGGTCAAGGAGGAGGTCAAGGACGCAGTTAGGGTTTTTGAGGGAGCTAGCACTATAAAATGTGGGGGGTTCACTCCATTTGGAATTATTGATATGTTGATGATATTGAGAGCTAGACTTCTGTCTACTTCAGCACGCCGGTTGTTTAGTCGGTCTGCAGCACTGTTTAGTGCGAACTGAGTGTCTTCGGTCGGAGATCTCGCCCTTGGCCCCGGGGGACTTCGAGTGCCTGCTCGGGCAAGGTATTTCCCTTCAGTTTCAGTAGGTGATTTGCAGTGGATTTTGGTGGACGTTTTGCAGAGGAGCTGGCCCTTGGAGTGACTGCGCAGTCCAGGAGAGAGGACGCAGTTTCAGCAGGGAGGACGCAGTCAGTGTTTGTGCAGCGCTGTTGTGGGTGATTTCGTGGTGGCTTCAGCGTATTTCAACCTTGGGGAGATTGTTATTTCAGCCGGAGGGTTTGCAGGAGGATTTAGGCCCCTTTCCCAGCACATTTCTTGAGCTTCTGCACTGTTCCTGGGAGGGACAGCGTTTTCATTGAGGAGGGCTTATTGGTGGATTTTCGGAGGTGGAGCATTTGCTTCACGGTTTCTGGGTTTTGTCCGGAGGGGTGAGTACAGACAGCCTTCCGATTTTCAGCTCATTCTAGTGAGGGGATCAGCCCCTAGTTCCAGTACATTGCAGCAGCAGCTTTCTACGGCAATTTTCTCCAGCAGCTAGGACGCAGTCTCTGTTGTAGCCATTTCTTATTCTGAGAGGGTCTTCACTTGCCTAGAGCAAGGATAGGTGCACTCATTCTGATTATCTCTTGTACCCCATATATGTATTCTCAGATTAATAGAATGGCTTAGCGTTCTGGTATTTTATGTGTACTTGTTCCATATTCTAGTTCCGACATTTTGTTCTATATAGCTGCTTGTTTGTTTGCTGTGTATCACTGTTTATTTCCCGTTGGGGATATTACAAAATCCAAGGAAGAAAACTTGACTAGAAAATCTCCTGGGAAGATATGTAGACTCTGATAAAAGTCTAGAAAAGATGAATACCCTTGGCGATACATATCTTTTGGAGATGTGTCAACATATAAGAAGGATGTCAATACCTACAAGAAGGTTGCAATGGTGAACAATCATCACTAAGGTAACTTTTGATTTAAGAATTCACATTTATAATTGAATAACATATGATGAGCTTATGCAGAGCTGCCAAATGGAAGTAGATGACTTCGACGAGTTGATAACCATATGGCAGGATGAAAGATCCTTGGAAGATATATGGTTCAAAAGAAAGTAGCATAACATGAAGATAGATCAGATGAGAAGACTAATGGATCACTTTCTAATAGAAGGCATGACTCATGGATGAAAGTGATGGATGATCTGTGCCATATGAAGAGATCTCAAAATTGAAGGCTCCTCAATTCATGACATCAACGGAAGGAGTCCTTCATGAGAAGTTGGATGTTTCCATTATTGTTGCTACAGGTCCCTGTGAAATTTTCAAATCTGAAATACTACTGCAATGATAGATTTATCTTGCCTACTTATTTACAATAAGTTATTTACGAATTTCTTTCAGTAAATTCTGAAATAAATACAATTGCAGTAATCACTTTAATCATAAGTAGAGAATAGAACATAACACATATAACGCAATAGAAACAATCACATGTACATAGTTATTTTTGGACAATTGTCCCTGGAAAAACCCAATGCGGGAAAACCGGTGCAGCAGATGAGGGTTTGTATTATTCTTCAGCAATGAATATTTTACAATAAGTAGACGAGAAGATTTCTTAAGAAAACACCTGAGATCAATTCTCCAAATCCTGACGGAGAATTTCTAACACACGAAAGGCACCCTAGCTTCCTCTGCGTCACTCTGCGTGATCTTCTACGCAGACCCTAGGCTAGACTGCATCACTCTGCATGGGGACTCAGCGTTGCTACTCAACGTTGGCCTCTATGGCCCTCTGTGTCCTCCTCTTGCCTCTCTCTGTCACTGCTGACTTCCCCTTCATTCTACTTTCGCAACTCTCCCTCTGAAATCGAATTCTATTCCTTTAGAATCGATTTCCTTCGGGTACTGAGTGTGTGCCCCGGCTTGCTTTCCAAATGACCCTCAAGCCTTCTCTTATAATCTTCTCATTGATGAATCAACGACCTAGATTAGATCTCTAATCAATGGATAAGATTAAAACATGACTTGATCTTAATCCTCTAGAAGATTCTCACTCTGTTTTATTAATACCCTTTACTTATTTAATTTCCCTAAGTTTAGACTTAGGGTCCTCATTAAAAATAATTAATTATTTTATTAAAATACGAAGAGAGTGGAATTTCCACAAACGATTTCTCGGTTCTTAGGAATACTGATGTCCAAGCCTCCTCACAAAATTTGAGACTTGGAACACTTTACAATGCTACAAAAATTAACACTCCCTCTTAGCGAGGAAAGTGTTCTAGCAAAATGCCAACTGCATCTTCTCTGACATGAAGCATCTATTACGCTGCTGATGTCTCGGCTGCAGCCCCTCATCTGCTGCGCTGCTGCCCATGACACCATCTCTGTCACTGCCTCATCTGTACTACAGCTCTGTCACTGCCTCATTTGTACTATAGTTCCCTCTGAATTTCGAGTCTATCCATTCCTCCTACTGGAATGGATTCTTGACCATCCCCATCTTTTCTCTGAAGTAAGCAAACTTAGCCTTACCCAGAGCTTTCATAAGGATATCTACCACCTTCTCTCCTGTAGGAATGTACTTCAATTGTACATCTCCCTGTTGGACATAGTCTCTGATGAAGTGACACCTGATGTCAATGTGCTTTGACCGATCATGAAACACAGATTTTCAAAGAGCTTGATGCAACTCTGATTATCACACAAAATGTTGGTCGCTTCCATCCTCTTCTTGAGTAAGTTCATGAGCAACTTACGAAGCCATATGGCCTCACACGAAGTTATGCTAGCTGCCATATATTCAGCCTCGGTTGAGCTCAGCGCCACAGACTTTTGTTTCATACTGCACTAGGAAGTCATTCTTGATCCAACACTGAAACAATACCCACTGGTACTCTTTCGATCTATTGGACTTCCAATCCAGTCTACGTCAATGAACCCACTCAACTGGATGTCATTTCCCTTGGCGTACCTCAATCCAAACTCGACTATCCCCCTCAAGTACCTAAGAACATGTTTGGTTGTTGCTCAGTGAGCCCTCCTTGGTTCTACCATAAACTGACTAAGGGTATTCACAACATAACAGAGGTCTGGTCTAGTATTGACCAAATACATCAGTGACCATATGAGTTGCCTATACAAGGTAGGATCAACCTCATCATCCTCGGACATGTCGATTTTCTTCCAGTTTGTGATCATTGGTGTAGCCATGGGTCTACAGTCCTCCCTCTGAAATCTCTTCAGAATCTATGTAGTATATCTTCCTTGCCCAAGGAAGATTTCTCCCTTCTGCTGCCAAACTTCCAAACCCAGAAAATAGTGCATCCGCCCTAGATCCTTCATGTCAAATTCTGTAGCTAGATTTTCCTTGCAATCTTTGATGAGCCTAGATGATCTAGTCAGAAACTGATCATCTACATATATCACCAATATTATAGGCTCATCTCCTACTCTCAAATAGTAGAGATTGGGATATGCGTCACTCTTGACAAATCCCATCTTCTGCAGGCAGTGTCAATTCGTCCATGCCAAGCTCTAGGGTCTTGCTTCAGTCCGTACAAGGCTTTCTTAAGCCTGCACACGTGAGTCTTCGGCTCATGCATCTCAAAGCCCTCTAGGTGTTCTATGTACACTTCTTATATCACCCTATTCAAGAATGTTGTCTTGACATCCATCTGGTAAATCTCCCATCCCATCTGCGCTGCAAGGGATATGATGGATCTAATTGAAGTGTACCAAGCTATTAGGGCGAAGGTTTCTTCATAGTTGATCCCTTCCTTCTGACCGTACCCCTTAGCTATAAATTTTTCTATACTGCCATCTGCAGCATATTTAATCTTGTAGATCCATCTCGAACCTACAACTGATATGTCTAGAGGTCTAGGAACTATTTCCTAGACATCATTTATCATGATGGAGCTGTACTCCTCCACCATCGCGTCTACCCACACTTGAGGCTGAGTTGCCTCCTGAAAACTAGAAGGTTCTCCAACCTATGCTACCAATTCCTGGTACCTATCAAGTTGTCTGCGTTGTCTCTTCTCATGTCTAGAAGCTCCAACAAACTCCTCCGCATCCCTTAGAGTCTGTTGTAGTTTTCTGCTCATCCTTCCACTGGTGGCGGGTGGATTTACCTGCTCTCCCTGTTGCACTTCCTCAGAAAAACTATCCTTAGGATCCTTGTGCCTTGGAGAGGCACCAGAGCCATCTTCCGCAGGTCGTTGTGGCTGGACCAGCAAATCCTCCTCAGACTGCGTAGCAGAAGACATTTCCCGGGATTTCTTGAAGGATCTCTCCTCCATGAACTTCACATCCCGTCTCACTACTATCTTCCTACTCTCGGGGATATAGATGCGGTAAGCCTTGGCATTCTCGCTATACCCCACAAGGTATCCTTTCTTTGCAGTCTGATCCAACTTCCTCCTCTTCTCATCGGGTACATGGAAATACACTATATTGCCGAATATCCTAAAGTGGGTCACTTCAGGCTTGCTGCCAGTGAACACGCTTTGAGGAGTAACCTTACCCAATGCGCTATGAGGAACCCTATTATGCACATACACAGCTGTATTACAAGCCTCGACCCATAGGAATTTGGGCATGTCTTGATCATACAGCATTGCCCTTGCAGCTTCGACAATAGTCCTGTTTTTCCTCTCTGCGACTCCATTGTGCTCCGGATTATATGGAGCGGTCCATTCTCTCTTGATGCCTTCCATTGTGCAGAACCTTGTGAAGTCCTTACCAATGTACTCTCCACCATTGTTTGATCACAATGTCTTGATCTTATTCCCTGTCAAATTCTCCACAAGAGCTTTAAACTCCTTGAATCGCTCAAAGACCTCATCCTTGGTCTTCAAAAGTAGATCCATGTCTTCTTGGAATGGTCATCGATGAAGGTGACAAAATAGTTTGCACCACTAAAATTATTCGTGTAAATTTGTCCACAGATATCTAAGTGTATCAATCCCAACACACTCTTGGCCCTATTGCTTCTTCTCAGATACGTTGCCTTGGCATACTTCCCTAATACGCACCCTCTACAAACATCGTCTCGTTCGGTGCTAAGTTCTAGAGCTCTTGCTACAGTCTTCTTGAGAATTCTCAAGGCTCCATGATGTAGATGCCCCATTCTTCTATGCCATAACTCATTCAAATCTTTCTCATCAGTACTGCTTATCAAAACCATTGGGGACTCGAGCTGTAATTTGTATAGTTTATGGATCCTGACTCAAATTTGTGTGGAAATTTTTGAACCTTTACACTTTGTGCAGAAATTATTTACTGTTAATCTGGTTATGTTCCTCCTACTTAGACAAGTTATTAACTAAATAAATTCAAGTTAAATCGAAGCAAAACACATAACAGATCTCCACCAATACAGATCTAGAACAAGTTCATGCACACATAGACAAAGTGACACAGTTATTTATGGACAAATAGTCCTCGGAAAAACCCAATACAAGAAAACCAGTCTCTGGCTACTGGAGGGTTTTATTATTAAGAATTTTCTGAATACAACAAGTCCGAGTTCCAGATCTGGAAAACCTGACGGAGATATATTAGATCTACAACTCACTGGCTGATCTAGGGCCAAAATAATGACTGATCCACACCCTCAAACGGGATTTACAGAACTCAGCCAATATTAGGGCCTAGCAACCCCAACGCTGCCCCTGAAAGCCTCTGAAGCCCCTTTGACCCTCAACACTACTCCGGAAAGGTCTGCGTTACCCCAGACTGGGTGACGCAAGCCC
Organism: Pinus albicaulis; assembly: GCA_034641835.2. Lineage (NCBI taxonomy): Eukaryota > Viridiplantae > Streptophyta > Pinopsida > Pinales > Pinaceae > Pinus > Pinus albicaulis. The sequence continues at coordinate 1,147,555,039 of CM076570.1, forward strand.
TACGCTGCCCCTTAGGGTCTCTAGGTAACCCTTGAGGGCTTCCTGCTGAAAAATCACACTGTCCTTGGAGGGACTGCACTGTCCTTGCTGCTGCAACTTCCCTTCTCCTCTGCGCTATCCTTTGAGATGATCTCAGCCTCTTGTGTATTCTAGACCCCGGGATCAAATCATCCCCTTGGCCTAAATTCCCCTCTATAGCTGAAACACTTCTAAATATTCTTAGAAAACCCTACCCTAGAATCTCAACTTAGCTTCAGTGCTCTGCCTCTGTGTGTCTTCACAAATGACCCCAAGCCTTTCCTTTATACTTTTCTCGTTGGGAACCCAACGGCCATGATCAGATCTTGAATCAATGGCTAAGATTAAAAGAAAGTTTGATCCGTATGACTTAAAATAATTTCATCACATGTTTAATTAAATTCACTTTAATTATTTAAGTTCCCTAAGTTTTAACTTAGGAAATACATTAAAATAGTTAATTAATTTAATATCTCCTAAACCAGATGAAATTTCCCAAATCAATTTCTGGGTCTTGTAGATCAAGTGTACTCTAGTCCCTCCACAAAATTTGGGAGCTAGAGCGCAACTGATGCTACCCCAAATACACAAAATCTCAACACTCCCTCTTAGCATCAAGGGTGTGCTCTAGCAATACATCACACTATGCATTACATGATTTTGGGCACTGGTTCTGTGCTGCTGAATATTGGCATGTTGCCACTCAACTCTGCACTGTTGCTGCCATTCTGCACTGTTGCCCATGACTCTGCCACTACCACTGCAACTCCCTCTCAATATGTTGCATCTGTGCTGCTCATAGCACTGCCACTGCTGATCTGTTGCACTGCAACTTCAGTTGTTGAGAGAAACAACTGAATCTCCTGCCCAATCTTTGACAGACAAGTCAGATGGGTTGCATCCTCATCACCGAAGCTCCATAGGCTACAGATTTGTGCTAGTATCTAAAGAACGATGCACAACTACAGCTCTACACTGCATAAGCAGACTCCCTCTGCACTACTGAAGTCACATCAACCCCTTGTGCTGAAATCTCACGCTGTTGCTGCACTGCACTGTCCCTCTGCAACGTTCTGCGTTGTTGCAGCTCTGCACTACGTAAGCAACTTTGCTCTGCACTGTTGCTGCTTCTACGTTGTTGCTGCCTTTCTCTGCGCTGCTCCTTCCAGTCTTCAAATCTGCCTCTGCTTCTGCTTCATCTGAGATCTATGCATCCACTGCTCCACTTGTCCCGCTACTGTCTTAAGGCTGTCGTAGCTCGCATGTGATCCAAGAGATGAGTTGCTCAAGGATCTCACCTTACTTCTATGTAGCTCCTCTACATATCCATGTCACCCCACCTCCGTGGTTCATGAGCACTCATGGCTGCATCATCTTCTGACTCATCATCTGCCACAGCTGCTTTGGAAGAAGGTGCTTCCTTGTCCTTTTTCTTTTGAGGAAAATTAGTGGCAAAATGTCTCATTTAACCACACTGGGAGCACTTGATCTTTTAGAGATCCTTCTTCTTCTTCGGCTGCTTCTTCGATGCCAAGGCTGCATCTTCCTCATTTTCCTTCTTTACTTTGCTCAATCCAGAGTTGTGTTGCTTCTTGGTGAATCTACGGAGTTCTTCTTGACGTGGAATTGACCACAAGCTATCCCAATCTTGGAGGTACGCTCTGCCCAAGATACTTTGGACAAAGGTTTCCCACTCATCTGTGACTGCATTGAGGGCAGTCCTGACTATCACATCGTCTTCCAGCTTAGCACCCGTTGCAGTCAGTTGATCTCTGATTGACTACAATTTGAAGAGAAAATGCTCCATGTCTTCTCCCTTGGTCATCATGAATGACTTCATCTGAGTCTCCAACAACATCTTTCTTTGGACAGATTTTCCCTCATATAGGGAGATCAAGGCCTTCCACATCTCATTAGCTATATTCTTCTCAGCTAAGTGTGGTACAATATGGTCCTTGATTCCATCCATAATCAGCGGCTTGGCATGCCCAGCAGCCTCCTTATGCTTCCGAAGGAGATCCGGATCTGTCGGTGTGGCCAGAGTTTGTTCTGCATGGTCTCTAAGATTGTATGCCTCAAGGACTATCAAGATCCTTGCCTTTCAAACCGAAAAGTTTTAGAGGCCATCCAACCTATCCTGATCACGCAGTCCATGAAGAGCCATCTACTCAGAATGTGTCGAAACTTCCTTTTCTCTTTGCTAAAGAAATGGATCTAAGGCCCTTGGTGAAACAAGCACCTTCTGCTCCCTCTGACCACTGATTTCCCTCTTTGGAAATCTACCAAATCAATTATGATTCAGCTCTTCTTTGATCCTTTGATCAAACTGCAAGTTTCCTTTGGTTAGAAACTCTCTGAGAAGTTGATCTCCTCCTGCTCTTTGTCACTTGTGCTAAGGCTAAAAATCTGAAAACTTCAGAAATTTAACCCCAACGACACCTCTTGAATTTATGCAGCTTTTCTACAGTCTTTTCTAGATCTGACAGATTCAAATCTGAATCACACTAGTTGGCTTCAGACCAATCCAGCGTTGTTTCCGAGTTGCCTCTGCGCAGTAATTGTGTGGCTTGCTAGGAGACAGCGTTAGACAGCATCACCCTTCCCTCTGCGTGAATTTGCCTCTGAAAACTAGGCTGACCCTTCATATTTGCGTTTCTGCTACTTTTCCAGTGGCTTTCTGTAGCTAGAACCTTCAAATTCTTGCTAGTGACCCTCCTAGATCTGCAATTACTCCGATACCATGTGGAAATTTCTGAATCTTTACACTTTATGCAGAAATTATTTACTGTTAATCTGGTTATGCTCTTCCTACTTAGACAAGTTATTAATTGAATAAATTCAAATTAAAATCGAAGCAAAACACATAACAGATCTCAACCAATACAGATCTAGAACAAGTTCATGCACACATAGACAAAGTGACACAGTTATTTCTGGACAAATAGTCCCCGGAAAAACCCAATGCGGGAAAACTGGTCTCTGGCTATTGGAGGGTTTTATTATTAAGAATTTTCTTAATACAACAAGCCTGGGTTCTAGATATGGAAAACCCGACAACGATATATTAGATCTACAACTCACTGGTTGATCTACGGCCAAAATAATGACTGATCCACACCCTCAAACGGTATTTACAGAACTCAACCAATATTAGGGCCTAGAAACCCCAACGCTGCCCCTGAAAGCCTCTGCATCAACCTTTGAAGCCCCTCTGACCCTCAGCGCTGCTCCGGAAAGTTCTGCGTTACCCCAAACTAGGTGACGCAGGCCCTACGCTGCCCCTTAGGGTCTCTGCATAACCCTTGAGGGCTTCCTACTGAAAAATCACGTTGTCCTTAGAGGGACTACGCTGTCCTTACTACTGCAGCTTACCTTCTCCTCTGCACTGTCCTCTAAGCTGATCTCTGCCTCTTGTGTATTCTAGACCCCGGGATCAGATCATCCCCTTGGCCTAAATTCCCCTCTCCGCAGCTGAAACACTTCTGAGTATTCTTAGCAAACCCTGCGCTAGAATCTCAGCTTAGCTTCAGTGCTCTGCCTCTGTGTGTCTTTACAAATGACCCCAAGCCTTTCCTTTATACTTTTCTCGTTGGAAAACCAATGGCCATGATCAAATCTTGAATCAATGGCTAAGATTAAAAGAAAACTTGATCCGTGTGACTTAAGATAATTTCATCACATGTTTAATTAAATTCACTTTAATTATTTAAGTTCTCTAAGTTTTAACTTAGGAAATACATTAAAATAATTAATTAATTTAATATCTCCTAAACCAGATGAAATTTCCCAAATCAATTTCTGGGTCTTGTAGATCAAGTGTACTCTAGTCCCTCCACAAAATTTGGGAGCTAGAGCACAACTGATGCTACCCCAAATGCACAAAATCTCAACAATTTGTGCCTTCTTTTTCCAACTTCGGTGTTTGATGTAAACTTTGTTGCCAATAAAGTATACATCGTAACCCTTGCTCTGAAGTTAAGACGCATAGAATAAATTCATCCCCAATACTAGTACATGCAGTACGTTGGTAGCCTGAAGCTTGTTGCCAGCTTTTGTTTGAAATATCATGGTGCCTCTTCCAACAGGGGTACATTTTGCCTTGTTTCCCATAGTAATTTGAAAATTCATCTACTCCTCCTGGTAGATCGAGAAGCATTCTCAAACTCTCGTCATATGAGCAGATGCTCCACTGTCAATATACCAGATCTCTAGAGAGGCCATGATTGACACACAAGTAAATTCCTCTTCTATTCTGGATGCCAGAACTTAAATGTCATGATCCCTTTGCTCCTCCATGCGTTCTGGAGAACTGCATGAACCCTTCCGAGTTGTTGCTGCATCAATGTCGGACCTTCGTTCCATTGCAGAATCTCCTCTTTTGTTACTCGTCTTTTGCTCTGATACCATGTGAAATTTCCAAATATGAAATTCTACTGCAATGATAGATTCATCTCGCCTACTTATTTATGATAAGTCATTCACGAATTTCTTTCAGTAAATTTTGAAATAAATACAATTGCAGTAATCACTTTAATCATAAGCAGAGAATAGAATAGAACACATATAACGCAATAGAAACAATCACATGTACAAATTTATTTTTGGACAATTGTCCCTGAAAAGACCAATGCGTGAAAACCGGTGCAGGAGATGAGGGTTTGTATTGTTCTTCAACAATGAATCTTTTACAATAATTAAACTAGAAGATTTCTTAACAAAACACCTGAGATAAATTCTCCAAATCCTGACGGAGAATTTCTGACCCCCGGAACCCTAGCTTCCTCTACGTGATCTTTTTCACAGTCCCTACATTGGACTGTGTCACTCTGCGTGGGGACTCAGCGCTGCTGCTCAGCACTGGCCTCCGTGGCCTTTTGCGTCTTCCTTTTGCCTCTCTCTGTCACTATTGACTTCCCCTTCCTTCTTCTGCTTCTGCGACTCTACCCTGCAACTCTCCCTCTGAAATTGAATTCTATTCCTTCAGAATCAATTTCCTTCGGGTACTGAGTGTGTGCCACAGCTTGCTTTCCAAATGACCCTCAAGCCTTCTCTTATAATCTTCTCGTTGATGAATCAACGGCCTAGATTAGATCTCTAATCAATGACTAAGTTAAAACATGACTTGATCTTCATTCTCTAGAAGATTCTCACTATGTTTTATTAACACCCTTTAATTGTTTAGACTTAGGGTCCTCATTAAAATAATTAATTATTCTAATAAAACACGAACCAAATGGAATTTCCACAAACGATTTATGGGTTCTTTGGAATACTGATGTCCAAGCCTTCTCAAACAATTTGAGACTTGGAACATGTTAGGTCCCTATATTACTAGTGTAGCCCATTATTTTCGGTAGTTGTAATATTCCTAATTAGCAATGGCTAATTGGAATGTTAAATTTTGCTCAATTTTGCCTTCTATAGTTTATCTATAAATAAAAAAAGTGAGTAGAGGGGACATAGCTCACTTTAGAAATAAAAGTTTGCTCCCTAGTAGCACAACGTTGTAACTTAAGTGAGCCTAGGGGGGGCCAAGAGACCACGCAGACACATGGAGGGACTGCGCAGGCCATGATGGGGCACGTGGCAACGTTGGAGGAGATGAGCATTAGGGTTGAGAGGGGCCAACGCTATATAGAGAGGAGAGCCCCCTTATTTTGATCATTCTTTGTTGATGATATTGAGCTGGTCGTTTTGACTTCTTGAGCACGCTGGCTGTTTAGCCTGTCTGCAGCACTGTTTAGTGCGTTGAGTGTCTCCGATAGGAGATCTCGCCCTTAGCCCCGGGAGACTTTGAGTGCCTGCTCGGGCAAGGTAGTTTCTTCAGCATTTTGCGGGAGGATTGGTGTTTGGGTTCTATTGTGGAGCCGTGCATTCAGAGAGACTGCGCAGTCATTGAGAGGGAGGACGCAGTCCATCCAGGAGGAGCTCTAGATTGGGATTCTTGCAGGGGTTTTGAGCCAGGAGATTGAGCAGAGGATCAACCTTTGCCTTTGGGAGGATTTTGGTGGAGTTTGAGGCCGTATTTCATTCATTCCTATTTAGCCTCTGCGCAGAGCCTTGGAGGCCAGCGTAATTCCCCAAGGGGGTGTTTTTTCGGGGGTCAGCGATTTCTGATATGGTTTCTGGGTTTTGCCGAGATTGGTGAGTAGAGGTGGATTTCAGATTTTCAGCTCATTCCGGCAAGGGGAACAACCCCTAGTCATCAGTTCATTTCAGCAGTAGCAGCTACACGACAGTTTTCCAGCAACTGGAACACAGTTCAGAGAGCATCCATTTCCTGGTTATTCTGAGAGTATTTCTTCACTTGCCTTGAGCAAGTCTAGGTGCCATCACTCTAATCACCTATTGTACTTCATTGTATTTCTCAGTATAATAAAATGGCTTACCATTCTCTCTCTATTTCTGGAGCATTTGTTACACATGTTATCTATGCTATTGTATGTCTGCATTATTGTTATTTTTATATCTTCGAGCATTCTAGTTCTATACCACTTGGTGTGTTTTTCCTCATACTCTTAGACAGAGTCTGGAAAGGGCCAGATAGCCTCAAGATCTCACCCTCTTCTCAGAGGTGAAATATCTGGTAAACGCCCTCCCAGTCCATCTCTGGTTAGAGTTTGCTGTGTTTTAGAGATATCCCCCAAAAAGGGATATTACAGTGGTATCAAAGCATAGTTCTGGCTCAGCTTGTGGAGCTAGTTGTCTATGACACCGGGGAAGAGGCCATATATTTGTTACAGAGGCAAGAAGTACAGAGATCGTGAACGTAGGTTGGAGAACTCCTACGGAGAGGGAGACTGTGTTCGGGTGATAGACGAAGAGCAGGAGGAGCCTGTGTTAGATTCAGAGCAGAGAGAGCCGATGGCAGATGATACTAAGGCCAAACAGTTTGGGGAGGCACTCCTCAAATTGGTGCAGGATTTAGCGAGACAGATTGAGGTGATGGGTCAGAGATTCACCGTTGTAGAGGCTAGATAGCGTGAGACCCCATGGGTATTCTAGTTAGGTGAGGGATCAGGTACATCCCACCATTTGCCGGAGCATGGTGCTGCTCAACGTGATACTACTTAGCCAATGGCTTCACATGCACCCACACGCTCTACCATGCCCACTTTCTTGGGAGCAGACACAGGGGCAGGAGCCCAGTAGGAGGCAGAGCCCGGACATATGGGTGATTATTTTGCAGAGTATCAAGCCTATGGGCAAGAGTTCAAGGATGCTCTCTCATTCAGAGATTTTGTTCAGCTCCAGCGGGACAGTAAACCCCGCGACCATCATAGAGGGCACCGGCATTATCATGATGGAGATACCCACTGCACATCTAGCAGATTCCATTCGCCTACGTTTGATGGTTCATCAAACAGTTCAACAAAGTCTTGGGTGGAGAAGTTGGATATCTATTTCCAGCTTAACCAGATGTCGGAGACGGAGGCCATCAAGGTGGCGACATTACACTTGGATGGTGAGGCTCAGGATTGGTGGTTTCATGGGATGGTTACACTAGGACATTCTGCAGTGACGACATATGTCGAGTTTACCAGGAGGTTGATAGAGAGATTTGACCGGAGGGATCTGAAACAACACTTTGTTGAGCTGACTAGGCTCAAATAGACCGAGAGCCCAGAGACATACATTACAGACTTCTTGAGGGTTTCAATGATGGTGCCAGATCTATCCGCGACACAGATGATCTATATGTTTGTGGAGGGGTTAGCAGAGCTACTTCGAGGTCTAGTCAGATCTACTAGACCAACTACACTCCAGGATGCTATTAGCAGGACCCGGGATCTACAGGATGCATTGCCCAGGACTCGAACACCTTACCCCCAGAGACAGGGCTTCCAACCCAAGGGGAAGGATGTGAGGATTCTGCCTCCAAAGGGGAATCCAGGACGGGCACAGACAGATGATGATGCCAGGAGGGAGCTGAATAAGAAGCGGTTGTGCTTTACTTGTCAGGGGTCGTGGGCACCAGGACATAGGTGTGCTGCTGGCAAAGCACACTTCATTGAGGTCTTCTCCGAGGATAGCGGGGAAGAGGATGAGGAGGCAGGAGACAGTCAGACAACCCAGGATCAGTTGCCACCTCCACCTCCAGGAGCAGGAGGTGCAGCTTTTTCACCCACAGGAGGGGCCCTTGCAGCATTGCGAGGAGTTCCCAAGTATTTGACGCTGTGTGTACGAGGGACAATACGGGGCCAGCAAGTATCAATTTTGGTTAACAGTGGGGCAACCCACAACTTCATCGATGCACAGATGGTCGAGCAGAGAGGTATACCAACCGAGAGCTTCGACGGATTTTTAGTTTTGGTCCCAGGAGCCCAGACGATGCAGTGTGCCCGGTATGTTCCAGAGTTAGCAGTGACGATTGGTACCTACACCGTGACCGACCACTTTTTCGTGGTCAACATACCGGATACCAATGTGGTACTGGGTATTCAGTGGTTGATTACTCTGGGGAAGGTCACCACAGATTGGGAGGCCTTAGAGATGGAGTGGGATGATAAGAATACCGGGAAGCATGAGAAGATCCGCGGGATGCACACTTACCCACCTCAGACTGTTTCGGCTCACCGGATGGAGGCAGATTTCCGGAAAGGAGACATAGAGTGGGCGGTTGAGTTGCGGGCATCAGAGGCAGGGACTACTAGTCAGGCAGTTCATCCTGATATACAAGCCATCCTTGACAAGTATGATACAGTGTTTGAGGATATACCACCAGGTCGGCCACCGAACCGAGGGTTTGAGCACACCATTGAGATTGAGTAGGGCATACAGGCAGTGATTACTACCCCCTATAGGCATCCCAAAGCCTATCGAGATGAGATTGAGCGGGCCATCCAGGAGTTGCTGGGTCTTGGGCACATCAAACCGAGCACGAGTCCGTTTGCTTCTTCCGTGGTGTTGGTGAAGAAGAAGGAAGGCACCTTGAGGATGTGTATTGACTACAGGGCCCTGAACAAGAAGACCCTGAAGAACAGGTATCCTATACCCAGGATCGATGAGTTGATGGATGAGCTGAGAGGAGCCAAGTTCTTCTCAAAGATTGATTTGAGGTCAGGGTAACATCAAATTTGCGTGAGGGAACAAGACATTCCCAAGACCGCCTTCAGGTGTCATTATGGGCACTTTGAGTTTTTGGTTATGCCTTTCGGGCTAACCAATGCCCCAGCTACTTTTCAGTCTTGCATGAACCATATTTTCCGCAGTCATCTGAGGAAGTTTGTATTGGTCTTTTTCGATGACATACTTATATATAGCAGGATTTGGGAGGAGCATCTCCAGCATATAGAGACAGTACTACATATCTTAGAAGAGCAACAATTCTATGCTAAGCTCTCCAAGTGTGAGTTTGGGATGACGGAGATGTTGTATTTGGGTCAAATTATTGGAGTGGACGGAGTGAGAGTTCACGAGGAGAAGATCAGGGCCATCAGAGATTGGTCGGAGCCGAGGAACGTGACGAAACTTCGAGGATTCATTGGCATATGTACTTATTACAGGAAGTTTGTCAAGAGTTTCTCACAGCTTGCTGCACCCCTTATAGATTTGACGAAGAAGGGGGCATTTAGTTGGTCAGATACAGCGCAGCAAGCCTTTGACAGGCTCAAGGAGGTGATGAGTAGCTGCCCAGTGCTTGCATTGCCGGATTTTACGCAGCCATTTGTTTTGGAGTGTGATGCGTCGGGAGAGGGGATCGGCACAATATTGATGCAGGGAGGACACCCTATAGCCTTTGAGAGCCGGAAGCTTCTTCCACACGAGAGGTTGTATTCTATATACGACAAGGAGATGTTGGCCATTATGCATGCATTGGCCAAGTTCCGGCAGTATTTGGTGGGGAACAGGGTCAGGGTGAGGACTGATCACAACAGCCTCAGGTTCTTTTTGGAGCAGAAGCAGCTACAGGAGAGGCAACAAAAGTGGATCAGTAAGATCTAAGCATATGACTTTGACATTGAGTATGTCAAGGGTAAGAACAACGTGGTAGTAGATGCCCTTTCACGTAGACCAGCCACGTTGTCTCTTATGAGCTTGGATACAGATTAGAGGGCTCGACTCTTAGTGGAGTACTCCAAGGACAGATTTGCATGTGAGGTTCTGGATGGACAGGTGGCGGATGACAGGTATAGGGTGGTTGATGAGATCATCTACTACAGGGACCGGATCTTCTTGACTGAGGGATCTCAGCTCAAGAAGAAGATACTTCAGTCGTCACATGATTCACCATTGGTCGGCCATCAGGGGTTTACCAAAACCTACAGGGCCATTAGATAGAGGTTCTCATGGAAGGGCCTTAAGGAGGACGTACTCCAGCACATCAGGGAGTGCGATGTTTGCCAGAGGAACAAAGGGGAGATGAGCCATCCTGCAAGATTATTGCAGCCTCTACCCATTCCGGAGGGGAAATGGGAGAGCATTTCAATGGACTTCATCACAGGGTTTCCCATGGTGTAGGGCAAGGATTGTATCTTTGTCGTCGTTGATCGACTGACAAAGTATGCCCATTTTTTCGCCATATCCGCGCACTACACAACAACACAGGTGGCCGAGTTGTTCTTCAGAGAGGTTTTCAGGCTACATGGTCTTCCTAAGACCATCATCAGTGACAGGGACAGCCGCTTCATGGGCGGATTCTGGCAAGAGCTTTTCCGGTTGGTGGGGACAGAGTTGACACCGAGTACCAGTTATCACCCACAGACAGATGGGCAAACGGAGATAGTTAACAAGTGGCTGGAGGGCTACTTGCGTAACTATGTCAGTGGGCAGCAGCTAGCATGGCTGAAGTGGTTGCATTTGGGGGAGTGCTGCTACAACACTACACATCACATGTCCATTGGTATGTCACCATTCTACGCTTTATATGGATATCACTCTTTGTCATTTGCTGACATGATGTTTGGTGCTAGCAAGGCTCCGAGAGCCAAGATTTGGATCCAAGAGAGTCAGGACATTCTCCGAGCTCTCAAGGACAATATGGCCACAACGCAGAACCAGCAGAAGCTGTATGCTGATCAGGGTTGGGTAGAGAGACAGTTTGAGGTAGGGGACTTGGTCTACCTACGATTACAGCCATACCAACAGTCGTCACTGAAGCAGAAGGGAGCTGAGAAGCTCAAGCCCCGCTTTTATGGGCCATACAGGGTGATACGCAAGCTTGGACAAGTTGCATATGAGTTGGAGCTGCCCCAAGGCAGCAAGATTTATAACATTTTCCATGTATCATGCCTGAAGAAGGCATTGGGGCAACAGCTGACAGCGACAGATGAGCTACCACCCACAGATGATGAGGGGCATTTGGTGTTGCAGCCAGAGGCCATTATTGATACCAGGGAGAGGCAGCTACGTAGCAGGACGGTCAGGGAATTCTTGGTGAGATGGAAGAATTTGCCGGATGAGGATGCCACTTGGGAGAGTGAGAGGATTTTGCAGCATCCATCACTTCAGTTGCTTGAGGACAAGCAACATTTTGCGGGGGGAGACTGTAATATTCCTAATTAGCAATGGCTAATTGGAATATTAAATTTTGCTCAATTTTGCCTTCTATAGTTTATTTATAAATAAAAAAAAGTGAGTAGAGGGGACATAGCTCACTTTAGAAATAAAAGCTCGCTCCCTAGTAGCACAACGTTGTAACTTAAGTGAGCCTAGGGGGGGCCAAGAGACCACGCAGAGGGGGAGCCCACGCAAACACATGGAGGGACTGCGCAGGCCATGATGGGGCACGTGGCAACGTTGGAGGAGATGAGCATTAGGGTTGAGAGAGGCCAACGCTATATAGAGAGGAGAGCCCCCTCATTTTGATCATTCATTGTTGATGATATTGAGCTAGTCGTTTTGACTTCTTGAGCATGCTCTCTATTTAGCGTGTCTGCAACACTATTTAGTGCGTTGAGTGTCTCCGATAGGAGATCTCGCCCTTAGCCCCGGGGGACTTCGAGTGCCTGCTCGGGCAAGGTAGTTTCTTCAGCATTTTGCGGGAAGATTGGTGTTTGGGTTCTGCTGCGAAGCCGTGCATTCAGAGAGACTGCGCAGTCATTGAGAGGGAGGACGCAGTCCATCCAGGAGGAGCTCCGGATTGGGATTCTTGCAGGGGTTTTGAGCCGGGAGATTGAGCAGAGGATCAGCCTTTGCCTTTGGGAGGATTTTGGTGGAGTTTGAGGTCGTATTTCATTCATTCCTATTCAGCCTCTGCGCAGAGCCTTGGAGGCCAGCGTAATTCCCCAAGGGGGTGTTTTTCGGGGGTCAGCCATTTCTGATATGGTTTCTGGGTTTTGCCGAGATTGGTGAGTAGAGGTGGATTCCAGATTTTCAGCTGATTCCGGCAAGGGGAACAGCCCCTAGTCATCAGTTCATTTCAGCAGTAGCAGCTACACAGCAATTTTCCAGCAGCTGGGACGCAGTTTAGAGAGCAGCCATTTCCTGGTTATTCTAAGAGTATTTATTCACTTGCCTTGAGCAAGTCTAGGTGCCATCACTCTGATCACCTATTGTACTTCATTGTATTTCTCAGTATAATAAAATGGCTTAGCATTCTCTCTCTATTTCTAGAGCATTTGTTACACATGTTATCTATGCTATTGTATGTCTGCATTACTGTTATTTTTATATCTTCGGGCATTCTAGTTCTATACCACTTGGTGTGTTTTTCCTCATACTCTTAGACAAAGTCTAGAAAGGGCCAGGTAGCCTCCAGATCTCACCCTCTTCTCAAAAGTGAAATATCTGGTAAACGCCCTCCCAGTCCATCTCTGGTTAGAGTTTGCTGTGTTTTAGAGATATCCCCCAAAAAAGGATATTACAGTAGTGTATCCCCCTTATTGTTATTGTTGTACCCCTGTATCCCCCATATTGTTATTATTGTGCCCCATAAAAGTCACTATTGTTATTGTTTAGCCCTTACATTATTATTGTTAGGTCAACTAGGATTATATTGTGACCCCATGGACTCCTATATATAGAAAGGAGGTTTTGTCATTTGAATCATCCAAGAATTGTTCATTTATGTAATGTAAAGGAGGTTTCCCTCTCGAAGTGGCTGATTTATAAAGTGTTGATCTCTCTTTTCTTCTATTTTGGGAGCTAGTTTCATAACATTTGGTATTAGAGCTTTGGATTCTAGGGTTTCACTGCTTCAAACAAGTCATCATGGCATTTTCACTATAATTTTTTTTCTACGAAATTTCAGACGCTAAAAAAAACCATTTGCGAAGAAATCTTGAGGAACTTCTTGTAAAAATTTCAGATCTTGGTTCGCAATATTTTCGAAGATACAATCTGTTGAAGTTAGGGTTTTTGCAGGGTCCTGAATTTCATATAAAAGAGGTGACCTTGATAAAATATTCATAAATATCTCTCTTAGCATCGGATTGGAATTCCGTAAAAAAGAGACTAAAATTACACGGACTGTAGTTTCCTGTTTATCAATTTCAAAGCCAAAGGAGGAAACAGTGACACATGTCACGCCATACAAGTTTGTTCTACTGAACTAGTCCATAATTAGGTCATTGTGGGAGATTGGGCATAACTTTGTCTTGAAAAATCCAAATCATGTCAGATCTGTGCCATTGGAAAGACAATTCAGAGGGATACTAAAGGACCGAAGATAAAATCTCAGGGATCCGAAATTACAGAGATACATCAGTTTCAATATTGAGCTCCTCAAAATCAGGAAAAAGGTGTGTACTTTTTTTCAAATTGCATAAGTCTAGTTTGAAAAATCAGTTTGAAGTGATTCCAAGGGAATATTGAAGCATAGATATCAATATTAGGTTCTAAAATGCCCTCTAAAAAGAATTCAACACCCATTAAGCCCTCATAATACTCTACTATGACTCATGAAGAGGAAGAATTGCAACATGATTTATCAAAATTACAAGAGCAAGTGCACCAAATTTCGCTCTCGCAAAGAGCAACAAAAAATGAAATGGAAGTTTTGAAGAAAGGTGTGGAAGCTACGATGGATGGTTTTAAGAAAGGTGTGGAAGTTAATATGTATGGTTTGAAGAAAGGCGTGGAAGCTAAGATGGATGGTTTGAAAAATGGCATGGAAGCTAAGATGGATGACATCGACGAAAAAATGAAATACAACATGGAAGACATGAAGAATGATCTAAAAGCAGACATGGAAGGTTTGAATAAAGGTTTGACAAAGTTGATACAAAAAATGATTCCTAATGGCAAAAAGGTAGTAGAGGAAACTCATGATGAGAAAAAAATAAATGTTAATCGTGATTTCATAAACTCTAATGCTGGATTGATGACCCACCATATTTCAAAGATCGATATGAGGAAGTTTGATGGAAAGGATATCATAACATGGATACTACAAATGGAGCAATATTTTGATCTCCATAATGTGCAAAACACACAAAAGGTACGCATTGCAACTTTATATTTAGAACAAAATAAATTTGTATGGCATCGGTCCGTAAAAAAATTGTCACTTGGTCAATTTTTACGGAGGAAATGATAGCACGTTATGAGGATACAAAGAGCAACACCTTTAGCCAATGGATAAATATCAAACAAAAAGGCTCAATGGTGGAGCACATTGAGGACTTCCAAAAATTGAATAGAAGAGTAACTGATATTCCAGAGGAACACAGAATTGATGTCTTCCTAGGGACTTTAAAGGATAACATCCAACATGAGGTTCGCCTTTGGGAACCTGATTCATTGGAGAAGGCATTCAGGTTGGCAAGAAAAATTGAATGTAAAATTATGGCAACAAGGAAGACTACCACTCACATCTATAAAGATGGAAGTGTTGCTACTCCTAGACTTCCACAACTTATAAGGTTGACACCACAACAATTGGAAGAAAAAAGAGAAAAAGGGCTTTGCTACAGTTGTGATAGCAAATACACTAAAAGTCATAAGTGTGCTGAGAAGAAATTATTTTACATAGATTGTGAGGAGGAAGAAGAAAATTAACAAGAAACTTCAAAAGAACAAAAGAAGAGGATATACACTAGGAACCAACCCTAGAGAAAGAAGAAATGAGTTCGACCATATCCTGTAATGCATTGGCAGGAATTACCACTCCTCAAACTCTCAAGATAGGACATATCAAGAAGAAAAAGGAAATAGTGTTGACTGATTCGAGTAGTACCCATAATTTTATTCATTGTAAGGTAGCCAAGGAATTGAATTGCTTCCTATACCCAACATGATAGTTTCAAGTGATGGTTGCAAATGGAGGAACTATAAATTGCTCTCGAAAATGCCATAATATCAAGCTAACCATGGGGAATATGTATTGAATAGTACAATGCTTTCCATTCCAATTGGAGGTGCTGATGTTGTACTAGGAGTACAATGGTTACAATCTTTAGGGACGATAGATTTTAATTTTAAAGAACTTTTCTTGAAATTTTTTTGAAAGGAAAAGAATTTGAATTACGGGGTATCGCAGGGAAGCCGGGAAAGATAATAAGCTCTAATGTCATGACAAAGATTCTGAAGAAAGAACAACGAGGCGTAATTGCACGATTATGCTCACTAGAAGTTCCAACATCAAAATCATCTATTTATCCAGATCTCCAAAAAGTCTTGGACAATCATTCCAAGGTGTTTGAAACTCCCAAAGGACTCCCACCTATTTGTGATCATGATCATGCTATTCATTTGATTCCAGGAAGTGCTCCTCCAAACATCAGGCCTTACAGATATCCTTATGGCCAAAAGAACAAAATTGAATGTATGATTGCAAAAATGTTAGAGGCTGGTATAATTCAACCTAGTCAAAGTTCTTTCTCTGCTCCAGTAGTATTGGTGCACAAGAAGGATGGATCATGGTGCATGTGTCCGGATTATAGGGAGCTCAATAAGCTCACTATTAACGATAAATTTCCCATTCCTGTGATTGATGAATTATTGGATGAATTACATGGAGCAATTTATTTTACCAAGTTGGATCTTTGTTCAGGATATCATCAAATTAGAATGAAGACTGAACATATTCCTAAAACAGGATTTCAAACTCATGAGGGTCATTATGAATTTTTGGTCATTCCATTTTCAAACCCTTCCTTAGAAAATTTGTGCTAGTATTTTTTGATGATATACTAATCTACAGCAGGTCTTGGAAGGATCATGTTGAACATGTTGACAGGGTGCTCAAACTATTGCAAGAGAAACAATTATATGCAAAAACCTCCAAATGTTTCTTTGGAGTACAAGAGGTGGAATATCTGAGTCATATTGTATTTCAGGACAGTGTTAAGGTAGACCCTAACAAAATTAAAGCCATTAAGGAATGGAAAGTCCCCATAACCATAAAGCAGTTGCGAGAATTTCTTGGGTTAACAGGGTATTATCGCAAGTTTGTTAAAAATTATGGGAGAATAGAAGCACCTCTAACAACATTATTGAAGAAAGATGCATTTTCATGGACTCCTGAAGCAACTAAGGCCTTTGAACATCTAAAAGAGGCAATGTGCCTAGCACCGGTCTTAGCTACACTAGACTTCACAAAAACCTTTATTGTTGAATGCGATGCCTCAGGAAATGGAATTGGTGATGTTTTAATGCAAGCAGGAAGACTCATTTCTTTTGAAAGTCGTCCAATTGAAGAAAAATATTTACAAAAACTTATTTATGAGAAGGAAATGTTGGCAATACTACATGCACTAAATAAATGGCGACCTCACCTAATGGGAAGACACTTCAAGGTAAAAGCTGATCATGATAGTCTTAAATACTTTTTGGAACAAAGACTATCTTCAGAAGAGCAGCACAAATGGGTCACAAAGATGTTGGGTTATGGCTTTGAAATCATCTACAAAGAAGGGAAGCTAAATGTTGTTGCAGATGCACTCTCAAGAAAGGATGAAGAGGTGGAAGCATTGCTTTGTGCCATTTCTATATCCAACCAAATTGGATAACCGAAGAAAGGGATGAATGGAAGAATGACGAAGAAGTGTGGACAATCATTCAAAAGTTGCAGCAAGATCCTAGTACATCTAATACATTTAGCTGGAAAAATGATTCCTTATGTTACAAAGATCACTTATATATTTGCAATAATTCCCAAACTAAAACAAAAGATTCTTTTGGAATTTCACACCTCTCCGTTAGGAGGACACTCAAGATTTTTAAAAACTTAACACAGCGTGAAGAAATAATTTTTTTGGGATGGCCTTAAATCTGATATTCAAAATTTTGTGGCAAAACGTTTGGTTTGCCAGTAAAATAAAGTTCAGACAATTAAGACCCCGGGTCTGCTACATCCCTTATCCATTCCAATTCAATGTTGGGAGGAGGTTTCAATGGATTTTATCACATGTTTACCTAAGTCTGAAGGAAAGAGTGTCATAATGGTGTTAGTTGATAGAATTACCAAGTATGCACACTTTTGTGCATTATCTCATCCATTTAAAGCAAGTACAGTTGCTACTGCATTTATGGAAACAATTCAAAAGCTACATGGAAACCCAAATATTATTGTAAGTGACAGAAATCCCATTTTTACTGGAAATTTTTAGACGGAATTATTTTCTTGTTTGGGTACTCAACTAGCTCATAGCTCATCTTACCATCCTCAATCCGGTGGGAAAACCGAGACAGTGAACAAATGTTTGGAAGGATATCTTCGTTGTTTTGTATCTAATAAACAAACACAATGGGTCAAGTGGTTACCTCTCGCTGAATGGTGGTATAACATTTCCTTCCATACTGCTGCAAAAATGACCCCATTTATGGCACTTTATGGATATCATCCACCATCCATCACATCATCTTTAAGAGAAAATTCTAAGGTTCAAGCAGTGGAAGATCACATCGAGCATCAACAACAAGCTCTCCAACTCTTAAAGGATAACCTAAATTTGGCACAAAATCAAATGAAACAATAGGCAGATCAACATCGCATCGAGAGAAGTTTTGATGTCGAAGATCAGGTATTTTTACAGCTACAACCATACAAACAAATGTTCCTCAAGCAAGCTAAAAAGGATCATAAATTAGCGCAAAAGTACTATGGTCCTTACAAGGTGTTGCAAAATATTGGTACTATGGCATACAAATTGGAGCTTCCGACTTCATCTCGAGTGCACCCAGTTTTCCACGTTTCATGCTTAAAGAAGTTTGCCACCTGTTGTCACTCCTACAAACAACCTTGAGTTGCAAAAGACCAGTGCCTCGGAGATCTTAAAAACCAGAATCATTTTAAGGGAATTTATGCTTGAGTGCATCTTCTGAAGGTATCTTTGTGGGATAGATGTAACTATGGTCCAAGGTGATTGTGGTAACAGTGGTACTAAACACTAATGCATGCTGAATTGTACTCTGAATGGGCTTGAGGCCGCATAGATTCAGGTTGATGCGAATGGGCCAGGTTTAAAACCAATGAACAGACTCAGGAATATAAGGAAGCGAAGACTTGGAAGAAAAGAGAGGAAATTTGAGAGTGGCGGGCCTATGTTACAATAAGAATTCGTCCTTCTCAAACTCAGAGAGAAAGATGGCTGATATAAGATAGATGGAGAGGTCATCCCATGGAGAGAAAGATTAAGGTTGCTTGCATGATTAACATCTAAGCATCATCTTTCCTCAATGAGGACATATACATATTCATTTATTAAACATCAATAACCAGCACTTCCTGCATTAAACAATTGAAGAGTTATTTAACCAAATAGAAAGAAACTTAAACAAACATAAGACGAACACATACATATTGTTCACTGATCCAATTGGAATCCATTTGCAAACAAAGTCGTCGTTGTCTTAACTTTCAAAACAAATATCCAAGATATGCATTTAGAGCTCAAGACAGTAACTACAAAAGCTATATAGTAGGGACCCAAAACTTCCAAAAAAACTAGAACCCTTCTTTACTTTAAGAGTTACATTTTTATAGCCCCTCTGTCTCAGGTTCGTAGCCAGATATTTCTTACACAGATATTCTTTCTTGATTCTCCAGTACACATCAAAATAAAAAATGATATGGTCGCCAGCTGTAACATGATAAGAGCACTGCTCTTCTTAACAAAACATAACAATCTTTACAACAGTGACGAGGGTGAAATGATGATTTCACCTGACTAGACATCATAACAGAAAATAAAAGATAAAGTAAATAAAAGGCCGCATGGGCCTGATCCTGGTATCTTCAACAGTTGCGCCAAGGGTTGGCAAAAGGCCCCAAGCCGCGTGGATGCATAAGAGTGGAGGAGGAGCCAAAGTGGCGAGATGACAAAGGCGGCATTGGATGTGAAGTAGAGGCAGCTTGTCGATGTGATTGCTCATAACATCTCTGCCATATGATGTCTGCAGGTAAAGATGCGTAACTGAATAGCTCAAATAATGCACGCAACTGAGTAAGCTCGGTGTAATCAAGGTGAAGAACCTTTTAACCATGGCAAGGAGAAAAAATTCCTTGCGCAGTGCTGCCACCAAGGTTTCAGCCTTTAGGCGAGAGGTCTTTTCCAGGGTTGAATCAGCCTTGCACTTGATCTCAGACAGCCTCTGTTCATACGTGGTCCATGGGAGCAACGCCCCCAATGGGTCCCAGCAAGCACGCAACCCTGCATCCACTACCTTGCCCCATTCACGATCGAAAGCCTCAACCCCACTAGCCACAAGTGCCAAATATCTTGATGCTTTTACTCGTGCCTCTTCCTTCTGAATCATCTTGGTGATTTCCATTATGGTCCTGAACCAATCAACCACTCCGCACATACCCAACTCTTCTGAGGGGAGCTCATTGATGTACCTGATGTATCTTTGCGCGGTTATTACATTTTCGTTTCCTTCTCTACTACCTGCATCCAATTGTACTTTACCATCGCAGATGGCATTCTTCTTGCCATTTGCCAATGTAACGAGCTCCCAGTGCTCCTTTACCTCTTTCATAATCTCGGTCCAGATTATTTGTCTAGCTTCCACTTGTGACATGTTGCCCTTGAGTTGAGCCTTTAACTCTCTAATCGACTTCTGATGCTCTTGAGACTCTTTGCGAAGGGTCTCCACCTCTTTTTGTAAAGATGAGACCGTCTTTTGATTTTCTGCAAAAGTTGTCTTCATTTCGTCCAGTAGCCGTCGAGTAGTTCGAGTCTCGTCCTCTGACATCTTCAAATCTATGAAAGCCTTGGTAGAATGCTCTGAGGCATTCTGGGGGTCATCAGGCACTTGAAGTAGGAAGAAGTGGTTGTCCTCAGCTTGCTGAAGCTCGGCTAACCTCCTCTTCGGTTTCATTATCTCTTCATCTCTTTGCGCAAGCACCTCAGTGAGGGCGTCTTTCTCTTTTTCGACTTGGGCCAGCTCCTCTGTTTGGATATGCTCTTAACGAGGAATGTTCAGCTTACGCCGTAACTCCTGTACCTCCAATTCGAATTTTCGCAATAGAGTTTGCACTGCTGCATTACGATCGGTGCCCTTACCTATCACTAACTTCTTGCAATCCTCAAGTTGAGTTGCAAGAGCCTTTGAGCTTGCTCTTTCTCTTTTCACAGTGTTTGTCATCTGAGCTAGCTTTCTCTCGGCCTTTTATAGGGCGAGAGTGTGTTTCAACACCTCTATATGCAACATCTCCCCAATGGCTTTATGCAAGTTTAGCTTGTCTGGAAAGGGGATGGAAGCTAGCTCTAGAATCATCTCTAGGGCTTTATACTTGGAGCTTGGGGGTAGGGGGTGAGAATCCGAGTGCTGGACAACGACTATTAGTTGGTCATTCTCCACATCCAACGCTATCATTATCCTGGTGTGATGCTTATCCACAATTGAGCTAGCTCTACTCTCAGTTTTTCCCTTGCTAACTGGTTCTTCGCCTCAATCTACTCCCTTGCTAACTGGTTCTTCGCCTCAATCTACTCTCCCATTGTTCCCTTACCTAGGGTGACTTCCTGTGAGAGTTATGAAGGCGTCGACGAAGACGCGGAGTTGAAAGAGAGCTGGAAACTTGGTTTGTCTTTGCCCTGACCCGTGTGCTATGGGGTTTCCTCGTCAAGCTGCTCGGTGTCCTATTCTCCAGGCCCCTCAGTTCTTTGATTTTTACTGAGGTGATCCTCCTCCTCTTCTTCTATGAGTTCCTGAGCCATTTGATGGCTCCCTTGATCCTGTATTTCCACTTCATCGTGTACATTGTCTCCTCTTCCTTCAGCGGCTAGAGATTCGGCCTCCATCTCTGTATCAAAAGGCCACGAATCACAGTTAGCTTTCCATTCTATTAGAGGCCTAGCCTTGTGTGCACATGCTGAAGACTTAATCTTCTTTCTTCACGTGACAAATCCTTTAGGATCATAATGCCACACATACCCTTGCAGGAAATTCATCTTCTATAACAGCCCCTCAACTAAGGGGAGTGCGTGTCTTGAACTGATAGTACAAGGCCCTACAACATTTGGGAGAGTCAGAATATATCCCTTCTTTGCGGGCACAAAGTGAGTTTGGTCGACACTTAGGACTTGACGGATAAACTCGAGGGCGAAAATTCTCATGGACATGAACATTGGCAGACGGTAAGGAGGCACTTCGGAGCCATAAACCCTAATCTTAGTGTGATCTTCGAATAAATACCAATCCCCGACACAATCTATCTCACTGAACTGGAGCAACTCCTTCAGCTCAGGAAAAATCTTGGGCGAGGCGTTGTCATGAATGATCTCCTAGGCCCTGGACATGAAATCCGTAACGAATTTTGTGTACCCCTTTCCGTCAGGGTGTTGGCGGACTGAGTGGGTCCATTCGAAAACGGATTTTGGCTCGGCATTTCTCACGGAGAACTTGTCTAAGCCTAAACCCTCGAACTTGTTTGCGTGCTTGAACAGGAAGAAGTAGAACACCAAGGAATAGTATCTGAAACAACTCGAGGACGATATGTCTTGAAACTGAGCTTTAATAGCAGAGGCCAGGAAGGTGGGGATATCCAGTAGGATCCCAGGTTGCATCATGAGCTCTAGAAACCATAGACCAACGGTTGTTACCCCGTCTGCGTTATCTAAACCCAACATTCCCGAGATGACTGCTAGGATGGGCTGGATGGTATCACGAAAAAGGGCCAGAGGGATAGTCTCTATAGGCGGGAGGGAGTTAGGCGTGACGCGGTGATGAGCTCGAGGAAGCCTCTTTGTTTTTCCAGGGGCAGGCTTGAAAAATGACATGAGAGGGTGATTTCCATGAATTCGACACACTCTTGAGAGGAGGGATAGCACAGGGCTTTTCTGATTAGCTGAGGGGTAATTTTAAATATTTTAACCCCAAGGGCGGAAAGGAAAATATCCTTCTGCTCAATGTAGGCGTCGGCAAGCCAAGCTATGAACTCAGGGAAAGGATGGACTGACAGGGTAATTTGGTAGTAGAGCCCCAAATCTATAACCCTAAACAAGTCTTCGCCCCTCCGCTTATAATCCAAAAGCTCGGTGTTCATACTGGCCACATTAAAAGGATAAATGGTGTCATATCGCTGGGAGTGGGAATCCATGAGGAGCTTGGGACCGAGGGCAATTCTGGCTTCGTGGGCCTGCAGGGTTTCGAGGGCGGTTCTCTTCATTTTTTCCATCATAATTTTGACAAAGAGTAAAGGAAAACAGTGAGAGGGACTTGACCAAATACCTAAGGCAGCAGTAAGAGCGACGCGAGGAATAAACTGCAAGTACTGTGAGTTTTACCCAAGCGCCCAACTGAATAAAAAACGACTGTAAATGGTAACAATTAAACGGTCGGGAGTAAAACCGAGTAGGAGATGGAGCTTATACTGAAAAGTGGAGAGGGGTGACAACTGGAGGGCTGACGTCATGAGGACGTCAGCGGGAAGACACGTGGCACAAGGTGATTCGCTGACAACAGCTGGGTGGGTGGGAGGCCACATGCCCGACACGAAGGTACTAGCTTCGTACCTGGACAGACTTACCATACCTTAACTTACCTTGGCCAGTTGCGAGTGCGTGGTCCTGCGACACTACGTCGGGTCGGAAAGTCGAGGACAGACCCCTGTCTTGGCCCCCGGATCTCTTCTAATTGGTCCACGGGAAGGCTGACATCACCTCTTCCGGCAGGTTGATCTCGCTGCTCTCCATGTTTTTGAGAGTTGTCAGAACGATTGTTGTGTGCACTTTGTGTGTGGCACTGCTACTTCCGCCGGTTGCGCCGCTACTCTGGAGGTGGTGCGGCCACAGTGGGTGGCGCATATGGAGAATGTGCCAAAAGGTTTATACGGGTTTTCTACCATCCCTCATATTCAAACACTTGGCTCCCTCCTTTGTTAAGCTCTTCCACTTGCCTTAAGCTCCTAATGTTCACAGACCAACAAGTGACAAACTTCCAGTACAAACAATATTGCCAGAACTTGATGAGGAAGGAAAAATCATATTGGAACCTGAAACAGTCACGTAAACAAGAACTCGACAGCTACGAAATTGATCAATTTCAGAGTATCTCATCAAGTGGAAGAACTTACCCACTGAATATTCCACATGGGAGGATGAGAATTTTATACAGAAGCGTCCAAAGCTACTCAAGCATTGAGGACAACACTTTTTTGAAGGAGAGGGGCATGTTAGGTCCCTATATTACTAGTGTAGCCCCTTATTGTTGGTAGTGTAGCTCCTTTATTGTTATTTTTGTACTCCTGTAGCCCCCATATTGTTATTATTGTGCCCCATAAAAGCCACTATTGTTATTGTTGTGCCCTTACATTATTATTGTTAGGTCGACTACGATTATATTGTGACCCAATGGACTCCTATATATAGAAAGGAGGTTTTGTCATTTGAATCATCCAAGGATTGTTCATTTATGTAATGTAAAGGAGGTTGCCCCCTCGAAGTGGCTGATTTCTAAGGCGTTGATCTCTCTTTTCTTCTATTTTGGGATTTGGTTTCATAACAGAACACTTTCCAATGCTACAAGAATCAACAGTCCATAATTAAGAGGTAGCCTGGCAATAAGTTTCTTATTTTGAAGAAAATCCTAAGCCAAAAAGAAAGCTTAGGCACATTCTTATTCCTCTATGGAATATGTCCTCCCTAGTTAAGAGGGAGAGATAGACATGTTATTCTGGAAAACAGAATGTGGGATTGGGTAATTATCTGGGATCCGATACTCTGTTGAGATGTATTAAGGCATCCATGGAAAGAGTAGTCGTGAAAGGATGGATATTCTTTGAGGATTAAGAATAGTCCTATGAGGTCATACTCAAGAACAGCCAGGTGGAGAATGTACCTTGGAGACAATAACGATGGTGTTTATAGTCATTGGTCTCACCAGCATTGTAGCTCAAGATCTCGTGGAGAGATGGAGCTGTTAGTCAAGGTCTTGCTATGTAACAATGTTGAGTTAATATGATGCTATAACAAATGGATTACCAATCAAAATTATTCCTATGAGATTCTTCATATTGAAAGAGGTCGTGTACCATTATGAATACCTTCCTAGTTAAGAGGGAGTGTTGAAAAGTGTAACTAGGTTCAGTCTTCATAATGACTAGTAATTATGAATTTATGTAATGAAGAAGACAAAGATAGTAAAATGTATTTTGTAATGCTTGCCTCATGGGTTTCATGAGTAAGGATTTTTTATTATAGGTCAAAGACTTCTTCTTGATGTCTTTAGGGATTTGTCATCTTGTAATAAATATATAATTTAGAGTCATGTATATGAAGTGTTGTTACACGTATGAAGGACAATTTGATGTAAAAAGAATGCTTCAAGCCCTGTCATAATACTCCTTGAAGCGAGCCTAGAAGACGCTGGAAGGCACTCCTTGTAAAGCTGGCTCACAAGCAAATGATCATGTCGGCCTAGGGTGATGAGACATACCCTATATATAGGATTGCGGCCTCATTATTGTAGCATGAAGTTTGGATCAAGTTTCAGATTTCAGTACGTGGAAGGGTCTGCGGTCTTGGATATAAAATAAGGGAAACTACAACAAGGAGACAAGGAAGATCAGTAAAGTATATCATGATTGGGTTGGGATACAATGATGACATCTCTGTCATAAAGTCCTCGCATAGCTGAGAAGACTGAGACCTACTACAACAAGGATTAAAGTGCTATTTCAATGCGTGCTACAGGGCTAAATGAAGAAGGGTTCTACAGCGTGAATGATGAGGATGCTACAGTGTGAAGAATAAGGGTGATACAAAAAGGAGTAAATAGTCTATATGGTATGTGTGGATTTGCAAAGAAGTCTATCATTGTTTCGGACTAAGTCTGCACCTCTATCACTGTAATTACAGTGAAGACCGAAGGTTGTCTCATGTGCATACACAATTCGGTCTAGGGTTGGATGGAAGTGTAGAGGGGTGCTGGAAAGAGACCAAAGTAGGAGACTATTAGAGATCAAAAGGGATGAAGCATCTTATCAAAGTTTAGAGACCGAGATTCTCTAGGTGAAAGTGAAAAACGGTGCAAAGCAGTGCAGAAAGAAAGATCAGCATAAGAGGCCGAGAGGAGCAGTGACAAGGTCTTCGATGCATTTTGGATCAAGGGTCTATGTCATGGTTATAAAGATCTATAAGAAGAATTTTTTTGGGTTTTCCTCTCTAAGAGGGAGAGGTTTTGGCCCTGGCTTGAAGAGCCTAAACTTTGTGTCTCTTGTGCTTTGATAATTGACTTGATGAAATACATAATAAGTTAACTAAGATAAGATCTAAGTAAAGAAGCATAACAAGTATACCACAAGCAGTTACCAAGTAAGAGAATTGAATTAAACTCTGCCCTACCAAATTCTCGACAAGATTCCATATACAGGATCCTGGTAGGGTGTTCTGAATTCTTAAAATGTCTTTTGTTGAAGTGCCCATTTGATATTTACGAGTCCATATTGTCTTCCACAGATTTGGTCCACCTTGTATCCATCTCCACCAAAGTTTCGCCCCCATTACTTAATTTAGGGTATACGGGTCCCGGAGCCCAAGACCCCCTGCTACCTTACTTAGGTTTAGTGATATTGCTCCAGGCTACTAGCCCCCAATTTTTAGCTTCTTGAGCTCCTATCCACAGAAATTTCTTGAAGAGATCAACCATGCTTGTACATGAGGTTTTCAGGGCAGCTAGACCAGAAATTTGATATATCGGTATTGATTGGAGCACTACCTTTAAAAGTACACCCCATCTTCTACGTTAAGAGCTCTGAAGGACCATTAATGAAGCCTTGATATAATGTGTTATATTAGATCTCTCCAACAGAAGCTTCTGAGGGAATTAACCACAAGAGGGATACCCAAATACTTGGAAGGAAGGGATCCAATATTAAAACCCAGAATCTGGGTTAGGAAAGACTGGGTAGGGGCGGGAGTGTTGAAAAAGAAAATATTAGATTTTTCTTTATTGATCACAGTGCCTGAAGATTGCATGAAATCATGGAGGATGGATTTGATTTATTTTACCTCTTAGAGGGAAACATGGCAAAATTACATGATGTCATCAATGAATTGTTGATGAGTTAAAGGAATATCATTGCCCCAGAGACGAATTCCTCTGATTGTGCCCGAGTGAAAGGCCGATTTGATATATCTCCCCAAACCTTCCGCTACTATAATAAAAAGGAAAGGAGAGATAGGGTCACCTTGGCACAGACCTCTTGAGGGGTTAAAAGTTCGGGTTGGGAAGCCATTAAGATTGAGAACATCAGGGAAGAGATCAAAGATGAAACCCAGTCAATCCACCGAGAATAAAAACCAAAGGATTTCAAGGTCTTCAAAAGGAAATGCCAACTGAGACAGTCGTAGGATTTAGAGAGGTCAATCTTAATCATCATACCCTTTTCTTTGAGATGTTTGAGGGAATGGA
Source organism: Pinus albicaulis (assembly GCA_034641835.2). Lineage (NCBI taxonomy): Eukaryota > Viridiplantae > Streptophyta > Pinopsida > Pinales > Pinaceae > Pinus > Pinus albicaulis. The sequence continues at coordinate 1,147,581,799 of CM076570.1, forward strand.
TAACTTCCTGGGTTGTAATGATACTATCAAGAATTTGGCAACCTTCGACGAAACCAGTTTGTTCAGGAAGTCTCTTAACCATTACAGTGGAAATGTTTTTATAAATAATGTTACACGGAGCAATCGGACGAAAAACTTGAGGCTCCTCAGAATGAGCATATTTAGGAATTAAAGCAATAAAAGAGGAGTTGAGAGTTGGATGTACCTTTTGAGATCTTCAAGATTCCTCCATTACCTCCAGGATGTCTTGAATCTTGACCCATAAAGGGCCAAGTTGTTTGAAAGAACTCCGCCGTGAAGCCATCTGGTCTAGGTGCTTTGTTCCTGGCTACCTTTACTACATCTTCTACTTCCTCCAAGGTGACCGTGTGCATTAAGGCCATGTTTTTATCTATGGTTACTAGATGTGGTATCTTTTGCGTTAATCTCTGAATAGCTTCAGATTGTGAAAATTCCTAAAATTGGCATCCTATTGCAGCAACTGGAAAATATTCACCTAATATTTTAACTTAACATTTTATTTGTAGTTTTCTACGGCAAACACTAAATACATCACATTGCAACATACACAAATACAAAATACTGCAGAAACAAATATACAATGCAGGAAAGAAATAAGCACACAATCGACACCGTTATTTTTAGACAATGTCCCCAGAAAAACCCAATGCGGGAAAACCAGTGCAGCAGCTGAGGGTTTGTCTTATTATGCTGTAGTTTCTGAACACAAATCTTTGGATGCCTTACTGGATATCTAATACAAAGAATATAATTGGTAGAAATGAATGGAGAATGTAATATTCCGAATAGAAATAAACAGCAATTTAAAGCACATAAACAAGGAACTACAACAACTAGAGAGACATCATATGAACAAGACAAAGCATGGAGAACGCTAAGTCATTTTATTAAGTGCTGAAAGATATAATGAATACAAATGTGATCAGAATGATGGCACCTTGGCTTGCGCTAGGCAAGCGTAGAAATACTCTCAGACCATATCATGAAATGACTGTGTGATCTCCAAAGCTGCTAGTGTTGTTGCTGTGCTCTTGCTGCTGCTGGAATAGAATAACTCTTTGGGGCTGCTCCCCACCTCAGAAAATTGTGAAACTTTGGGAATGGGCTCTCCACTAAATACCCAGAACAGCCCAGAGAGCTTTCCGGAAATGGGTGACCTCAAAAAATGACCTCCCTTGAGGTATAACACTGTCCCAGTGATAAACGCTAGCCCTGAATGATCTGCTGCAAAAGATGGCCTCCAACTCTACCAAAATGATGGAATAGGGAAGTGCTAACCCCTTTCCAACTCTCTTAGGTAAATCCCCTAATAAGGCCTCAATCTGGAATCCCCTCCTCCAAAGACTGTGTGTTCCCTCTCACTGACTGCGCTGTCCATGAAAGTGAATGATCCCAACTGTGGCTGCTGCAACTCCCTCCGGAAAATCAAGGATAGAACTCCTCACCCAAGCAGGCACTCGAAGTCCCCCGGCGCTGAGGTTGGGATCTCCGCACGAAGACACCCAATGTGCTGAACAACACTTGCAGACTTTGCTCAACAGCAAAAGCGTGCTCAATGTCAAAAGACAAATATCATAGATGCATAATAGAATGAGCAAATGAGGAGCCTCTCTCCCCTTTTATGCTTGGAGAGCCTTGCTCTCACCTAGGGCCCACCAAAACTGCGTTGTCCCCCTTGAGCCACGCTGTCCCTCTAACTCTGCGCTGTCTTGGGCCCACGCCGCCGATGCTAACATCTCCTCCACACTGATACTTCGTCCTCTAGGCCCCACGCTGCCAAATAATCATGTCTCCAAGTGACTTTAGGAAATGCTTTTTATCCTAAGTGTGAGTTAAGTGTCCCTTTCACCCACTTTATTTCTGACTTAACTTTATTAAAGTAAAGTAGTCAAAAATTAATATTTCCAATTAGCTGTTGCTAATTGGGAATATTACAATCCTCCCCGCCAAAACGTTGCTTGTCCTCAAACAACTGCAATGATGGATGCTGTAAAATTTTCTCTCTCCCAAGTGGCATCCTCATCTGGTAAGTTCCTCCATCTCGCCAGGTATTCCCTAGCTATCCTGTTCCACAGCTGCCTCTCCCTGGTGTCGATGATGGCCTCTGGCTACAACACTAAATGCCCTTCATCATCCGTGGGTGGGAGCTCCTCAGTTGCAGTCACCTGCTGTCCCAATGCCTTCTTCAAGCATGACACATGGAAAATATTATGAATCCTGCTACCGGTGGGCAACTCCAACTCATATGCAACCTCCCCAATCCTGTGTGTCACCCTGTATGGTCCATAAAAGTGGGGCTTGAGCTTCTCGGCCCCCTTCTGCTTTAGCGTGGATTTCCGATATGGTTGCAATCGTAGGTAGACCAAGTCCCCTACCTCAAACTGTCTCTCAACCTGTCCCCTATCGGCATACAGCTTCTGCTGATTTTGTGTTGTAGCTATGTTATCCTTAAGAGCCCGGAGTATATCTTAACTCTCTTGGATCCAATCATTGGCCCTAGGGGCCTTGCTAGCACCAAACATCACGTCAGCAAAAGATAAAGCATGATACCCATATAAAGCATAAACTAGAGACATACCGATAGACATATGGTAAGTGGTGTTATAACAGTACTCCCCCAAGTGCAACCATCGTAACCATGCCTTTTGCTGCCCGGTGACATAGTTTCGCAAGTAGCCTTCCAGCCACTTGTTCACTATCGCTGTCTGCCCATCCATCTGTGGGTGATAACTAGTGCTCAAGGTCAACTTGGTATCCACCAAACGGAAAAGCTCCTGCCAAAACCCGCCCATGAAGCGGCTATCCCTATAGCTGACAATGGTCTTTGGAAGACCATGTAATCTGAAAACATCCCTGAACAATAACTCTGCTACCTGTGCTGCAATGTACCGTGCTGATATAGCGAAGAAGTGTGCATACTTTGTCAGTCGGTGAACGACTACAAACATGCAATCCTTGCCCTATACAATGGGTAGCCCTGTGATGAAATCCATCGAAATGCTCTCCCATTTCCCCTCTGGTATGGGAAGAGGCTGAAGTAAACCCGTCGGATGGCTCATCTCTCCCTTATTACGTTGACATACTTCACACTCCCTGACATGTCGGAGTACGTCCTCCTTGAGGCCCTTCCATGAGAACCTCTCTCTGATGGCCCTATAGGTCTTGGTGAACCCCTGGTGGCCTGATAATGGCGAGTCAAGTGAGTCGTGCAATATCTTCTCCTTGAGCTGGGAGCTCCCGATCAAGAAGATCCTGTCCCTGAAATATATCACCTCATCCATCACCCTGTACCTGTCATCTGTAATCTGTTCGTCCAACACCTCACAGGCAAAACAATCCTTGGAGTAATCTACCAACAACTAAGCCCTCCAATCCGATCTAATCTCATCAAGGACAACACTGCTGGTTTGCGTGAAAGTGCATCGACCACCGCGTTGTTTTTCCCCTCGACATACTCGATGTTGAAATCATATGCCTGGATCTTGCTGACCCACTTCTGCTGCCTCTCCTGCAATTGCTTCTGCTCCAAAAAAAATCGGAGGCTGTTGTGGTCAATCCTCACTCTAAACCTATTCCCCACCAAGTACTGCCGAAATTTGGCCAGTGCATGCATGATGGCCAACATCTCCTTGTCATATATAGCATACAACCTCTCATGTGGCAATAACTTTCGACTCTCGAAAGCTATGGGGTGGCCTCCCTGCATCAAGACTGCGCCTATCCCCTCCCCTGATGCATCGCACTCTAAGACAAAGGGCTGTGTGAAATCTAGCAATGTTAGAACTGGACAGTTGCTCATCACCTCCTTGAGCCTGTCGAAAGCCCTCTGCGTTGTGTCAATCCAACTGAATGCCCCCTTTTTGGTAAGGTCTGTAAGGGGTGCAGCAAGTTAGGAAAACCCCTTGACGAACTTCCGGTAGTAGGTGCAGATGCCCACAAACCCCCGAAGCTCCGTTACATTCTTAGGCTCTGACCAATCCCTGATGGCCCTGATCTTCTCCTCGTGGACCCTCACTCCGTCCACACCAATTATATGCCCCAAGTAGAGCATCTCTCTCAGCCCAAACTCGCATTTGGAGAGCTTGGCATAAAAACGTTGCTCCTCCAATATGCGCAATATAGCCACAATATGTTGTAGGTGCTCCTCCCATGTCCTGCTGTAAATCAAGATGTCATCGAAAAACACTAACAAAAACTTCCTCAAGTGACTGTGGAAGATGTGATTCATGCATGACTAAAAAGTGGTCGAAGCATTGGTTAGCCCAAAGGGCATCACCAAGAACTCAAAGTGACTGTAATGACATCTGAAAGCGATCTTGGGAACATCCTGATCCCTCACGCGAATCTGGTGGTACCCGGATCTCAAATCAATCTTCAAAAAGAACTTTGATCCCCTCAACTCATCCATCAATTCATCTATCCGTGGAATGGGGTATCGGTTCTTCATGGTCTTTTTCTTGAGAGCCCGATAGTCAATGCACATCCTTAGTGTGCCATCCTTCTTCACCAGCACAACAGAAGAAGCAAATGGGCTAGTGCTAAGACAAATGTGCCCCAGCGCCAAGAGCTCATGGATGGCCCTCTCAATCTCATCCCGATAGGCCTTAGGATGCCTATAGGGTGCAGTGATCACTGCCTGAATGCCCTGCTCTAGCTCAATGGTGTGCTCAAATCCCCGATCCGGTGGCTGCCCTGGTGGCATATCTCTAAAAACCGTGGCATATCTGTCTAGGATGGACTGCACATCCGAGTGTACGGCCTGCGCTGTAGATCCTACCTTCAAAGCACGTAGCTCCACTGCCCACTCTATGTCTCCCTTCCGAAAATCTGCCTCCATCCGGTGTGCCGAAACTCTCTATGGTGGGTAAGTGTGCATGCCCCGAATCATCTCATGCTTCCCGGTCTTCTTGTCTGTCCACTCCATCTCGAAGGTCTCCCAATCTGTGGTGACCTTTCCCAGTGTGATCAACCACTGCACTCCCAGTACACGTTGGTGTCCGGAATGTCCACCATAAAGAAATGATCTATCAGAGTGTAAGTCCCCATAGTCACTGCCAAGGCTGGCACATACCTGGCACACTGCATGGTTCTGGCACCTGGAACCAATACCGAAAACCCATCAAATCTCTCTGTCGGTATGCTCCTCTGCTCTACCAACTGTGCATCAATAAAATTGTGGGTAGCCCCACTATCCACTAATACCGAAACACGTTGTCTCTGCACTATACCTCGGACATGCAATGTCAAGTATTTGGGAACCCCTTGCAAAGAAGCAAGGACTCCCCTGGTAGGTGTAAACGTTGCACCTCCCGCTCTTGGTGGTGGAGGTGGTGGATGATCTCCTCTCTATCCCGCACTGCTGCCTCTTGCCTCCATCTCCTCGTACTCGTCCTCTTCTCCGTCACTGTCGGAGAAAACCTCAATATAGTGTACCTTCCCCGCAAAACAACGATGTCCTAGTGCCCATGGCTCCTGGCATGTGAAGCATAACTTCTTCTGCCTCAAATCTCTCCTGGCCTCATCATCCAAAGGCCCTCGGCTCTAGTTCCCCTTTGGAGGCGGAACCCTCGTGTCCTTCCCCTTCGGCTGAAATGCCGGTCTCTGGGGGAAAGGAGCTCTAGTCCGGGGTAGTGCATCCTACAAGTCCCAAGTCCTCCCAACTGCGTCATGGAGTGTAGCTGGCCTCGTCGATCTGACTAACCCTCGAAGAGGCTCTGCCAATCCATCGATGAATATGTAGATCATCCTGGCTGAAGATAAGTCAGGTGCCATCACGGAGAGTCTCAAAAACTCTGAAATGTATGTGTCCAAACTCCAAGTCGACTTGAGCTTAGTCAGCTCAACAAAGTGCTCCTCTGGATCCCTCCGATCAAACTGCTCTATCAGCCGCCGTGTAAACTCAGCATATGTTGTCACCCCTGAGTGCCCCAGCGTAGCCATCCCATGGAACCACCAATCATGGGCCTCGCCCTCAAGGTGCAGCGCTGCCACCTTGATGGCCTCTGCCTTTGCCATCTGATTAAGCTAGAAATAGATATCCAACTTCTTCACCCATGGGCCTTGCCCTCCAAGTGAAGCGCTTCCACCTTGATGGCCTCTGCCTCTGCCATCTGATTAAGCTGGAAATAGATATCCAACTTCTTCACCCAAGCCTTTGCCAAACACGTGGAGGATCCATCAAATGTCGGCAAATAAAATCTGCCTACAGTGCGTTGTACATCCCCATCCTGTGAGTGCATGTTCCCACTGTTATGGTTGCGGGGTCTACTATCCCTCTTGAGCTGTACGAAGTCATGGAATGTGAGGGCCTCTCTGAACTCCCGACCATAGGACAGGTACTCAGCAAAGTAATCCCCCATGTAAGCCGGTTCCTGCTCTTGCCCCAGTGTCTGTGGCAAGAAATGTGGGCATCGTGGAACATGGGGGTGTATAAGATGCCATCTGCTACACTGTGAGATGCTCCTGCAAATGATGGGATGTGCCCAATCCCTCTCCGGTATGGAAACCTCTTGGGGTTTCACGCTATCTAGGTTCTGTAGTGAGCTTTTGCCCCATCTCTTTTATCCGTCTCGACAAATCCTGCACTAATTTGAGGAGAAGTTCCCCGAACTCCTTCCCGACATCTCTTTCCTCTGCCATCGGTTCCTCCTCTTTTGCGCCCACTACTGGAACGCAATCACCTTCCCCGAAAGTGACCTTTAGTCTCCACTCTTGGTCTTTATACTTTCTCCCCCGATAAGTGATATAAGGTTTTCCTGCTGGTGTCATAGACAATCTGCTCCACAAGTTGAGCCAAGTCTATGAGCTCTGATACCACTGTAATATTCCGAATAGAAATAAACAGCAATATAAAGCACATAAACAAGAAACTACAGCAATTAGAGAGACATCATATGAAAAAGATAAAACATGGAGAATGCCGAGTCATTTTATTAAGTGCTGAAAGATATAATGAATACAAAGGTGATCAGAATGATGGCACCTTGGCTTGTGCTAGGCAAGCGTAGAAATACTCTTAGACTATATCGTGAAATGGTTGCTCCCTCAATGACTGCGTGATCTCCAAAGCGGTTGGTGCTGCTGCTAGAATGGAATAACTCTTTGGGGCTGCTCCCCACCTCGGAAAATTGCGAAACTTTGGGAATGGGCTCTCCACCAAATGCCCAGAAAAGCCCAGAGAACTTTCCGGAAATGGATGACCTCGAAAAATGACCTCCCTTGAGGTATAACGCTGTCCCAGTGATAAACGCTAGCCCTGAATGATCTACTGCAAAATATGGCCTCCAACTCTACCAAAATGATGGAATAGGGAAGTGCTAACCCCTTTCCAACTCTCTCGGGCTGAATCCCCTGATAAGCCCTCAATCCGGAATCCCCTCCTCCAAAGACTATGTGCTCCCTCTCACTGACTGTGCTGTCTATGCAAGTGAATGATCCCAACTGTGGCTGCTGCAACTCTCTCCGGGAAATCAAGGATAGAACTCCTCACCCGAGCAAGCACTTGAAGTCCCCCGGGGCTGAGGTTGGGATCTCTGCACGGAGACACCCAATGTGCTGAACAGCACTTGCAGACTTTGCTCAACAGCAAAAGCGTGCTCAATGTCAAAAGACAAATATCATAGATGCATAATAGAATGAGCAAATGAGGAGCCTCTCTCCATTTTTATGCTTGGAGAGCCTTGTTCTCACCTAGGCCCCACCAAAACTGCGTTGTCCCCTTGAGCCACGCTGTCCCTCTAGCTCTGCGCTGTCTTGGGCCCACGCTGTCCCTCTAGCTCTGCGCTATCTTGGGCCCACGTTGCCACTTCGTCCTCTAGGCCCCACGCTGCCAAATAATCATGTCTCCAAGTGACTTTAGGAAATGCTTTTTATCCTAAGTGTGAGTTAAGTGTCCATTTCACCCACTTTATTTCTAACTTAACTTTATTAAAGTAAAGTAGTCAAAAATTAATATTTCCAATTAGATGTTGCTAATTGGGAATATTACAGAGAATTAACCTCAGACTATCACTGGCGATCTAACACTAATCCAGCCTCTGAATGGCTAGCCCCAAGCTGCCTTTGCACAGTCACTGCGCTGCCTCTACATCACAACTCGTAGGGACTGCGTCACTCCTTTGGCTGATCGATCAGCTGGTTGGAGCCTCATATCTCTGACCCTCCAGTCTCACACCCCATCTCCTGACACTAGATTTGTACTGTTCCTCAGCGTGGTACTGCGCAGCCTCTTCTAGATCTCTCTTTGCCTCCTCTGAAATGTATTCACTGGATCAGGAATACTTCCTCCGGCCAACTATCCCTACCCCTCACTACAAGGAATCACTTTGATCTTCCTCCGACAACTGTTGCGCTGCTCTATTGAGAATTCGATCTTTAGATCTCTCACTCGATGTGTTCTCCAAGTGCCCATCGAACTTCTTCTTATAATCTTCTCGTTGAACATTCAACAACCCAAATTAAATCCTAATCAATGGATCAGATCATCTTGACTCAATCTCCGTCTTTTTCTAGAAGATTCACACCTAGTTTAATTAATAACTTTTAATTATTTTAATTTCCTAAGTTTAGACTTAAGGCATCCATTAAAAATAATTAATTATTTCAATTGAACTATCTCCGGGTGGAATTTCCCAAAATAATTTATGGGTCTTGGAGAATGCATGTGTCCTAGCCTCCCTGCAAATTTTGAGGCTAGAGCACATCCGATGCTACCATAAATCAACACAGATCTCTCCTAGCATGGTTTAGAGAGAATGTTGTGGAAGTGGTCAACGAAAATATTTTCCATTTCATCATGATGAACCATGCGGTTTCCATTGGATTCTTTCAGTGAGAAGGTCTGATTATGCTAGTGGTACTAGATCATACCCTTGTGAAAGAAACGAGTGTTTCCTTCCCCTTCTCTGAGCCATTGGATCCCGGATTTTTGTTTCCAGAGGATCTCCTCTTGCTTTTTTCTCTCCTCTAACTGAGTCAGAAGTCGTCCTTCTTCCATTGCTAGGGCTCTGGAGCGTCCTTCCATTATCATCTGTTGTTGGATGTTTTGCATAGGTTCTTGAAGTTGATGTTGATCCTTCAGGATGTGGCCAAATTCCATTTTATTCCACCTTTTGATCTAATGCTTAAACTCTTTCAATCAAAGTTGAAAGGTATGCATGATGTTCCTTCCTTGCACCTCTGAATACTTCCACCAATTTTCTATTTTTCCAAGAAAGGATTGGTCACGAAGCCAAAAGGACTCAAAGTGAAAAGGTCAGTTTCTTGGAGCCAGTTTTAGATCCATCTCAAGCCGAATCGGCCAGTGGTCAGACCCCAAACATGGTAAGATTTAGGCCTCAAAGAATATGTCTTTGCTCATAAGATCTTCGGATACGAGGAAACGGTCCAGCCGAGAGGCGACTTGGTGTGGACCCTCGCACAGATTGTTGCACGTTTATACCCCGTTGTTTGCAAAGATATCCACTAATTTCAAGTCTGAAATCAAATCGCGAAAGGCCTCCATTTCCGAATCTTGTCTTTTGATCCCTCCTTTTTTCTCTTCTAGTGAGGGAATGAGGTTCAAGTCCACTCCTATAATCCATAATTCTTCTTGAACCCTAGTCTTGAGCTTTCCTATATTCTGAAGGAAAGCAACTTTCTCTCCCGAAATATGGGGGCCATAAACAATTGAGATTATTGCCCAGTCTCGAGTACCAATATACCTAAATCGCCCTGATAGTATTCAGGGCATACTTACCCAGTAGTCAAAGATTATTTCAGCCGGATTCCAGAGGACCGCCAATCCTCCTGCACTGCCACGAGCATCTAAGGCTACCACTTCATATGTGAGCCTCATTTTATTTATAATCTCTTTAAGTCATTCTTTGGATACTTTCGTCCCTTGAAGCATCACAATGTTCAGCTTTTCCTGTCTTAACCTCTCCTTCAAGTATCGTTGTTTGCCTCTGTTGTTGAGTCCCCTTACATTCCAAGAGAGAACAATCATTAAGAAGATTTATTAAGTTGGTGGAAAACCACTGAAAGCGGTACCACCCGGTCCGAGTTCACAAGCAGATCAACCACCATATGAATTGACTCCTGTAAATTCTTTCGGTCTCTTTTCTTCCCTCCATTGCTTGGTCCAGTCTGATCCAAGTTGCTTCGTAATTGGGAGCCCATTGGATTCGGTGGATCTGGTGGCTTTTGGCTCTGTTTGACTTGATATTTCTGGAATGTTTCCCTGAAGAGTTTCTTTTGGTCTTCTGGGATGAATTGCTCATCTAGATGTCACCATTCATTCAACGATCTTTTCAAAACTTTCTCCTCCATACTTAAATCTTCCTTAGATCCATCAATCTCCATAGTGGTTTGATCCGCTCCTAGATTTGCTCCATATTTATCCTGAGGTTCATCTTGCACTTTTCTTTTTGGCTTTGGAATCATTTTGGGCAAAACCCTTGACCCAGATTCCGGTTGTTTTGTTCTTTCCTTAGAACTTTCCCCTACCTCCTGTAAGACCCCAAAACGATTATGTGTTTCTTTGTTATTCCGCGGCTGAACAGTTGTATTGGCTTGCATCTGCTTCAGTGGGCATTTCTCGTGCGTTACTTCTTGGAAACCCTCATTATCCTCCTATTATTGCTCGGCATCGAAAGGAACATTAACTTCTCTGGTTGCCATTTGGTTCAGGGGGTAGGCCTTGTACAGGTGGCCATATTCATGGCACCTTCGACAATGAAATGGTATATGCTCATAATCCAAAGGTTGTTGCCATACCTCATCCTAGTATTCCAGCTTTACAAATTTCGGCAAAGGTTCAATGATGTTCATATAGACGCAATTCCGAGAAAATGATGTATATATCCCACGACGAGTTGAATCTACGACTTTAACAAATCTTCCTATGGAATTTCCAATTCCTTCCAAGATTTCAGGGTCCCATAAATCAACTGGTAATGCAAAAAGACGAACCCAAACTAGTGCCGCCATAATTGCTCTCGATCTGGGTTATAACACTCCTCCCAGAATCACATGAAAAGACTTGCATTATAATAGAAGTATGGTCCATTTTCAAAAATCCTCTCTTTGTCTTCCAGGCTCGAAAAAATAACTGTGAAAAAGCCTCTGGCTCTGAATTTCAAGTCAATATGGCCCTTCGGTTGCCATTTCAACTGAATCCATTTGAGAATATCTCTTTCCGAAAGCCAAATCCCAATAAATTTACAGATCAAGGCATGATATTTCATGAATTTTCAATAATTTTCCAATTTATTCACATGGATCACAAATCTCAGTTTCTTGGTTTCCCTGGGAAGGCATTGCCCTCAAAGCTGAGCCTGCCACTAAGCTCCCATGCTCCTGGATTCTGGGACGCAAATGTTTCAACTTTTCCACTTGACTCTCCAATAGTTACACTACGATAGGAGGGGATCTCTCCCCTCCTAGCAGGGATGCTCATGTGGCCTATAAGCGTCCCAGTGAAGATGAATGACAGAATATGACTTCAGATCTGACACTTACCATACTTCAAAAATATTTCAAAACCCTAGCAGAGCACATCTCAAAATTTATTATTGATGGTGCCTATGCATATCAGAGCAACTATATTTCAAAATAAACAAAAGATGCTTAACTAAACATAATAACTTTGGTCAATGTGAAACACCCATATTTTCAATCCTATATGTGAGATCATTCCTTCATAGGTGTTCTGAATATTGAAAAAGAAAAAGAACTTGGAAGACACAGAAGCAAAGGAGCATTTGGTGGAGGTTTTCCACATCGAGAGCACTGAACCAGCGAGACACCCTTTAGGATGACACCCATGCTTGACTCCAATATTGCAATTAATTTCTTTTGACCAACCCCCATTGGTCCTAGGCTTGGAAATAACATTCTTGTACAACCTTGTCACAACAACCCTCAACTCAATAGGAACCATTACTTCCTCCAACCTCTTCCATAGCTTCTTCCAAATGAATATGGAAAGAAGCATGTTAAGCAAATAATTTTCCAAATGAGTATTGGCAAAAGAAGTAGCATGCTCAATTTATATTTTAAACGTCTCTCCAACGTGTCAAAGATAGAGTTCCTTTAGAAGCTTAGAATGGTATAAAGACAAGTGCGCCGCATGTGAGAATCTTTGGTTGTGAAGCCTATGCAACTGTTCGAGAAGAAATGAGAAGGAAATTGGATGACAGTGGTGAAAAAGGCATATTTGTTGGTTATATTGAAGAATCCAAGGCTTATAAATTGTACAATCCTGTCACCAAGAAAGCAATTATCTCAAGAGATGTTAAAGTCTTTGAAGATCAACCATGGAATGATCAAGATAAGAGAATAAATAGTAATCAAGTTTCTCCACATGAATTCAAACCGAGTTAAGCAAGAAAGGTGAAATAGGCAAGAGTCCAAGACACGGACTGCCTGCTAACAAGTTCCAGCTGAAGGGTCAAACCAAGGAGGACAAAATGCACACATTCTATCCTCAAGCAGCGAATTTGACCCCACCATTCTGCGGGAAACTAGAAGTTTGAAAGAAATTTATGAACAACTAGATAATGAACAAGTACATTTTTCCTTTCTATCTTGCGAGCCAACATATTTTGAAGAAGCAGTCAAAAAGAAAGAATGGATTGAAGCTAGAATGATGTAGAATGACACATGGAGTCTTGTGGATCTTGCAACAAGGAAAACAAGCATTGGATTCAACTGGGTCTATAAGACCAAGTTTAATGAAAAAGGGAAAATGAAAAGCATAAAGCCATATTGGAAGCAAAAGGCTTTACACAATAGCCTAGAGTAGATTATGAAGAAACCTCTGCCCCAATAGCAAGGTAGGATACAGTGAGAATAATATTAGCAATAGCAGCAAAAAATCATTAGCCCGTTTACCAAATGGATGTCAAATTAGCATTTTTAAATGGGATCTTGAAGGAAGAAGTTTATGTAGATCAGCCCCCAAGATATGAAGTCAAAGGTCAAGAGATGAAAGTTTACAAGTTAAAAAAGGCTTTGTATGGTTTAAAACAAGCCCCTAGCACATGACACAACAGATCTGATTCTTATCTGCTGAACAAAGGAATCAAATGCAACATTAATGAACCCACTCTCTATACAAAAGCGTATTTGCAAGGTAATATTTTGATTGTTTTCATTTATATTGACGATATGATGTACATGGGAAATTTGCAGCTCGAAGATTTTCAAACAGCTATGGAGAAGGAATTTAAGATGACCGATCTTGGTCACATGAAATATTTTCTTGGAATAGAAATTGAACAGTATGAAAAGAGAATTCCATTTGTCAAAGAAAGTATGCAAAAGTCATTTTGACAAGGTTTAGGATGAGTGAATGCAAGCCAACAAACACATCGATTGTCCCAAGAACCAAGCTAAGCAAAGATGACAATAGTCTAACAGTCAATTCCACTTTGTACAAGCAGATAGTAGGCAGCCTACTGTATCTCTCCGAAACAAGGCCTGACATAATATATTAAGTCAGCCTTATATCCAAGTTTATGAAGTCACCACAAGAAACCCATTGGAAAGCAGGAAAGAGGATTTTAAGCTATATCGTAGGCACACTATAGTATGGAATTTTGTACACTGATTCCAAAGATAGCCATCTTGTTGGTTACATAGATATAGATCTTGTAAAAAGTATTGATGATAGAAAGAGTATCTCAATATATGGATTTCAACTAGGTATACGACTAATTTCATGGGCATCCAAGAAGCAGACCATTGTCCCCATTTCATTAGCAAAGGCAGAGAGCAGCATGCCAAGCAATTTGATTAAGAAGATTGATAGGGGATCTTGATCCCAAAAAGATCCCACTCTTATTTTCTATGATAGTAATTCAGCTATTGCACTTTCCAAAATCATGTGTTTCACAGCAAAAGTAAACATATTGACACCCATTTTCACAAAATTTAAGAGCTGGTCAACAATGGTAAAATCAATCTTTGGTTTTGCAATTCCAAAAATCAGTTGGAAGACATCTTTACAAAGCCATTGGAAAAAACAAGTTTTGAATTTCAAAGACAACATTTGCGAATTCTCTGTGCTGAAAATTGAAATGAAGATGAAGTCAAAATTATGGGGGAGTGTTGAATGTAATTGTTGACTACATCCTCTAGCTGTTAAGTAGTTTACATAGTCAATAGTTTTGGCATTGTAGTGCATTCAATGCACAAGTAGTAGTTTGCAATAATGGGTGAGACCATATCAAACAAGGTATTAGATTGAGTCAAACAAATAGTTTTATATATTCTCCATGTAACCAGTTTTTGATGTGGTGTGGAAAAATGGTATTTTAATGTGAAAAGAACTTTGAAGCTTCATTGGTTTTTCAATTTGGGTAACTCTATGTTTTACTGTGTTTTTTCACTCTTCCTCTTAAATTACCACAAACACACGAAGTGTGCCAAAGTGATTATCCAAGCTAACTACCATTGAGATTATTCTGCATGGGTGGCAGGTGCCTAGAATAATTTGCTTAAATATTGACACTAAACCTAGTTGATAAGAATTGATGCATACCCCTCGCACTTGTTCAAATTCAGGCATGGCCAGGATGGCAGACAGGAGCCAACACTTTTTCAGATTCAGTCGGTTAGATGCCACTTAAACCACCAGCTGAAAACTTGGCTTGACTTTTAAACGAGTTGAGTTTACTAATTTTGGCCATATTTGATCAAGCCTTGTCAAACATGCCAAGACTCTCATGGTTTGAACAAGACTTGGAGGATTTAATCAAACTTCACTAAGACTTTGGGGAATTTGATCAAGGACCAGTGAGTTTGATCAAGAGTCAGTTACCCAGCCAGTTTGACAATTCTTAACTATGGTAGAACGATCATTTTGTCTTTAACTAACATTGGCCAAGGCCTATCAGTTTTTCTGCAATTTCCCCCCAAGTCTGAGACAAATACTTCTTATACTTACTCTTTGGCTTTTCTTCCCCAAGTCCAGGTTATGTGACTATGCTGATTGCAGCAGTGTTGCAAAACTCAGTCCAGGTTATGAGACTATGTTGAGAGCAGCAGTATACAGCACTGTTGCAAAACTCTCCAATTTCACGTGACATCTCGAAGTTTGTCAGGTCACTAATGTTTCTATGTTGTCCTGAGTTTTCATGTCCAAGTTTATGATGGCCGACCTTTGAAGGTTTTTCCCATACTTTCCCAGTTTTCCCAATTTCCCAAGTTGATGACCCACCGCTTTTTCGCTGATGCTAAGTTTTGCAACATTCGTAAACGCTCAGAAAGTCCTGGCTATTGTCTGCTCAAAATAGTTGCTGGTTAAAAACATTTTGGATGGTGCCTATGCATATCTACCCAATTGTATTTCAAAATAAACAAATGATGCTTCACAGAACATAATAACTTTGGTCAATGAGAACCACCCATATTTTCAATCCTATATGTGAGAACATTCCTTCACAGGTCTTCTGAATATTGAAAAAGAAAAAGAACCTGGAAGATAGAGAAGCAAGGGGGCATTTGGCGGAGGCTTTCCACAATCGAGAGGAGTGAACCAGCGAGGAGGACCGCACTGACCAGAGTTCCTCATCATCTCCTTCGCCTGCTTCACAATCTCTTCCATTTTCTTCCCACCAACTATACTTCTCTGACTCTGACAAGAGATTATTACCAGTTTGAAGGCTTTTCTGTTTGGTAATTGCTTTGAGTTGGGGTATTCAGTGAATGCTCTTCTGTAATGTAACTGTAACTGTTTTGGGTGGTCTCTAAAAGCACAGAGAGACATAGAATTGGCCACTGTTGCCATCTTCACTGCTAATTCTGCTAGCTATTGCTTCGATGTGATGTGTATCTTCAATGTTTTCGAAGGTGTTTATGTCTCTGCCTTCTTCTGGGAAAATAGAAATGTAAAAATAGAATGAACCACCCACGTACGTTCCTTTGCCAGTTGAATGCCGCAAGATCCCAATCTCTAATTTGATGGATGAAACTACTTTTCAGGTCCACCTCAAAGATACAAGTACACTATTTTCATCTAATTCTCTGAATTATTACTGTACACCAAACCAGCTTGCTTATTACATTTTATTAATTAAATTATTCCGACAGATTCTGCTTTGGTATCATTAAAGAAATGCTTTGGAGATATTCTACTTGCGTAGGACGGAATATATGATTGATCGAAAAGAGACAAAATTACTTGATCGAAGAGAGTGTCGGCACATCAAGACAAATTATCTCCCTGCAATTTACTAAAAAATGTAGGGAAACACAAATTACCCCGCCGCCACTAACATCACCGGTCTTTCAAAATTAAAACACAGTACGCCCTCCAATTTGAAATGTATGAACTCGTCATGAAAGCAATAATATAATTTTAAAATTTTAAATTCTGTGTCATTCATGGCTTATATGAAGACAATATATCTTATAAAAATGGTTATATTTTCAACTATTTTATTATACAGTCATTAATTTATAGCTAATTAATGGTTGCTTTCATTATTAAATAAGCATTTTCATGAGTATTGATCTAAATTATAATTAAGATTTAATATTTTTTATGAGTTGCTTTTGAAATGTCTTTTCTCTTTGACTTTTTTATTTTGTCTTCAGTGTGATTTAGTAGAAGTTTGGAAATTTTATTTTCTTATACCTTTGGTTTGAAATAATTTGCTACGAGCTTTGTCAACTCTTTTCAATTTGATAATTTGCATGTTATTTCTTGTTGTGTTTATTTTTGTAATTTTTTTAAGAGTTATTTAATTGTGATTTTTGAAGTTTCTCGCGTTGTTATTTAGTGAAAATGGTTGAGGTGAAATTTTGATTTATGTTATTTAAATTGGTTTTTTGACTAAATATATGGATTCAGCACCCTAAAAAACTCTTAGGGCACTTTTATTGTGTAAGGTTACTTATCAAACTTTTGTTTTCAATGAATTCCTGAATTTTAGAGAAATTAGACTGGAAAAATCCATCTGAAAATCCTTCAAAATGTCGCACTAAAAACAACTAGATTTTTTTATTCATTATTTGTTTATAATAAAAAATTATAAATAAAATAAAATTTGTAATATTTTTTTTTTAAATTTAAATTAAGTTGGAATTTTGGAATTTAAAAACATTTCAATATTTTTATAAATATTTTATTTATTATGAGAAATATTTAAAAAATAAGTTAATAAATAAGATTAATCTAATTATATAAATTCCAATAAACATCAAAACTTTTATTTCATAATATTAAGATTTTAAAAAATAATTAAATTATAATTTCATTTTTAGGTGTGTTTATTTTGGAATACAATTCCCTAAATTTTAATTTAATTATCAATAATTATTAGACTAATATTAGAGATATAATTCCCAAAAAAGTTGGTTATATTTTTTTTTAATAATTAAATTATAGTTTTATTTCTAAGTGTGTTTATTTTGGAATAAAATTTCCTAAATTTTAATCTAATTATCAATAATTACTAGACAAATAGTAAAAATATAATTCAAAAAAAAATTGATTATATATATTTTTAAGAAAAGATAGACCATCAAATTATAAAAAGTGGAAGTCTTTCTATAGCCTCAAGTAGTGGCACTAAAGACAACTAGATTTTTTTATTCATTATTTGTTTATAATAAAAATTTATTAAATAAAATAAAATTTGTAATATTTTTTTAAAATTTAAATTAGGTTGGAATTTTGGAATTTAAAAACATTTCAATATTTTTATAAATATTTTATTTATTATGAGAAATATTTTAAAAATAAGTTAATAAATAAGATTAATCTAATTATATAAATTCCAATAAAAATCAAAACTCTTATTTTATAATACTAAGATTTTAAAAAATAATTAAATTATAATTTTATTTTTAGGTGTGTTTATTTTGGAATACAATTCCCTAAATTTTAATAATTAAAATTCCCAAATTAGAGAATACAAATATTAGAGATATAATTCCCAAAAAATTGGTTATATTTTTTTTTAATAATTAAATTATAGTTTTATTTTTAAGTGTGTTTATTTTGGAATAAAATTTCCTAAATTTTAATCTAATTATCAATAATTACTAGACAAATAGTAAAAATATAATTCCAAAAAAAATTGATTATATATATTTTTAAGAAAAGATAGACCATCAAATTATAAAAAGTGGACGTCTTTCTATAACCCCAAGTCAACCAACCAACTAACTTTTGAGTATTGAAGTTTGTTATATTTAGTACAAATAGAATTGTCTTATGTTTAGTACAAATAGCATTTTTGCTGGCATAATAGTTTGTGTTTATTATTAGAGAACACTTATAGAACTTTAGTATGGTCTCAGTGACTACAGTTACCATCCTTTTTTGTGTATGCCACTTTAAGAGGTTGTAGATTTTCCTTTGTGGTCCAGTGTCAGGGTTTTGTTGCTATGTGATTTAGGCTGATGTACTTCTTTCTTATCAATAGAATTGATGTTTTCTTCTTTATGGAAGAAAAAAAACTCTCCAAAGAATACTTGAATTTTTTGGAAGTTATATCCCTGCCATTTCCCTAATAATTATTGATAATTAAATTAAAATATTTAAATTTCTATTCCAAAATGCCTAATAAAAAATATAAGCATTACAAATTAGTTATAAAATATTAATATTAAGCTAAATTAGGTAAAAATCAATAATAGAAAAAGAATCCAAAGAAATAATAACTTATTCTATCTCAAATAAAGTATATTATAAGATAGTGTAAGAAAAAAAGAAACTATACAAATCACTAATAAAGATTAAAAAAAAATCAATATATTGAATAATATAAAAAAAATTAAATTAGTTGATGAAAAAAGGTAAGAAATATGGTCTATTGAACCCTAAGAAGGTAAGAAATTAATCAGAATTCTTTAACATAATATTTCTATGCTTGAAGAGAAGTGAGAGAAGTGTTCCCAGATCACCATAGTTTTGTTTCCTTAATAGGTCAAGAAGGTTGGTAGTGTGACATATATTTTGAAAATTAGAACATATTTGATTATAAGTTGGGCAATCTAAGTTAAATATATTTTCATCTTCAACCCTCTTAGTATCGTTCAAGTGACAAAGTCTTTATTCTCATGAGAGTTTCACTATTAAGCTCATGAGAATTAGTTCTTATCTTAGCAATGTTCATTTTTTTCTTAATACTAGTCAAGATAGATTAATAATTATAATTTTCAAGATTGATGTTGGTCACCTCCTTATAATATCTTTTGTTTTTCCCTTTATCTCTTTATTGCTTCATAACTTCTCCTCAGATTTGGAAGTAACAATATTTTTAATGTTATCTTTATTCAACAAGATAATCTCTTCATTTATCCCCCAATGGTCTAGCCAAGATTGGGCATCCTTATGCCATCCTTGCTTGAGCCAAAAATGGGGCTTTTGGCTAGATTTAAGAGCAATTTTGGGAAACCTATTGGCTTCCATGTTGTATAACTTCTTCTTATACATGATATACCTAGTCATAGCCATGTTTTCAATATGGGAAAGGCTAGATTCAATCAAGATGATAGGGTAGGGAGTACATCATTTAATCTTGAGGTTGTAGGTTATAAATTCTTTTGAATTTGTTTAATCTTCCTCCATGATTCTCAGGATATGCTACAACCTCAAACCTCACATCCTTATAAAATAACATGGATGACCAGAGTTTTAAAGAGGAACTTTTTTTCACCCCAAATATAAATATTTGTTGACTTACAATTGTTTTCAAGCCCATAATAAGCTTGTAATCCTCCACTTATCATTTTCTCAATGTTATAATTCCAATTGAGCTGATGAATAATGTTGATTCCCATATATTTGTATTAAGGAACCTCCTCCAAGTAGTTATTATTGTAAATGAAAATGTTGTGGGCAGTCCTTTTGGATTTAGTTATCATGACTTTAGTCTTGTCAATGCTAACATGCATATCAATCTTGGAGCAAAAGTATTGGAGGATTCTTAGTTGATTACCAAGATAGTCATGGATCCTTGTCAAAAGAACAATATTGTCAGTATAAAGGAGAAAAGTTATGATGATACTAGTGAGTGTGGGGCCAACACATGCTACATCTTGTAAACCTCTTCAAGCTTATCAATGTAAATGCCAAAAAGTGTAGGGTATAAGGGAACCCCTTGCTTGACTATGATATTGCAATTAATTTCTTTTGACCAACCCTCAATGGTTTTAAGCTTGGAAATAACATTCTTGTACAGCCTTGTCTAATAACCCTCAACTCGAGGGGAACCATTATCTCCTCTCGCCTCTTCCATAGCGTCTTCCTATAGATGGTGTCAAAATATTTTCTAAAGTCTACAAAACAATAGAAGAGGTTAGTGTTATTATTACGACATTTTTGTGCAATGATCCCGAGAGTAGCAAGATGGTCAATAGTTGAATGATGTCTCCTAAACCTAACTTGGTCGTTAGCTCTTTTACCATAGCTTTCAAGCCATGGCCTAATTTTCTTTTCTAAAATAAGTTCATGCACCTTGGCTAAAATGTGACTAATCAAAATAGTTCTATAATTAGAGGGAATACTTTTATCCCCATTTTTAAAAATAGGCACAATGAGGCTTTGCGTACAAGGCTTAGGAAATCCTTTCTTCACCATCAAATTGAAGAGCTTGTGTATGTGAGGGATGAGGACATACCCTCCCATTTTAAAAATTTCAACTTGATAGTCTTTAATATTCTTATTTCTCCCATTAGCAAGGTGTTTAACGTCAAATTCAATATCTTCCAATGAAAAGATATTATCCTCTATAGGAGAAATCAAAATGGTGCCCCTTGGAATTAGGGGACCCATAAAGGTTTTTGAGGTAGGTATTCCAATTCTTTAAGGGAATCACATTATTTTATTTAGATTTATGATTAGAAATTTTCTCTGAAACTTTTTGGTATCTAATTTAGAAAGGTGAAGTAATTGCTCTTGCTTCTTATTTAGATAACATCTTTTCTTTCTTTTGATAAGAGCTTTGTACAAATTTATTTATCAAATCTTAAGGTTTCACTTGGAGCATCCTTGATCAACTTTATAGCAATTTTACAATCATTATCATACCCAGGATTGGTAGTTATATTATTATTTTTATATGTCACCTCAACAGAGAACTTGTCAATAGTATTGGAGAGGGTTGTAGTAAAATTATGATAGAGGTGCTTAATGTTATCCTTATAAGTTAAACAATATAAATATGTTTTAAAATCATTTGAGAAGAGATCCCTTTTAATTTTGTCAAAGAGTAGGTTCATTTGCTTATCATAATTCTGTTGGATGTGGCTAGTGTGCATGTTAAATTTTAAAGTTAAGGATAAAGGTCTATGATCAGAATCAGTGTCATGGTCATTTAAGATGTCAAAATTCAAAATTTGGTAGGAGAGAGAGATATCATATATCACATAATCCACGACACTTCTACCAAGCCCATGAATACAAGTCATTTAGTTGGAATTTGACCACTGTGTTATGCCATTACAAATTATAAGGTCTTGGGAACTATAAAGCTTGATTAATTTAGTACCAAACAAATTATCGATCTGATCTTTAGAGTTTCTTTTGAATCTACTAGCTAAATCAAGGTCCTCATCTAGCCAGACAAGATTAGGATTGGAGTCATTACTTAGAATAATAGTTGGTTAGTTTCATTTATATCATTGAAGTGTCCTAACAAGAGGATATTGCCTTCATTCCTTAGATTATGAATATCATGATCTAGGGTATTATAGGGGAAATTCTTATCTAGATTGTATATATTATTGAAGGTAGAGTTCATAGGTGAAAAATAAAAAATTGTCATTTAAATCCTCTAAGTGTTAGAGTTAGATATTTCGATCTAATTGTATTGATTGAAGGATTCTATCTTATGAAGCTAAGCATTAGGGGAAATTTTGTTTTTTATATAACAAGATATACCTCCAATTCCTCTGCGAGAGGATTTCTTTTTCCATGCCAACCATATAATGAATCCATATATGTGAGGGATGTTAGACTCCTCATGTTCACAATTTTTGACTAAGAAAACAATATCAATTTCACGCAACATCCAACTTAAAATAGGACCTTTATGCCATGGAAACCCACAACAATATTAAAACAGGATCCACAGTGTTCCAAATTCCTATTTATCACTCTCATTTTGGTCTCTATCCCTAATAATAGTAATGGTTTCCCATTTTCCCTTTTTATGACTTTCTTTACCTTTTGAACCTCTTTCCTTAATCCAACTTGGTCTGTTGGAATGACATCATTTTTTATGTAGATTTTTGTCCCTTTTAGGCTAGGAGATTTATTGAGTATGCCAAATTTATGGTCACTATAGCTTATCCTAACACAGATCAATCTATTTGTATGGTTGAGTATCTTTCCCAATTTTATTACTTCTATGAGATAAGTTGTTTCAATTTGTGACTTATTTTTTTATTTCTTCTTTTACTATTTCTAACGTGTCTTCATCTTTTTTCTCTTTTATACCAACAATTATGAGATTTAAGTCTCTTTTATTGTACTCATGATATAGATCAATTAGTTTGTCCATTTCCTCTTTGATGGGTTTGATATCTAATTTATTATCTATGCTACTTAGATCCAAATTGTTATTTAGTTTTCCTTTCAACTCTTTAATCTCATCTCTCAATATGCAATTTTCTTCAATTTTTTTGTTTTTGTTTTTCATTTATTGTAACATATCTTTCATTTTTGTAGTTCAATCTCGAGCCCTAAAATTTTATTTTCTAATAATATAAAATTGTTATAAAGCATTTTAGCTAGTTCTAGTTTATGTTCCATTTCCTTCTTTTTTTTCTAATGAATCAATGTGATCATAGATACTTTCTAGGGTGACTTCGCTTGGCCTGATCAAGAGATCAAGTCTCCTGTAGAAAAATGCTCAAAAATGAAGTTTCTCAGAATTGGTCCGAACTAGATCGACTGGAAAGAGCTCGGAAAAATGATCTTGTAGCCGCGAACGACACTCAAATCCGTTACCGTATGGAGGAGATATTGCATTTTGAAATTGCTCAATAACTTTCAATTTTGAAAGAAATTTTTTTAATATATTGTGATGGGATAATTTTATTTTTAATTAAAGTTTAATTAATTAATTAAATTATATATTTATTAATATTTATATGATTTTTATTAATCATATATTATATTATTAATTATATGTTTTAATTAATTAAAAAAAATTGAATTAAACCTTATTAAAATTTAATTATTAAACCATACTATATATTAAACCAAATTCGAAATTTTAAAAAGGTTTGATGGCAAATGTTTCATAAACCCATAATAAATGGCATAACGTATGTTTTAAAAGGTTAAATGGTACGTGGTGTTAGTTTTGTAACGTGGCACGTTATGTATGGCTTAAGGTAAAGTCACGTGGGTTTTAAAACACGTGCAATGGAGTGGAGCGGAGGTTACAGAGGGGCTTCAGCTAGCCCCCTCCCCATTCAATGTGACCAGCCACTAGAACTGTGGCCTTAAATAAAAAACCAACGGATGTCGTTCAAACAGTTAGGTTAGACCAAAATTTCGCATGTGAACGCAGGATTATAAAACGGTCAAATTTAATGTTGCTTTCAAATTTGGAGCGCGCCCGCTAAATTTGGTGGCCGCTCCTTATTTAGCCGGCCTAACTGTCAGTCTTCCACATTTAGTGGAGTTTTTCTTGGTGACACTAGGCAAACTTCAGTTAGCCATATCTTTGGCTAGGGAAGTCCATTTGGGACGAATTTTTATTTTTTATTTTGGGGTATTAAAGCATTCTGGAGCTGTTGGGAGAGTTTGCAGAGCCATCAGGGCGCTCTATCAGTGATTTTACCAGCGATTTTGGTTATGGAGCCACTAGGGCCTAATGAAAGATCAGTTTTTTTGGACTATACTCATCCATTGGAGGTGAATGAATAGTCGATTTATACTGATTTCAGCCTTCTGTTTCTGAATTTGCAGCTTATTTTTCCTTTTGAGGCTTTCTACACAGTGTAATTCATATTTTTAGCATTAATGAAAGAGGGAAAAGCCTAATTAGAGGCTTTTGGACCCAGCAGAGGTAGCGCAAGAGAGGGGTGAATTGCTTAAATAAATGCTTACTGTTATGCTGTGCATTTTTGCTGTTATATTTCAGATTCTACTACATTAAACAGTAACTTTTCATAAGTACACTTTTCCCAATCAGACTTATACAGTGAACAAAACTCATTAGTTCAACTTCAAACCACATTACTTCATTTGCAGAATACTTGAACTTGCTTATTCACACATAAAATTTTGATTAATAAATACTTTTCACATAAACAAATACTTTCATTGATCGGATCTATTTCAGTGTTTACATTTTATTTCTTTAGGCAGAGCCATTTTGTGGACCATAAGCTTCTGGTTTCATCGTTTCTAGTAAGAGTGATGTTGTCACTCGATTTTTTCATGAGAAGGTTGTGGAAAAGGAGAAAGTATAGGTAACCACAAACCAACCTTCAGATGCATAATCTAGCCAATCTGCATCCAGAGAGGGCTCTCTCTTTATAATTTATCTTTGTTCTTAGAAGGTTTTAGGCTACTTATAGATCCAAGAGTTTGTTTGAAAAATGGTGGAATCCACAAACTAAGGGCAAGGTTGAAAGTTTTCAGTCCATTGGGCTATGGAGTCAAAGGATGGCTTTACTGGATTTCTATTCTACACACAAGATGGCTTTACAGGGCAAGATAGCTAGACAGAGAACAATCCTTAAAATTTAGAGTGGATGGGATGATTTTGAAGGGATGAAAGGCACTAAGAATCTTTCACCATGTTCAAAAGAAAGAAATGAGATGACTACAAACAAAGAGCAATGAAGAATTCTTTATTATAGTAATCAAGAATGTTTAAATTAGCAAAGCAAGAGCATTTAAAATTCCGTGCTTATAAATCAATTTATAGGAAAACATTAAAACAATCACATCCTAAATCGCAGTACAATTAAGTAAATTCTGATTCAATCCTTTATGTAAATTATTCGTAAATGGACATAATAATATTATAAAACTGATATAAAAATCTCAAGACATGGGGTAGAAAGACTTATTGAACTACAGTCCAATACATGAATCCTGCCAAAAGTCCCGAGCTTCAAATTGTCATCGAGTAAGCCACAAATAAACTTTCCAAAATGATTTTATTCCGAAAATCTCAATGTTACGTAAAAGTCATAGAATCCACCCCAACAAGCTCTAACAAAGGAGTATTTATACAAATTCTAAACTAAAATATCTTGAAACAAATATCAAAATTGGTTCACAAATCTCTCCAACTATTTACATAAATAGAACTAAAGTAAAGGACACTCAAAATATTTGGCACTATTTTTGATGGATATGTGATGAAAAAGAGGAGAATTCGAATTTGATCCAAATCTTAGTTGATGATGAGGCATCCAAGTCACTAACTGCTTCCTTTCTTTGTGCAATCTGCTCCAACAATTCTGCAAACTTAGGGTCCAATGATATCTTCGTATTTCTCAATACGTAATAGATATGTAAAAAGTGAAAGAGGTTATTGTGGATTAATATGTTGGTGAGATAAACCTCTTTCAGTTTCCCAAAATTCCTCTCCCGCTGTGCATAATATTCTCTGTAAAAAATATGCGTAAAACAGAGTTTTACAGAGTCTGAAAAATGGCCTGTAAAGATGCGCGTGTATCTCTCATTATAAAACTACTGTGCAAAAACTGAGATAGGTTTTTGTAGATGGGTCTCTTAGGAACAAAAACCTCCTTCATTTTGGTAATGGTTATGTATCAGTCACAATCCTCTCTGCAAAATGATGACTTAAACTGGAATTTTCTGCAAACAGTGCTTTCCAACATTGTTTAATATTTCCAAAACCATAATGGCTGTTAGAAAAGTGAGAGAGGTTTTTGTAGATGGACCTCTTAAGAACATAAACCTCCTTTAGTTTTTCAAAATTCATCTTTTATTGGTCACAATAGTTTCTACAAAACAATGACTAAAACATGCAATTTCTGCAAAAATGTTCCTTCTTGTTATGTTTTTTCATCTTTTACTTTCTTGCTCTTTTGACTGTTTTACTTTCACTTTAGAAAAAATTCACTATTGGTGAAAGTATTCTCATATCTTTTTACCATTTTACTGCCTTCTATATTTACTTTTACTATTTACCTTTGACTGCTCTGTAACTTCATTTTAACTTTCACTGACTTTTACCTGATACACTTTAACCACTGATACTCTTTAGCTGTTATGCTTTCTAAGCTCTGTTTGAATAGATTTGATAACAATCTTGGAGTAAACAAATCTTATGACTAGTATTAAGACTGTTTATCCAAGGATGTGATCTTCTAGTCACCTCTTCAAGGGACAACTAAGTAGATTTTTCAAGCAATTCCCCAATGGACAAGGGAGTGAGGTTTTAACCAGGTTCAAAATGGAGCATCATTCAAGGCTACAGGAACTCCTATTTTGGTTCTTGTGTGTTCAAAATGGCATTTTCTGGGTTTTCTTCACAGAAATGTCGTGTTTTTAGTTTTAATGAGGGAAATTAGCACAATTGTAGGTTCGGGGGAACAATTCACAGTTTTACAGCTCCGGGAATGATCTTAGTGATAATATTTTAAAACTGATCCAGTGGAAAAAACAAAAACACAGAGTTTCTTTCAAAGTTCGGGGCGCAACAGAATAAATACCTGTTTTCAGAGGCAAACTGGGTTTTAACAGGTATCAAGTGGTGGCAAGAAGATGCTCGAACACTGGTCCAGCGGAATTCTCGAACGAAATTGGATAGAACAGTAATTCTCAGTGAAATTTTGAATTTCGTAGTGGGAGGCGCAGTCGCTTTCAGCAATGAAAAATGACTGAAAAAACACGAATTTTGTTTTATTTCCAAAGTCAACAGGGGATTTTTAGTTTATCGAGGAATGACGTCATTATGGTACGGGATGACATGTGGCAAGGGTCGGGCGGTAAGCGGTAATTCCCGCACCGCTTATGGGCAATGGTGGTATTAAACGTGAGGGCAACGATTCCATTGGGGAAGTGACACATGGTCGGAGGATGGTTTCAAAACCACCGTGCCCCCGTGCGTTAAAGTTCTGTCGAGGGACGGCTAGCGGAATCGTTGTGGAGCGTTAATCTGCAGGCGGATGATCTGACGGTTCTCAAGACGGGAAGGTGACGGGAAAATTAACATGTGGGCCCGATGTAATTAGTGTTTAACTAATCATCCCGGGGGTGCTTTGATAGGCGGAAAAGTTGGTTATTAATTAATCCAGTTAATTAATTAATCCCATGGTTATATGAAAATTGGGGTTGCGGCAAGGTTTCGACTATGGTTAAAGTGTCGGGTAGGATTTTTAAAATGCCAAGTGGATGGGCCACGATGGCATGGGGGTTTTTCAAAGTTTTTAGTTTAAATTAAAACTTCGGCATTATTCATTTTTCTTTCAAACATATAAAATTATATGTTTAAATGTTTTTTCAATATTTCTTATTATATGGTAATAAATTAAATCAATTAAATTACCGTAAGGGGCGGGACTATTATATAATGATATATTTAACCAAAGGGCACATAATGTGGGTTTTTAATAATTAATTGGGAAATAAATACTTTGGCTAAACTTTATAATAAGATAGGTTTTTTGGATATTTATGTAAAAGGAGTTATATACTATAGGATAAGGTATTTTCACTAGGGATTTAATAAATAAAATCAGATGTTAATATGACAAGGGAACAAGGAAACTCAAAATACTTAACAAATCTAGGAAAGTGAATATTTCTGAAGCAAATCAAATTGTCTTAATTTCAACACTTCAACATAGAATAGTAAGTGATTTTGAGGGATTATCGTGGAACTTTACATGATTTTCCTAAGTAAAATAGGATTTTACTTAGGAAAAGGTTAAAAGTGAATGATTATAATGACAAATAATCTTAAGTACTTAGGTCTTTTTGATCATTAGGCCGAGGGTCCGGTCCCTCCAAAAGTCAAGGAAATGCCTTGAGCCCCTTTAATCTCTAAATACCTTAGCACTTTTAGGGAAATCAGTAAAAATCTTAGGGAAAAAGTGATGTGGGAAGTTAATGATTTTGACTTTGCTTTCTTTGAATTTTCCAGTGCATTTCTTGCTTCAGTACATGTGATGAAAGTAAAAGATTAAACACATTGAATACCATCATTCATCACATGAAACTTTGCAACACCATCTACCTACCCTATCTACTTTACACTACCATTTTTTCTTCTTTATTAGGGTGAATTTGGACTTGCAAACCCTTATCAATCTTCTTTTCTTTTACATGGTAAATCTATCTAATTCTACCCTTATTACATCTAAGGGCTCAGATTAAACTATTGAGCACCTTTTATTAACTCTACCTATCTACTTATCTGCCAAGATTAAACTGTTTGTTCAGATATTTATTCTCTATTCTACAACATGAAATTGAAATATGAATGAGTCAAGTTTATACAGTTTGACCCTTCATAAATTGTGGAAAAATTTTGACAAGCTGCACACAATTGCTTTATTGCAACAAATGAAATAGTAGTGGAATTTAGACTTGCACACTTTCCTTGGTCTATTTTTTGCTTGGGGTTCATTTCTTTCACTTTTTTGACCATTTTATTTTTCTTACCCTTTGATTTTTCTTTTAGGGTATACCCTCTTTACATTTTTTAAATTTTTTTTATTTTTTGGTTTTTCAAGAATATTGAACACCTTTGCTCAAGAAAAAGGTTTGAACATATTCCATATTTCAATCAAGACAATCATGAAAAATGACACCTATTGATATAGGAGTCTAACACTGGCTCCACTTGGGGATGGCTTTTCCTTGTGAAAAGTCAAGAACAGCAGGTCTGTTGCCTCAAAATGTCTTCAAACTAAACCATGTAATCTCCTTCTTCTGGTAGCTTTATTGTAAATATGATAGTGAAAATTTTGAAGCTTAGGGCCCTCACTTCGGGCTTCAACTCCGTTAGTTACTATCCACTCAAAACTTAAACTTTGTTTCCCAGTTAGGAATTTTCTGCCTTGTTCCAATCCCAAACATGAATTTGTTGTGGTTAAAAATCTTGAATTGAATATAGTCCTTTTTCTGCAACCTGAAATCTGATCTAAAACTAAAACAACACACAAAAATTTCAAACCAACTTAATGAAAAACTAGCTGAAAATTGAAAAACTAAAAAAAATGCTCAAAATTCTAAGCTTATTAGCAGTCATCTACCTACTCAATCTATTGTTCAACTGCTAGTTAGGTAAAATGAAATAGCCAATGCAACGATTCAAGCATTATGTACTTTGATAGATTTTGTTGCATTGTCTTGTTGATTATCAAAATTGTACTCCCGCAACCTATTAGAAACTTGTCAACAAATGAGAGGATATGAAACACTTGATTTCCTCGTTGACTCTAGAAACCGTACAAAAGGATCTTCCAAAATTTATACACTGATGTTTAACTGATCTAAACAACTGTACATCTGTTCTGAATGGCCTCCATGCCATGAATCTGAAATGTTATTTTCGTCTTTTTCTCCCTGCAAACTTTCAGATAAGATTTGTGATGATATTCCTACTGATTGTAATGTTTGATTGTTGAATATTTTATCATCTTGATTCTGAAAAATCATAGTTAGTTAATAGAAGAATGCTTTGAATTCCTTCAATATTCAGCATATCTTCTATTGGATCCTGAAAAACTTGGGAAAATGGCTGCAACCTATAGCATATAGGTTTCCATGAGACTTCATAAACTTCAAAAAGTTTCTCATCCTTTTCATTAAATATATTATACCACATTTCCTTTAAACACTGAAATGATTCAAAAAATAGTGGTATGGAACTTTCTTGTGTTATTTTATCATTTACTTCAATGGGAACTGATAACTGCAATTGTGAAACTAAAAAATCTTGAACAATAGTTTCATTATCTTCTTTGTTGTCAATCACAATTCCTAAAGATTGTTGATTATTGATGGCATGATAATTGTCTCTAATGAACTAAAATGAAGCAAAACAAAGAGGTAAAGAACCTTCACTTATTTCCACATTTTCTACTCTTTCTTCCTCACTCTCATGGTTAATCTGTATTGGCTGATCCCTATCTTCAATCCACTGAAACAACACTTCTTCATCCTCCAAACTAGCTTCTGATTGCTTTGTAAAGTTAGCTTGGGTTTGGAGAACATACCTATCATCATAATGATCATACTTAGGAAAATCATCGAAAGAAGGGATATCATCAAAAATACACATTAGATCAGTAGATTCATCTTCCTCATATTGATCTGTAAATTCATTTTTTGATCTATGATAATTTGAATTAAGAGGAATTTGTTCATGGCTATCAACCTCTTCTATTTCTTCATGGTGATTTTGAGTAAAAAAATTATCTTTCATAGTGATCTCCTGTGTTCTTTCATCTAGTTTTCTTACCAAAAAGTTGAGTTTTACCTCTGCAATGTTTTTCTTTTCCTCTTCTTCAGCTTTCAACTTTTCCTGTCTAATTTGCAGATTAACTTCTACATCAACTGCAATGTTTTTCATCTGTACAAGTGTTTTTGGATCTCTTTCTCTTAACCCAAATTCTATTTCTGGATCAAAGGCACTTGGATAATGCAAGAGAGCTGAATCATGAGGAGGTCTAATATTTTCTGGCATTGAATAATAAACTTGATTAAATCTGTCAAAAAATTGTTGTATTGTTTCATTTTGATGTCTTTTTAACTGATTATATTCTTCCATGATCACAAAAGGATTAAATTTGATTATCCATCTATCAAGGAAAAGTTTGATAAACTCGTTGAAAATTTGAGATGCTAGCATTAGGCAGATTTTTTAACCAACTCTTTATTCTATTTTTCTAAGAAAGAGAAAAAAGTCTGATTCTAACATCATCTTCATCAATCTCCAATAAATCCATATAATTCTCAAAACCTTGAACATGTTTTTCTGCTAGCTGATACCATTCTCTCCATCAAATCTAGGAAGATACTTGTATTTTTAGAAAATCATGGAGTATAGGAGGTAAAATAAGGGGCTTATATCTATCCTGAACTTTATATGTTCCTGAACTTTATATGGAACAATGGATATGTCTTGTGATCAGAAGATCAAGCCTTAATTATTTGAGGCTTCTTAATTGGAAAATGATCATCATTAGATTCATAAGAAAGTCAAGCCAAAGAGATTAGAGAATTATTACTTACAAACTTCAAAGGAAAATAACTAAAAACTAATCTAAGATCTTCTATAAAATACAATATACATTGCAAAAATTTCTTAATGAAAAAGAACATAATGTCTTTGATTAAGATCCAAGTTGAAAGCCTGATCTTTCCATATTGTCCTTTGAGGTTCATTCCCTCCGGAGTCTTGATTGTGAAATTGATTTGGAGTCGCTTGTGTGGATGGATTTTAACCTTTGTGTGTCTGATCTCGCCCACCATCATAGATCATATCTAAACCTCGTAAAAAAATTCTGAAGAAAAAGTTAGTTCTTCAGGAAACCAAATTTTGAATATTTTATGATTATTTTATTTTTTTATGAATTTTTCAAAACAACTTCTATGATTTCTTTAAGAAATTTAAGATTTTTAATTAAAATTTTCTCAAAGATTTATAGAACTAGAGAGTCTGATTGAATGTTTTGAATCCAAAGTTCAGTTTATAAGCTAAAAAAACCAGATAGATCAAGAAAGATTTGTTTACTATGTATTGCAAAGCAAAAGTATTTCAAAGGCTACTCCGTCGATCTTCGACTCTATCTATAGCTTATAAGTGAACAATATTAACAAAAAATGATTCAGAGTCCCCAGTGGAGTCGCCACTATGTTATCACTCGGGTTTTCCTTGAAGCTGTGGAAAAGGAAATTATACCCGAGGTAACCACAAACCAACCTTCAGATGCAGAATCTAGCCAATCTGCATCCAGAGAGGGCTCTCTCTTTATAATTTATCTTTGTTCTTAGAAGTTTTTAGGATAGTTATAGATCCAAGAGTTTGTTTGAAAAATGGTGGAATCCACAAACTAAGGGCAAGGTTGAGGACTTTCAGTCCATTGGGCTATGGAGTCAAAGGATGGCTTTACTGGATTTCTATTCTAAACACAAGATGGTATTACAGGGCAAGATATCTAGACAGAGAACAATCCTTAAAATTTTAAAGTGGATGGGATGATCTTGAAGGGATGAAAGGCAGCTAAGAATCTTTCACCATGTTCAAAAGAAAGAAAAGAGATGACTAAAAATAAAGAGCAACGAAGAATTCTTTATTATAGTAATCAACAATGTTTAAATTAACAAAGCAAGAGCATTTAAGAATTCATGCTTATAACTAATTTAGAGGAAAACATTAAGAACAATCACATTTGAAATCAGAGTACAATTAAGCAAATTCTGATTCAATCCTTTATGTAAATTATTCAGAAATGGACATAATGATATTATAAACTGATATAAAACTTAAGACATGGGGTAGAAAGACTTCCAACTTTATTGAACCGCAAATCTTCGTTCTCCTAAGCAAAAAGTCCCTGAAGCCAAAATTGTCATCGAGTAAGCCACAAATAAACTTCCAAAATGATTTTATTCCGAAAATCTCAATGTTACAGCAAAAGTCATAGAATCCACCCCAAATGCTTCCAAGAGTGGAGTATTTATACAAATTCTCAACTAAAATATCTTGAAAGAAATATCAAAATTGGTTCACAAATCTCTCCAACTATTTACATAAATAGAACTAAAGTCAAGGACACTCAAACTAATGCATCTATTTGGCACTATTTTTTATGGATAGTGATGACAAAGAGGAGAATCTGAATTTGATCCAACATCTTAGTTGATGATGAGGCATCCAAGTCACTAACTGCTTCCTTTCTTTGTGCAATCTGCTCCAACAATTCTGCAAAATTGGGGTCCAATGATATCCTTTTATTTCTCAATCCGTAATAGATATGTAAAAAGTGAAAGAGGTTATTGTAGATAAATATTTTGGTGAGATAAACCTCTTTCAATTTCCCAAAATTACTCTCCAGCTATGCATAATAGTCTCTATAAACAATATGTGTAAAACATAGTTTTACAGAGTCTGAAAAATGGCCTGTAAAGATGTGCATTTATCTCTCCTTATAAAACCACTGTAAAACAAATGAGATAGGTTTTTGTATATGGGTCTCTTAGGAACAAAAAAATCCTTCAGTTTTGTAAGATGTATTTCTTAGTAGCCACAATATTCTCTGCAAAATGATGTCTTAAGCTGAAATTTTCTGCAAAAAGGGCTTTCCAACATTGTTTAATATTTCCAAAACCATAATGGCTGTTAGAAAAGTGAGAGAGGTTTTTGTAGATAGCCCTCTTAAGAACATAAACCTCCTTCAGTTTTGTAAAATTCATCTTGGATTGATCACAATAATTTCTGCAAAACTATGACTAAAATATGCAATTTCTACAAAAATGTTCTTTCTTGTTATGTTTTTTCATCTTTTTACTTTCTTGCTCTTTTGACCGTTTTACTTTAAATTTATACAAACCTCACTATTGGTGAAAGTATTCTCATCTCTTTTTACCATTTTACTGCGTTCTGTATTTACTTTTACTGTTTACCTTTGACTGCTCTGTAACTTCATTTTAACTTTCACTGACTTTTACCTGATACACTTTAACCACTGATACTCCTTAGTTGTTATGCTTTCTAACCTCTGTTTGAATAGATTTGATAACAATCTTGGAGTAAACAAATCTTATGACTAGTATTAACACTGTTTATCCAAGGATGTGATCTTCTGGTCACCTCTTCAGGGGACAACTAAGTAGATTTTTCAAGTACCTCAATGGACAAGGGAGTGAGGTTTTAACCAGGTTCAAAATGGAGCATCATTCAAGGCTATAGGAACTCCCATTTTGGTTATTGTGTGTTCAAAATGGAAGTTTCTGGGTTTTCTTCACATAAATGTCGTGTTTTCAGTTTTAATGAGGGAAATTGGCACAATTGCAGGTTCGGGGGAACAATTCACAGTTTTAAACCTCAGAGAATGATCTCAGTGATAAGATTTAATCACTAATCCAAAGAAATTTTACAAATACGTAGTTTCTTTGAATTTTCTTGATGAATAGAATACCGTCGAGGCAAACCTGACGCAATGTATCAAGTGGTGACAAGAGGATGCTCGAACACTAGTCCGGCAGAATTCTAGAGCGAAATCGGATAGAACAATATTTTTCAGTGAAATTTTGAATTTCGTAGCGGAGGGCGCAGTTGCTTTCAAATAATGAAAATGACATAAAAAACACGAAAATTTGTTTTATTTCCAAAGTCAAAAAAGGGGTTTTTATTTTTTCGAGGAATGACGTCATATCAGTACGGGCTGACATGTGGCAGGGGCCGGGCGATAAGCGGTAATCCCCGCACCACTAATGGGCAATAGTGGTATTAAACGAGAGGGCAGCGATTCCATTGGGGCATTGACACGTGGACAGAGGGCGGTTTCAAAACCACCGTGCCCCCACGGGTTATTGTTCGGGTATTGGATGGCTAGCGGAATGAATGTCAGCCGTAGATCTCTTAGCAGGAGATCGGATGGTGGAAGGGACGTGGAGTAAGCGAGGGTTTAATGTGCGGGCCCGTCGGGTTTTTGAAACGATTTATTGTTTAATTAATCATCCCGGGAGGCTTTTGATAGGCGAAGGGAGTGGTTATCAATTAATTCTGATAATTAATTAATCCCATGGTCTAATGAAAAATTGGGGTCGCG
This sequence comes from Pinus albicaulis, assembly GCA_034641835.2. Classification (NCBI taxonomy): domain Eukaryota; kingdom Viridiplantae; phylum Streptophyta; class Pinopsida; order Pinales; family Pinaceae; genus Pinus; species Pinus albicaulis. Next base: position 1,147,616,539 of record CM076570.1, read on the forward strand.
GCATGGTCTCGATTATGGTTAAAGTATCGGGTGGGATTCCAAGTGGATGAGCCACGGTGGCATGGGGATTTTTCCGAAGTTTTTAGTTTAAATTAAAACTTCGGAATTATTCATTTTTCTTTCAAACATATAAAATTATATGTTTAAATGTTTTTCTCAATATTTCTTATTATATGGTAATAAATTAAATCAATTTAACTACCATAAGGGGCGGGACTATTATATAATGATATATTTAACCAAAGGGCACATAATGCGGGTTTTTAATGAATAATTGGGAAATAAATACTTTGGTTAAACTTTATAATAAGATGGGTTTTTTGGATATTTATGTAAAAGGAGTTATATACTTAGGATAAGGCATTTTCACTAGGGATTTAGTAAATAGAGCTAAATGTTAATATGAAAAAGGGACAAGGACAACTCAAAGTACTTTGCACATCTAAGAAAGTGAAGATTTCTGAAGTAAATCACATTATCTTAATTTCAACACTTCAACATAGAATAGTAAGTGATTTTGAGGGATTATTGTGGAACTTTACATTATTTTCCTAAGTAAAATAGGATTTTACTTAGGAAAAGGTAAAAAGTGAATGATTATAATGACAAATGATCTCAAGTACTTAGGTCTTTTTGATCATTAGGTCGAGGGTCCGGCCCCTCCAAAAGTCAAGGAAATGCCTTGAGCCCTTCTAATCTTCAAATACCTTAGTACTTTGGGGAAATTAGTAAAACTTTTTATGGAAAAAGTGATGTGGGAAGTTAATGATTTTGACTTTGTTTTCTTTGAATTTTCCAGTGCATTTCTTGATTCAGTACTTGTGATGAAAGTAAAAGATTAAACATATTTAGCACCATCACTCATGATATAAAACTTTGCAACACCATCTACCTACCCTATCTACTTGACACTACCATTTTATCTTCTTTATTAGGGTGCATTTGGACTCGCAAACCCTTATCAATCTTTTTTTTTTTTTTTTTTACATGGTAAATCTATCTAATTATACCCTTATTACATCCAAGGCTCGATTAAACTCTGTTGAGAACCTTTATTAACTCTACCTATCTACTTATTTGCCAAGATTAAACTGTTTGGTTAGATATTTATTCTCTATTCTACAACATGAAATTGAAACATGAATGAGTCAAGTTTAAATAGTTTGACTCTTCATAAATTGTGGCAAAAGTTTGACAAGCTGCACACAATGAAATAGTAGTGGCATTTGGATTTGCACACTTTCCTTGGTCTATTTTTTGCTTGGGGTTCATTTCTTTCATTTTCTTGACCAATTTATTTTTCTTACCCTTTGATTTTTCTTTTAGGGTATACTTTCTTTACATTTTTTAAATTTTTTTATTTTTTGGTTTTTCAAGAATATTGAACACCTTTGCTCAAGAAAAAGGTTTGAACATATTCCATATTTCAATCAAGACAATCATGAAAAATGAAACCTATTGGTATAGGAGTCTAACAGGTGAAATAACCAGTAAACGCCCCCTACTATCAATCTATGTATGAGAAATACTTGGTTCTCACAATTTCAGATCAGATTGGTATCAGAGCTTTAGGTTTTGCTTAAGAGTTTGTGAAATTTGTGCAAGAAGATTGTGTTATTCTGCAAAATTTTATGCTTACTAGGCTGAAATTGAAAAGAGGGGAAGGTCAATTGGTTAGAGAACAAGTTAATTCTCAACCAAGGAGGGCTAGAGTGCCATTATATCCACCTTCCATTTCATCCTCAATAGCCTTAGAATCAGCCACAAACATGTCTTCCAGAGAAGGAGAAGTACATGAGGAAATGGATCCCAAGGAAGAGGAAAGAGTCTTTAGAAAAGCTTTCTTGGACATGACTGAGATGGTTAGGATCCTATACCAGGAGAGAAATGATAGGATTGCTGGAGAAGGGTCTAGAAACCAAAGAGAAGAAGGAGATTCTTCAGGAGGGAAGAAAGACAAAGATGAGTCTAAGAAAGGGAATGGAGGAAATGGTGATCCACCATCTCCATCATCATCCTCATCCTCCACATCATCCTCTTCAAATTCTGAAAATCAGTCACAAAAAACAAAAACATCTCTTAAAAATCATTTGTTAAAGCTTGATGTGAAGTTTGAGTTGCCGATGTTTAATGGTGATGTGAATGCAGAAAAATTGGATAACTGGATTAGACAGCTGGAAGTCTATCTCAGAATTCAGAATTTGCATGATGATGAAACAAAAATCCAATTAGCCTCTTTGAGAATGGATGGAGCAGCTTTGGTTTGGTGGGAAGCCAAGACCAGGGAGGAAATAAAAAAGCATGGTAAGATAACTCTAACATGGACTGAGTTTATTACTGCTATTAAGAAACAGTTTTATCCTCTTGCTCATATTCAGAAAGAAATCATGAATTGGCAAAATTTTAGGCAACTTAAGGGTCAAAATGTGCAAGATTATACCCAAGAGTTTAGAAGGAGAGCACTTCTACTTGGGGTAGACTTACAAAGTCAAGACACCTTGTTGAAATACATAGGAGGTTTGCACAATTATCTTCAACATATTATTCTAATGTTCAATCCTACCATCTTAGATAAAGTTTGTGTGCAGGCTACACATTTAGAAGCTAGAGGAAAGAATACTTTTGATGAGGATAGTAATTTCAAAAACAAAGGAAAGAAGAGAGTTGCAAATTCAAGGAAAGAGAAAGGAAATTTCTTTTGAAAGAACTGTTCAAAGACAAGTCACGATGAAGATCATTGTTGGAAGCTTCATCCTGAACTGAAACCAGAAAAATTCAAGAACAAAAACAAGACCAAAGAAAAGGAGAAAACTGTAGCAACAGTTGAGCAAGACTTAGGGTCAGACTCAGGTGATGAGACAAAAAGCATCGCCATGGTTTTAAATAACATTAAGGGGAAAGAAGTGGTGCAAGACACAACTCCCAGTTATAGCTCTTTGAATTGTCACAAAGATACTCATGAGGAAAAGAGGAGGATAGAGCTCTTCCATGTGAGGGTAATTTCAAAACATACCAAAATTGACACACTGTTAGATAGTGGGTCACAAGCGAATCTTATATCTGAAGACTTGGTCAAGCAGCTTAAACTTGAGACCATTCCACATCCGAAGCCTTATCCACTTGGATGGATATGCAAGGATGTCAATTTGCAAGTCTCAAGGAAGTGCATATTGCGCTTTGCAATAACTGCACACTTTATTAACACAGTGGAACTTGATGTGGTGCCGCTTGATATCTCAGGTATTATTTTGGGAAGTCCTTATTTATTTAACAGGAAGGCCATCTTTCATCGCCATGAAAACAAGTATCACTTGTTCAAAGATGGTAAAGAGTACACTGTGAGAGCTCACAAGAAGAAGCTAGAATCTTCTGTACTCCATGCAAGTCAATTGAAAAGACTGGTTAATGCAAGTCAAAGTCTAACTTTGTTAATGTTGAAACGACCAGATTTTGAGCATTCACCTTTTTATGATGTTGCTAATGATTTGTCTCAGTTTAATAACAGTTTGTCTTTGAAAGAAGATGATGTTATGTTGCACAAATTACCTTTTGGGTCAGCCAATGCAGTGAATGAAGTGTCAAAGCAAAGCAGTACAAGCAATAAGGACACCCAATTCAGCATGGGAAAAAGTTGGTTTCAGAATGGTAGAATTCGCCATGGGAACAGTTTGCAAGGTGAAAGTCATTTTAAGTCTTCTGGGAAGTTTGATCAATGTAGAGAAAGTTTGTTTTCTGCAGATTACAATTGCTGTTCTGCAAATTTTAATCATTTGCATCATGACTCTGTCAATCTTAGCAATGGTCAATCAGTTGATTCCAGAGACAGATTATCATTTTCTCAAAAGCTTCATTTGATGAAATTGGGTAGATTTCAATTATTCAAGGGTGGAAGAGTGGAGAATCAGTCTCCACATCATCATTTTCAGTAATCAGAGAGCTTTTGGGGTCCAAAAGCTTCCCATTTGGGAGGTGTGATCAGGAGATCAAGTCTCTTGTAGAAAAATGCTCAAAAATGAAGTTTCTCAGAATTGGTCCAAACTAGATCGACTGGAAAGAGCTCGGAAAAATGATCCTGTAGCCGCAAACAGCACTCAAATCCGTTACCGTATGGAGGAGATATTGCATTTTGAAATCGCCCAATAACTTTCAATTTTGAAAGAAATTTTTTTAATATATTGTGATGGGATAATTTTATTTTTTATTAAGGTTTAATTAATTAATTAAATTATATATTTATTAATATTTATATGATTTTTATTAATCATATATTATATTATTAATTATATGTTTTAATTAATTAAAAATAAATAAATTAAACCTTATTAAAATTTAATTATTAAACCATACTTTATATTAAACCAAATTCGAAATTTTAAAAAGGTTTGATGGCAAATGTTTCATAAACCCATAATAAATGGCATAACGTATGTTTTAAAAGGTTAAATGGTACGTGGTGTTAGTTTTGTAACGTGGCACGTTAAGTATGGCTTAAGGTAAAGTCACGAGGGTTTTAAAACACGTGCAATGGAATGGAGCGGAGGTTACAGAGGGGCTTCAGCTAGCCCCCTCACCATTCAATGTGACCAGCCACTAGAACTGTGGCCTTAAATCAAGAACCAGCGGATGTCATTCAAACAGTTAGGTTAGCCCAAAATTTCGCATGTGAACGCGGGATTATGAAACGATCAAATTTAATGTTGTCGTCAAATTTGGAGTGCGCCTGCTAAATTTGGTGGCCGCTCCTTATTTAGCGGGCCTAACTGTTAGTCTTCCACATTTAGTGGAGTTTTTCTAGGTGACACTGGGCAAACTTCAGTTAGCCATAACTTTGCTTAGGGAAGTCCATTTGGGACGAATTTTTTTTATTTTTATTTTGGGGTATTGAAGCATTCTGGAGCTGTTGGGAGAGTTTGCAGAGCCATCAGGGCGCTCTATCAGTGATTTTACCAGCGATTTTGGTTGTGGAGCCACTAGGGCCTAATGAAAGATCAGCTGTTTTGGACTATACTCATCCATTGGAGGTGAATGAATAGTCGATTTATATTGATTTCAGCCTTATGTTTCTGAATTTGCAGCTTATTTTGCCTTTTGAGGCTTTCTACACAGTGTAATTCATATTTTGAGCATTAATGAAAGAGGAAAAAGCCTAATTAGAGGCTTTTGGACCCAACAGAGGTAGCCCAAGAGAGGGGTGAACTGCTTAAACAAATGCTTACTGCTATGTTGTGCATTTTTGCTGTTATATTTCAGATTCTGCTACATTAAACAGTAACTTTTCATAAGTACACTTTTCCCAATCAGACTTATACAGTGAACAAAACTCATTAGCTTCACTTCAAACCACATTACTTCCATTGCAGAATACTTGAACTTGCTTATTCACACATAAAATTTTGATTAATGAATACTTTGCACATAAACAAATACTTTCATTGATCGGATCTATTTCAGTGTTTACATTATATTTCTTTAGGCAGAGCCAGTTTGTGGGCCAGAAGCTTCTGGTTTCATCCTTTCTAGTAAAGGTAAAATAACCAGTAAAAGCCCCCTACTGTCAATCTCTGTATGAGAAATACTTTGTTCTCACAATTTCAGATCATGGCCTCCCCTTTCTAGATGGAGGTTTTGACATGTGTGCTAAAATGCTCATAAGTTTAACAAATAATAATAAAAAGTAAAAGCAAAAATAAAATAAACAAAAAGAACTTATGACCATTGTTTTTAACAAATAAAATAAAAACATAAAGTAAAAATAAATAAATAAAACGTATGCACCTAAGTTATGAGCTACAACAATTAAACAAATGAATTATTTTCACCATCTTAGTTTAATGTCAAATAAGCCCACAACAGGTTCGATTCTCCAAAAAAATTCACTTAGAAAAATTCACCATAGGTTTGAATCTCCAAGGAAAATTTATTGTAGGTCTAAAAATTAAAAATTCACGAGAGGTGAGAGAATTATAAATTCACTCAACATCAAAAATTTATCACAGGCCCGAAAATTATTCATATTAATATGAACCGAATATATGTGTGTGTGTGTGTGAGAGAGAGAGAGAGAGAGATAATGGCTAGATGTAGCATATATGTGTTTTTTGGAAGGTTATAGTGGTTATGGGCCTACTTCGCTAGGTTCTCATCATGTTCGTTGGCTATGTTTGAAGTTGTGTTAGGGATGAATGCAGATTTGTAGTCTTCGATTGTCCATCAGAATTCTAGGTGCCGTGAAATTGCCAGATCTATATGAGTTTTTTGGGGGTTGTTGTTTGTTTGTTAGTGTTAGATGACGACCCTCTATGGGAATTATTGTTTGTATTTTTTACTAGAATTTTTTGGGCAGATAGGAAGGCCATCTCTGGCCTTGATCCATATGTAATATGTTCATGAGAAAATTTTGTTTTCCTGGGCATCAGTGGAAGTATGAGGAGGCATTCTTGAACTCTCTATGATCAAATTCAATATCTATGTAAAACGATTTTTTGAGAAATATAGAGTATTAATTCACAAAAATTAAGATAAAATAGATAGTATATAATTTAATTTTCTACAATGTAAACGTTTTATGAATTTTCCCCTTTTTAGTTGTCAAAATAAAAATGAAATATTATGCATTACTAGTCTATGACAAAAAAAAAACTATAACTTGTATAGATATATTTAAACCACATATTTGGCAAGGGTTGAGAGAGATAAAATGTTTCGAGGTACATATTTATTTTAAAATGCAAAACATAAAAAAAACGTTTGCACATTAAGGGATTTGATCCCATTGGTCGTTTGACGGATCCTTGGTGGAGATGGATATATGTTTAAGTTTCATTTTTAAATGTATAAATTGATTCAACCCATTTAAAATTTAATTCGGCACTTGGATTGTTTAAACTACATAACTTAAACTTAGTATCAACTAAACTTTGTCGGATTTCAAACAAAATTAAGATATACTTGAAAAGGGGCCCAAATCTAGAATACACACACACACACACACACACACACACATAGATAAACCATAATATCCCCTGATGGGGGTGGAGAAGCATGGGCACATTGGGGAGGAGGGTGGGAACTGTGACAACCTCAATCACTTAACCTCATTTTTGCAATTAAATAATATACTAAAAGAATTTGGGGATGGGTTATGGGACACAAATTCAAAGTACTGGGGAGGTTGCTTTCCTAGATGGTATGACCTTCCTTAAGGCAATAAAAATCCGAGTTTTTGGGGCAACCCTTAAAGGTTGGTTGTTAAATATCTTAATGATACTAGTTCATGAATTTAATGGAACTGGGGGAAGTACACAGGACCATGCTCTCTTGAAGAAAGAGGGAGGAAATAAAATAAATAGGTTGAAAATATTGTTAAGGAGGTTACACCCAAGGCACACAAGCGAGAGTGGGAAAATGGACGAAAATCAACATACAAGGGTGTGGGGGAGACATGGCATGACCCTAGAGGCAAAGAATACCCCGACTGTGTGTCAGAAAACAAGTGAAAAACCACCGTGGACATGAAGGAAATGCATTGGAATGATAGAGGAGAGGAAATAGGAGATTGGGGCAAGCATGCACTTAGGAGGGTGGCGAACCAGAAGTTCATTGGAACATAAAGGAGAATTGATGAAAAAGGAGAACATGTCAAATTTGTGGGGAAAAACTGTGAATAACTTCCCATGTGTGTTGGGGAAGGCCTCAAGTGCTCTTTGTGGATATTAGAGGCATGTAGAATGCCTGATTAGAAAGAATCATTGACACCTAATTTGGAGTGAAGGATATTGGCTTCCTTCGTCACTCCCAAAAACTATCATATCTTCAATTGAGCAACAAGAGTAAGGGAGAAATTCTTCTTCATGTAAGGGTAAGTCTTAGGATATATCAAGGGGATGGAGGGTGGATATGGTGTTTTATAAAGTTCCTTGACATCTTGGGTTCGATATCTATCCCTTAGAATCCTAGTGAGGAAATTTTAGAGTCTCATTTTCTTATTTATCTAGTTTTTGCAATGAATTCTCGATTCCATTCACTGGGTGGAACCACTATGTTGCATGTTTCCAGGGTGGAGGTGAATCCTCTTAAATCCCTGGAGTGTTTGTGTGTGATTGAATAACTGGAGGGTGGAGGCAACAAGCCTCTAAATTCCCTATTCATTGGTGGACCATTGAGTGGTTGGTGGGTGGAGGTAGGAGGACCTCTAGAGTCCATGTTTCAGCTTCTAGTTGGTGATTACTCCCTTGAGCAAGACTAACCCAGTCCTTGTAATATGGCTCAGGGGTGACGACTGCAAGTAGCTTGGCTGCAACTATGTACAGTTGGATGGAGAGTCCTAGTCCCAGACTCAATTTCCCAAAGATTTGTAAGATAATTGTTTCTTAAGTATGTCCTCTGCTAATGAATGTGTAAATATATTTCTGGTCTCAAATGGTGTTATGGTGAAAGTGCATGACTATATTATTGGTATCATATGATTGACTAACATATTGTGTAATGTTTAAAAGGCATTGGAATATCCATAATAATCTTGATTTGATTAAAGTAATATTACCATTGGCCCCCAGACCCCACAACCGTGGGGGATCACCCCCCTGGTGTGGAGAGGTGTACAATCTTCCTGGGGTATACATCCGGATGAAATAAAGACCTCTAAATCAGGATGAAAATCAGGCTCCACACCCAACACAAGCATGTATCATAAGGTAAATGGCAGCCATCGATGCATGTATGCTTGGAATTCCATGTCCCTAAAAAAGGAATGCTTGTAGGTTTGTGATATTATCCATTATGTGCCTATTTATAAGGCTCTTGCAGGTAATCAAACTTAAGGGATGGAACCCTTGTTCCTTTGAGGAGCGTTGATCTCCTTGTGGCCTTTTTAGCACCATGTTTTTCATGGTGGCTATTGTATGCTTGCAACACTTAGTGGGTCCTTGCATGAGACCTATAGATCTCTAAGCTGAGATTTATCATATAAAGGAAAAGTATTAGAGATCTTAGGAGTTGTAGATTGATGAGGAACCGGACATATAATTCGTTGGCGTGAATGGACAAGTCCTTGTTCAGTGTTCTTTGCTACAAACATTGTGAACCTAGAAGGAGTAACTTAGACATAATCTTAGGAGGGATAGCACCAATGGGTGCCTTAGGAAACTCCAACGACCGGAGTGGGTATCTCTCACCAGTCCAAATGTTTTTGGAACCACCACATGTATGCCATATTAGAACTCCTTTGTGAATGTCACATAGTGCAGAAAGGGAGAAAACCCTTGTGAAAAAGCATTGGGTGCAAGAGTGAACATGATGCTCATGTCCCAATTCTAGTCAAAAAATTCATCGATGGGCTATGGGCAAGACCCTGCTATGAGTGGCATTATTGCAAACTTTGGCACGATCTAATATTATAGCCTCAACTAACTAGCCTTATTTACATAGCTTGGAAATAAACCTCATTGTGGAAACAACAATGTGAACACTATGACTATGTCATGCCGCAAAAGGGTCGAGTGGAAGGATTACATACACCGGAGTTATACTCCTATAGGATTTATCATTAAATTCCATGCCAGAGGAAAAAATCAGAGGTGCATTGGAAGTAATAGTCAGGGTATGCTCGAGAGTTATTGCTAGGGAAATACAGTTTGGGATAATGGAAGCTTAACCCTGGAGTGTACAATAGAGGTGTACTGGAAGATATAGTTGGTGTATGCCCAGGAGTTACTGCCAAGGATAACAGAGGATTTACCTAGAAGTTCTACTCTAGAGGAAACAATGAAGGCATGTCAGAAGTTAGAGTCAAGTTACGCCCAACAGTTATAGCCAGGGAACTTCGCCAAGTGTTTTAGCTAGGATGACAGAGCTAATATTTTTAGCCGATCTTTAGAGTCGGGAGGTGGAAAGTTTCCTGTTGATAAGAATTATGACATTTGACGGTTGCCTGGAAACTATTTCTCGAATGTGAGAAGCAGGTATTTCCCAAATGTATGAAGTGGTTAATACTTAGATGTATGAAGCAAGGAGCACTGATATTTATTCCCCAAATGTATGAAGCAGGAGTAATGGGAATTATCCCTTGGATGTATGAAGCAGGGTCACCCAGAAGCATATCATGGGGTCGTGGGACCCAAACCCATGAACAGGTCAACAACCAGTAGTAATATGCCATGTGGCACTGGAAGTACAAGCTGAAAGGGCATCCACATGGGGGGTTGTGACCACCCCTCCCACATTTACCCAATTTTACAATCTCGCTAGGGTAAACATGAGACTAGAGTCACTATGACATGACCTGACCTCCAAGTTATAGTTAAGGAAGTGGGGCCTACAAACTGAACACATATTGAAATCCTACAAGGACTACATATCACTCAGGAGTTTAACAACCACCCCAGGTGATCAATCCCTAAGTTGTAACCCTTTTTCTCTGACCTAGCACACAACCTCACCCATAACAAGGAAAGGGTGCGGTTATAGGCCTCCAACCGCATGCATAGGCCTAAATCCTTCAATTATAAGCATGTGGTCCTGGGATTTGTGCCACCTTTTCAGGCCAACCTCCAAAAAACTTCCCAAAATTTCCTAAAACTTTCCAGAATCATAATTTACATGATGACAATTCCAAACATTCAAAACTGAAGCAAGGAATTGAACTAAACTACCTAATCCATAATATAAATTTCGTCAAACATATGGAAAACATGTAAGTTATAGGTCATGAATTCATATCTAATCATAAATTGATACTCTTCATCTGAGATTAATCGAGAAGGCTCTAAACCTTCTCTAGCTAGCTACAACAACACTTGTTAGTCCATACATTCATCAACCATTCGATAACTTAACAACTCACGATAATAACCATAGCTAAATTACATAATATAAACACAAAATAACTAACATAGAAACCATGGAAAATCAACCATAATGTCAACATGATAACCAATACAAGTGCTTATGAATCACAGTAAGAAAATAACTCTTATTAACATATCTAAATACCAACGAAGTCAGGGACTTCCACGTACCACCCAAACATGGATTGGGCTAAACCAAATCTCTCTTTCAGTGAATCACCCTCATGCCATATTTCAAGCATGAATGTGCAATCTCATGGAATAAAACAAGAAAAAACCAATTAGGGCTTCTAGAGGCCAAACCATCTCAACCCTCAACCATAATGATTCCACCTCTACAGTCTGGAAATCACTAAAATCAACCAGATATGTCTTTGCTCATCCTGTTCAGGGCTCCAGGAACTAGTAACTCAGCTCACAACCTTCTAGGGCTCCAAATAATTTGTTCCAACTGTAGCTCTAGGGACTAGTAACTCATCCCACCAAGGGATCCAGAGCATTTGTCCCAACAAACGACTCTAGAAAATAGTAACTTAACCCAAGACGTTCCAGGGATTCCAAAGAGTTGGTTCCAACCCATAGCCATAGGGAACATGAGCACCAATCAGGGAAAAAAAAAAAAAAAAAAAAACATCAAGAAGTGGAAACCCCACAACACCATGGTTATCCAGGAAATGGCAAGGCAAGGTTGAAACCACTGTCAATCTAGCAAAATTCCCATGCTAATGACAACACATAACTAGAGAATTGCATGCATACATTATGCATCAAGAAATTATCAAGTAAATCACCCACGATACCTATTACCTACAAATAAATCCAGGTGTAGTTGTTGATCCAACTGTTTCCTTGCTCTCCTTGCTTTCCTTTGCCTTCTTTCTCCAAATCCAAGTGAATACTAGAGTTCTCCAAGCATGCTCCAAGAATGCTCTAAGTGTGCAAGCGTATAAAAAATGAGAGTGTGAAAAATGAGAGAGCTAAAACTGAACTGACCAAAGGCTAAACAACAAAAGTTGTGAATTATTTCTCTGAAGCCTTTTTATCATCGATGCCTCTATTTCTTCATTTTCCTTCATTTTTCATCTAATTTACCTTGCATGAAAATCTGTGTTTCTTCACCTTCCTTTTCTCCTATTTTCCTTTATTTTCATAAATAAAATGAGAATTATTGCCTCTTTTCCTTTTCCAATTCCTTTGCCAATTTCCATAGCCATTAATTAATCACAAGTTATACCCATGATTATGTTTTTCCCAACATTCAGCTTATAATATGTGTCCCATGATCGTGGTCTTATTTTATTTACATGGAAAATCAACCAGGGGTCGTTACAAACCCATCCTTCTTGGGGAAACACCGTCCTTAGTGTTCAATGATGCTTGTAACCAAAAAACACATGCTGCCCATGGATCTTTATAACCCAACTCAATGCAACATTTACAACATAATAATTGCTTAAATCATGAGTACCAAACTACTTATTGGATATTTATAACACAACTCGATGCAATATTTACAACACACTGCTTATTGGATCTTTATAACACATATCATTACATTACATACACAATACACATATGGATAAACATAAACCAAAAAACATAAATCAAACACATCTTCTCAACCAACAAATAAGGAAGGATACATAGCCCAAATCTTATCCGCCATCTCCCATGTAGCTTCATTGGGACCAAAGTGATTCCATTGCACTTTAAATTGCTTGATTGCTCTTTTCCAAAGCATTAGTTGCTTCTGTTGCAATATGAATTGATGTTCTGACTGGAATTCTCCCTCTTTTTCCACCTGTAATACATACCAATTAATCACGTGATCATCATCCTACATATATCTCTTAAGCAATGAAACATAGAAAACATCATGGAATTTCACTGTTGGAGGCAGTACAATTCTGTAGGCCACTAGTTCAATCCTCTCAAGGATCTCAAAAGGCCCACAATACCGAGGTGTAAAATTGGCACGTGAACTAATCCTCAAGGAGATCTTCTTGGGTTTGATGCACAAGTACACATGCTCCCCAACCTAAAACTCCCTTTACTAATCTGCATAAATATTCTGCTTTTCCTATGTTGCCTTCAAATTCCTCTTAATAACCTGCATTTCCTATTCCATGTTAGCCAGCATATCTGGTCCAATCAACACCCTATTCACTCGATCACTCCAGCCAATGGGAGTATTACAACTCTGCCCATAAAGAGCCTCATCTTCAAGGACTATTGTTACCCATTATTATATGCAAATTATAACAATGTAAGATAATCCTCCTGCTTTATCTATTGATGCATGACATACATCCTCAACATGTCCTCAAGAATTAACCCTCTCTATTTTTCCATCTATCCATCGATGATAAGTTGTACTAAAAGCTAACTCTGTCCCCAAACCTATAAACAACTCTTTCTGAAACCTGGAAGTGAAATTTGCATATTTTTCTAATATTATCTTCTTGGGAACACCATGCAACCTCACTATCTTCTTAATGAAGGCCTAAGCTACCTCACTAGATGAATTAGTAGACTTAACTGCAATGAAGTGAGCTACCTTACTTAATCTGTCAAGCACAACCATGATGGAATCATGTTGTTTCGATGTCCTCGAAAAAAGTATAATGAAGTCCATGGAAATAACCTCCCATTTCCATTTTGGAATTAGAATCGGATGTAACAAACCATATGGACGCTTACACTCTTCTTTTACCTACTAAAAATACAAACATCCCACAACAAACTCAGCCAACTCTTTCTTCAAGTTCAACCAACGATAGAATTTCTTAACTGTTGTCAATGTCTTCTGATATCCCGGGTGACATGAATACAATTTGACATGAAAATCCCTCAAGATAAGCTTCTTGAGCTCACTGCTATCTGACACAAAAATATTGTTCCTGAGAAATCCATATGCTATGAGGTAATACTCCTCATCCCTATCACCTTCACCCTATTGTTATAACTTGTGCTTCAGCTACTGGTACCTATCATCATTCTATCCTACCTGCAAGATACACTCCTGCAAATCTATCTCATAAGAACTCACTGTTGTAATGTGATTCACCTGCACTCTTCTACTAAGAGCATATGCAACCTTGTTCTCCTTTCCCTTAATGTACCTAATCTCGAAATTAAACTCACCAAGGGTAGTAAACCATCTAGCTTGTCTGGAATTCATATTGTGTTGGTCAAACACGTACCTCAGTCCACTATGATCAATCATCAAGATGAACCTCCGGCCAAGAAGATAATGTCTCCACATATTTAGTGCATGAATGATAGCTTCCAACTAAAGATCATGAGTCACATAGTTTTGCTTGTGCTCATTCAACTTCCTTGACTCATAGCATACCACCTTCCTTTCCTACATGAAGACTCCACCAAGTCCTTCCTTGCAAGCAACTGTACAAACCACAAACAAATTATCAGGATCTACAATATTCAAGATTGGAGCATTTGCAAGCAAATGCTTCAACTACTCAAAAATAACTGCTCACTCCTCAGTCCATTCAAAATTATTTCTTTTTCTCTGCAAAGATGTAATAGGATTACCAATCCATGAGAAATTCCTAATGAACCACCTACAACAATCTACTAGTCCCATGAATGATCTTACCTCATCCACATTCCTAGGGGTTGACCACTCCATGATAGCCTTAATTTTTTTCAAGTCCACTTCTATACATTTCTTGGAAACAACATGCCCCAAGTAATGAACTTTAGTATGAAAGAAAATGCACTTCCTAAGATTGGAATACAACTTACGCTCCCTCAAAAATCTTAATATTGTCGCTATGTGCTCAGCATGTTCTTCCTCATTCTTATAATATATCAATATCTCATCAATAAACACTATCTAAACTTTTCTAGATAAGGACACAACACACTATTCATAAAACATATGAAAGTAGATGGAGCATTAGTAATACCAAAAGGAACCACCACAAACTCATAATTCCCATACCTAGTACAAAATGATTTCTTGTAAATTTATTCTTCTTTGATGCACACCTAATTATATCATGATCTCATATCAATCTTCAAAAAAATTGTTCCTCCCTTCAACTGATCAACTAAATCATCAATCCACGACAAAGGATACATGTTCTTTATAGTCACCTTGTTAAGTTGCCTGTAATCAATACACAACCTGAGAGTACCATCCTTCTTCTTCACAAACAATATTGGTGCACCCCAAGGTGAAACGTATCCTTTATCAAGAATTTCCTTAAGTTGCATTTTTAATTCCACCAACTCAGGAGTAATAATCCTATATAGTGCCTTAGATGTTGGTGCTACTCCCGACATCAACTCAATAGAGAAGTCCATGTCCCTATGAGGTGGAAAATTTTAAATATCTATTGGAAACACATCTTGAAACTACTGCAAAACATGATACCTCTTCAAGACTTCATCATCCTCAACATCCTTCCCTTTGTCACTAGAAATATTAACCGTAAACAATACACATCCCTTTTGGCTATTTCACTTTTCCTGCATAGCTGTAGCCATTCTCACATATGTAGGATTTTTCTTTCCCTGCGAGATTCTCCTTTCCCCGTCATTGTACAAGCACTCAATAGCATTGTCAGAGAAATCTACCTTAGTCTTGTGAATGTACAATTAATACATACCTAAAACCATATTGTATGAACCCAAAGGAAGCAAATTTTTATGTGTTTAAGTATACATACCATTCATCTCAAATGCACAAGATCTCACCCAACGTTGAACTCTTTTATGGGTTTGTGTAGTCAACTGCACCAACTAAGACTCTACATGCACTTTTCCCAACATCTCCAACATTCTGTGCCTCGTGAGAAATATATATTTGAGGCATACCACCCTGATGCCATGAAAAATCTCTCGTGTGATGCTCTCCACCACAAGTCCAACACTGCAAAGGCTTCCTTCCATCACCCTTGTTTTGCTCCTAAGGCTGAGACCCATGTCCTATGTCAACTGCATTTAATTTCTTGTATGGAACTGCATTCTCCGTGTTACTTGCATCTTGAGGTCTTCCTCATTTCTTAACCCAATTTCCTTTAATTTTGTTTCAATCACATTTAGGCTTATACTTATGCTTAGACCACTCATAAAAATGCTTCAACCTCCCAATAAATTCCTCCAATGACTAAGGCTCATCATACTCAATCCGATCCTTGAATGCTAAAGGCAACCCACTGATGAACCTTTGAACCTTTGCCTTCTCATCCTTAAGATATGGTACATACCTAACCAAATCTAGAAACTTAGTCTTATACTATTCGTTCATCATACAACCCATCTTTAGATCATAGAAATCCTTCGCCTTTCCATCATAATATCTCTTGGACAAATACTTATTTCTGAAAATTATTTTAAATTCATGCCAACTCAACTCCCATGTCTTGATGCCTTTGACATGCTCCACGCCTTCCCACCATATATCTGTTTTCCCTTGATACTGAAAATAGTTATCCTAGATATCATATTATTTTTATAATAATGTAATTCAAAGAAAATTTTCATTCCAAGCAGCCATGCTTCTGCATCTTTTGGTTTCTTCAACTCTCCATCAAATGTAGGACGATTAGCTTTCTTAAACTTACCTGGAAAGTATTTCCTATGATGGAATTATCTTATCATTATCTACTTTGCAACTTATGATATCTGCCTTTAATCTTTTCAACATGTCTGATAAATTAGGAAAGTACTCATCTCCTTGTTTCTCAGTTGATCTATAAGGAGAGTCATGTGAAATGTAATCCACCATTTTTCTCGTCATCTCCGATCTTATTCTTCCTGCAAACATGTCATGTTAGATAAACCTAACATAAACATAATCAAAATCATACCTCGATGTGAAGTTTAGGTGAGACTATCGCATTTTCATAATCAATCCAAATTATATATATATCAACATATCAATCATCTCAACCTCATCACACACTAAAATCAGAACATACCAACGTCATCCTAACAAAACAATACTGCAACAATGAACATCACCATGCATGCATAACAAACATATCGACAACTAACATGCAAGCATAACAATCACGCCTAGCCCATCAAGTCCAAGTGTTTGAACCTGGAAGCTCTGATACCAATTAGTGAACACCCCTCCGACATTTACCCAATTTCACAAGCTTGCTAGGGTAAACATGAGACGAGAGTCATTATGACATGACCCGACCTCCAAGTTCCAATTAAGGAAGTGGGGCCTACCAACTGAACACATAATGACATCCTACAGGGACTACAAATCACTCAAGAGTTGAAAAACCACCCCAAGTGATCAATCCATGAGTTGGAACCCTTTGTCTCTAACCTAGCGCCCCAACCACACACATAACAAAAAAAAGGTGCGGTTATAGACCTCCAACCACACGCATAGGCATGCTTCCATGTGATTATGGCCTAAATCCGTCAATTCTGAGCATGTGGTCCTAGGATTTGTGCCAACTTTTCAGGCCAACCTCCAAACCAATGCCCATAATTTCCTGAAACATTCGATAATCATAATTTACATGATGACAATGACAAACGTTCAAACTTGAAGCAAAGACTTGTTCAGAAATCTATAGGGAAATAGTTAGAATGATTTATATTATAATTGATAATTGCTTGTGATGTCTTTTTACTTTTTATTACTTATTAGCTTCTTCTCTTATTATTATGTTTTTCTTATCATCAAATAGCTACCAAAAAAGTAAGATCAAGATTACACAAGAACACAGGATATAGGTTGCAAGCCAAATCCAAAACCTCTCCACTTGAGAGGAAAACCCTCAAATGTCTTCTCTTCTTATAGATTCTTCAATTGACAAAATCCAAGACCTCTAGACCAAGACGAATACCCTTCCATGACCAAGTGTAACCTTCTTGACGATGTTCTTCCTTTGTCCAAGTCAAAACTAGTCAAATCTCTTCTAGCAACACAAATTCGACCCATAGCAAAAAAAAATTGGCCTCTACTGTAGGTATGAAAATTTTGACCCTCCCAACAATAGTTGTTTCTACACGTCTGAGCTTATTTCTAGCTTCCAAGGCTTCTTGAGACCTTCGCTTGAATTTTTCCTTATTTTAGGGCTCAAGGATGACCTAATGAGCCTTCCTTCAACTTTCCTTCAACATTTTCTCTAACTTCGATCCTGTAGTAGAAAAACCCTAACCCAGCAACATAAACCCTAGTCTCCTTCCTTCGCACTTGTGAGGAGAGAGGGAGAAATAACCCAATCACTTGATCTCGAAAACCTTATTCTTCATTCACTATCCTCTTTCTTCTTCTCATTCGCTAATTTGATGAGAGAATGAATTGTGTCCATAAGAGGTCAAGTTCTCTCGTATATATAGGTTTCCAAGGTGGACGGAGGAACCCAAATTAAGTCAACTTCTTTGCTGGCAGGCTGACTTTGTATTGGAGGGTATTTTAACACTTTTAAATTACAAAAATGATTATTTTTACAAGTTACAATGTGCCCGATGTGGTTTCATTATATGATAATGACTCTTTTGACTTCTTAACCTAGGACAAACCATAGAAGCACTCAATGGGTGCATGACTTCTAAAATAAAATACCTTGAGAATGAAACCCATGCTTCAAAAATAACAACAAAAATAATTTTTATTTCATTTTATTATATACAAGACTCAAAATTACATTTCATATTTATGAAGACTGAACCTAGTTACACATTTTTCAACTCTCCCTCTTAACTACATAGGTATTCATAAATCGTACATGGGAATTCTTAATCTGAAGAGATCTCATAAGAAGAGTCGAATTGGTAAACCATTGTTTGAGCATCATACCAACCAACATTGTCACATAGTGAGGCCTTGACTAAAAACTCCACCTCTCCACAAGATCTGAGCACAATGTTGGCGAGACCAATAACTAATAGACACCATCATCATTGTCTCTCAAGGAACATACCCCACCTGAGTGTTCACAGGGTATGTCCTTCCAGGACTATTCTTATCCTAGATTTCTAGTCCTCAAAGAATATAAGTCCTTTATGACTACACTTATATTGCATTCCCTACCTTATCCTCAAAGAGTATTGGATGCAATATGATTACCCAATCCTCCATTATTTCTTCCCAAAGGGAAGAAAATAATGATGTGTTTATATCTCCCTCTCAAGTAGAGAGAATATATCAACTAGTCCAAGCTTGTCTCTTATGTACACAAACTTCTTATTAGGAAGAAATTTTTTCAATGTTAGCTACCTATTCATCGATAGAGATATACCGTAGCTGCAGCACACCACCCTACACTAGCTTTTGAATGTAGTGATACTTTTTATTTATATGATTTGTATTTCCATGAAACACTAGGTATTCAAACAACATTATACAAATGGTGTTGTCAAAATGTATCATTGTAGGATTCATTCTTCCTTCAAACAAGTCAAACTACAACTTCCTCGACCAAATAACTTCTCTAATTACTTCATAGGCTACAATATATTTAGCCTCAACACTACTTAAAGCAGCCGATTCTTGCTTTCTACTCATCCAGGAGACCATGGAGGATCCCAAACTAGAACATCCTCTAGTAGTGATTCTTCCATCTTGCTCATTGCCTCCTCAGTGGAAATCAGTATATCCAACCAAATGGACATCATTCCTCTTATCATACTTCAAGAAGTAGTGGATTTTTCCTTGCATATATCTCATTATATGCTTGGATTCTATCCAATGATCATGCTTGGGCTCTACCTAGAACTGAATAAGTGCATTCATTGCAAAACATATATTTGGTCAAGTATTCATTAAGTACATCAATGACCCAATCAATTGTCTATACCTGGTTGGATCCAATGGGCTTGATTCAGAACTTCTTGGCCTCTTCAAGTTTGTGATCATGGGGGTTGTCATAGGTTTGCAATCCATCATGTCAAACATATTCAACATATTGAACACATACTTTCCTTTACCTAGATAAATCTAATCAGGTCCCTGCCAAACTTCTAGTCCCACATAATAGTGCATCAACCATAGATCCTTCACATCAAATTATGTTGTTAGTTGCTTCTTAGACTCTTGGATTCGATCTTCCACACCTTTCACGAGAATATCATCCACATACATAAGAATTATTATGGACTCATCCTTCACAACCTTGATATAGATATTTGGATCAACATAACTCCTCAAGAAGCCCAATCTTTGTAGGTATGCATCCATCCTTGCATACCATGCCTTTAGTGCTTGCTTAAGGCCATATAATGCCTTCTTTAACCTGCAAACATAAGTTTCTATATCTTTGACTTCAAATACCAAGGGTTGCTCTATATAGACTTCTTCATCAATAGTGCCATTCAAGAATGAAGTCTTGACATCCATTTAATGAATGTTCCATCCCATCGATGCTGCCAAAGAGACTACTGAACATATAGTTCTATATCTTGTTGTAGGTCCAAATTTATTTTCATAATTGATGCCTTCATGTTGAGAGAAGCCCCTCACCACAAATATTACCTTATATTTATTAATAATTCCATCTGCCGCATGTTTAATATTATAAATCCACTTGGAAGTTACCACATATTTGTCTTCAGACCTAGGTATGATCTCCCTGACTCCATTTTTTATTATTGGTTGATACTTTTTATTCATGACACATTTCTATTATTGATGTTTAACAACCCCTTCAAAGGTGGATGGTTTTGCTTCTATTAGTTTCATCATATAGGTTGCATACCCAGAATATATTTTGGCCTTCTTACTTTCCGTAAATGTGTCTTTGGTTGCTCCATGTCCCTTTGCATATAAAATAGTAGATTTCAACCAATTAGGTCTATTTCAAATTTCGGGGATGAACACAAGTTGAATGGGTTCAAATTCATGATTTGAATCTTCTTCCTCCATAGTACCTTCCTCTTCAAATATAGGAAATTATTCATCATTAGAGTCCATCAGGAGGTCCTTTGATTTCTCAAATGAAATACTTTCATCAAATATCACATCTCGACTAACTTCTATTTGGTGTCCTTCCTTTATGTAGATCCTATATGTCGTTGAAGTATTATTGTAGCTAACAAATGTTCCCTTCATGCATGTAGAATCAAACTTATTTCTCTTATCCCTTGGTATGTGAATATAGATAGGACAACCAAATATACCGAGATCCTCCACACTTAGTTTCTTCCCAGTGAATTCTTCTTCAAGAGTCATTATGTCTAGTGATCTATGAGGACTTCGATTTTTAATATATATAACATATTTGTTACTTCACCCCACATAAATTTTGGTGAATCTTGATCATCTAACATGACTCTTACACTTTCTTCAATAGATCGATTATTTCATTATGCAACTCCATTTTTTTAGAGATTGTATGGAACTATCAACTCCCTCTTAATCCCATAATCCTTATAGAAATATATTATTTCCTTTGAAGTATATTCTCATCCATTATCAAACCTTGGAATCTATATTATTCTTTCAGGAAGGTTCTCCACTTAAAATTTGAATCCTTTAAATTTGATGAACACTTCATCCTTGGATTTTGGAAAATAAACCCAAGTTTTCCTTAAATGGTCATCAATGAATGTCACATAATATAGATCACCTCCAAGAGACTTTAGAGATGTGCATCGACATCAAAATGAATGAGATCCAAAATTTATTTTGACCTTGAAGCACTGCTTCCAAATGGTCTCTTGACATTTTTACCTAATGCACATCCCTTGCATACTCCTTCATGATCCTCCTTGATTTCAGGAATGCCATTCACCGTTGAATTTAGGGTTGCTTCTATGCCAGAGTTCACATGGAATTACTTCAATGTGAACCAAATAATGAGAAAGAGGAGTCAACAATTTGGAGAGTCTTCGTTCATGAATCCCAATCATCTTTGCATTTTCGATGCTAGAGTTTTTATCCCATGCGACCAAATTTCATCTATATAAGCGAATTTGTATCCCTTATCTTCTAGACATGAAATGGAAAGTACATTCTTTTGAAAACCTGAAACAAATAGGATGTTGTTGAGATGAATATTTCATCCATTCTCTAGTTCCAACGAGTTTGATTCAATTCCTCTTACAGGATAGCTATTCTTGTCACCAAGCTCAACAGAGTAAGAATATTTTCATCTTGATAAGGTCCCTAGTTTCTTGTGCTGACCAGTCCTATGTCTTGATTCTCCACTATCGATTACCCAAATATTTTCATCTTAAAATGTGCCAGCAAGTGCCGAGAATATTCCTTCATCCTTTGTAGATGTCTTGGTCATGTCCTTCTTGATAGATAATAGGAGATACCACAATTATTTGATGCCCTTCTTGAGATGATTTTCTACCATAGTACACTTCTTTAGGAACTTATTCAAGGTAGTAGTGATATTCATCATGCCCTTAGACAACCTTAACTCTGATACCATGTTAGGAAATCTATAGGGAAATCGTTAGAATGATTTCTCTTATGCTTGATAATTTATTGTGATGTATTTTTACTTTTCCTGCATATTAGCTTCTTATATTATTATTATGTTGTTATTATCATCAAACAAATACCAAAACAAGAAGATCAACAATACACAAGAACACATGATATAAGCTAGGGCCAAAACTTCTCCACTTGAGAGGAAACCCCACAAATCTCTTCTCTTCATACAGATTCTTCAATTCATAAATTCCAAGACCTCTAGAACAATACCAATACCCTTCCATGACCAAGTCCAAATTTCTTAATGATGTTCTTCCTTTTTCCAAGTCAAACCTAGTAAAATCTCTTCCAGTAGCACAAATTTGACCCCCAGCAATTGAATTTTGGCCTCTACTGCAGGTCTAAAATTTTTGGCCCTCCCAAAAACAACTGCTTCCACACATTTGATCTTATTTCGGGCTTCCAAGACTTCTTGAGATATTGGCTTGAATTTCTCCTTCTTTTAGGGCTTGATGATGACCTAATGAGCCTTCCTTTTACCTTCCTTCTATACTTTATCCAAGTTCGATCTTGGAACAACAAAACCCTAACCCAATAGTAGAAACTGTAGCCTCCTTACTTCACACGTGTCAGGAGAGAGAGAGAAATAACCCAATCACTTGATCTTCAACCTTCTTCTTCCTTCACTAGCCTCTTTCTTCTTCTCCTTCTCTTACTTGATGATAGAATGAATTATGTCCATAATAGGCTGAGTTCTCTCTTATCTATTGGTTTCCAAGGTGGAAGAAGTACCCCAAATTAGGACGACTTCTTTGCTGGTAGGTCAACTTGGTATTGGAGGGTATTTTAACACTTTTAAATACAAAAATAATTATTTTACAAGTTACAATATGCCTGATGGGGTCTTCATTATATGATAATGACTATTTTGACTTCTTAACCTTAGACAAACCCTAGAAGCACTCAATGGGTGTTTGAATTCCAAAATAAAATACATTGAGCATGAAACCCATGCTTAAGAAGTAACACCAATAATAATTTTTCTTTCATTTTTTAATATACAAGACTCAAAAATATATTTCATATTTATGAGGACCGAACCTAGTTACACATTTTTCAACACTCCCTCTTAACTAGTGAGGTATTCATAAATGGTACATGGACATTCTCAATCTAAAGAGATCTCATAAGAAGAGTTGAATTAGTAAACCATTTGTTTAGCAACATACAAACCAACATTGTCACATAGCAAGTCCTTGACTAACAACTCTATCTCTCCACAAGATCATAGCACAATGTTGGCGAGACCAATCACTGATAGACACCATCATCATTGTCTCTCAAGGCATACACTGTTAGTGTAAATATTTCGGGAAGATGTATAAAAAACGTTTCACTTAAGTCACTGGTGACAAGTGACCCTAACAACAATATGTGCTTGTTTACGCTTAATATGTGCAATAATAAAATGAGAAAACCCTGAAGCAAAAATATTGTATGCAATCCAAAACAGAAAACAACAAGAAATATCCAATGTAGCAACCCAATATGGAATTTTTTTTTTAAATTAATAATATTTTATTAATAACACTCGGTGAAGGAGATCTACAACAAGGGTTTGCAGATCCCCCTCTGTGGGATGGGTTCTTTGATGTCCTTGTGCTTTAGCGATTGATTCTCTCTCTCTCAATGTGTGAAAAACCCAAAATAAAGACTGAAACTCAAATGGGAGATCGAATGCTAGAAGACGATAATGGTGACGATTATAGTGATCATGGTAAAAAAATGAATGGAAAACCCTCTTATTCATAACAAAGTATTGGGTTGATCTCGAAAATGGGAAATAATAAAATATTATTGAAAAAATAAATGTCTAACTGTTAGGAATACTTTATTATATTTTTTGGAGAGGGAAAATATATTCAAAGTGGTCAAATATCTTTATTTAGAAATAATTAACTAATAAAATGACTTATTATTATTTCGCGAGGATTAAGAAAGGTGTGAAATTGAAAATTTTATTAAATAGTGATTTAACAATTATTCCAAAAGTAGAATTAAGGAATAATAAACAAATAATGATTTATTTAATTATTCCTAGGTAATTTAGTCAAATGTGATAAGGAATAATTATCAAATAATGATTTAATAATTTTTCCTAGAGAAAATTAAATAAATGATTTATTCAATTATTCTCATGGTTTTTTTTTAAATTTTAATCAGAAATTATCTAATAAAAATGATTTACTAAATTATTTCCCATGGTGAAAGTGATTTTACTATGATAAAATGAATCCTACATGGTGTATTTCGATCCACTTGGTTAGAAATGGCTAGATGATCATTTTTTGATGATAATAGTGTGCCCCCCAACGTATGAGTGTTAGGATCAAATCGTATGATCGAAATATGTTGTAGGTTACACTTCCATGAGACACCAAAGGGGAGTCTGAGAGAGAGAGAAAGAGAGATACAATTGAAGCAATGAAAGGAAGGACATAAGAATGGAGGGGGAGAGACCCACAAAACTGATATAAGTATCCTTTTATTTTGGATTACATGATCTCAAATGAGGAGGTGGAAGCATACCCATACATGCCGAGATAACTAAGTACAAATAATAATGGTGAGCCCAACAATGTGGGATTGAGCTACAAAGTATATGATACATGATACATGATATGGTGGCATCAATGTACCATAAAATAATACAATGAATCCCATATACATAATTCGCCTAAAAAAACAAAGGCCAAGACTAAATACAATGACATATGAATACATGAGAAATAATTCCCCTTGAGCTGACATGGTGAGGGGGAATCAAAATTGAATAGAAAAGGGCTCTGAAAATATGAATGGATCATCTGAAGGAGACATGCATGTTGTGGGTGCTGCAAGCGGCTGAAACAGAACCCATCAAATCTACGGAACTGCATTTGAGGTTGGATCATAATCAGATGACATCTGGGCATGTGGGGTATACATGAAGGGCCACCCCCTCATGAGTTTTGGGACATATCACACACACCTGGGAATCACTGGTACAATCTTCTAGATCACCATACCATCAAGTGTATGATTCTCAATCGTGCGATAATGAGATGGAGTCGAGCACGTGAGAAACAACCAAGTCAAAGGGAAATGATGGTTCCCTTTGCTTGATCTGAGGCACCGAACAAGGATGAAAGTTGGAACCAAGGTACACCACCCTCTAGACCACACTTCTGGAATTGATGTGTTGGAGTTAACAGAAGAGAGCCAAATAGAGTGGAGGTAATGAGGAGTCATCAACAAAGGCATGAGGGATCATAGTAATGTGACTGATGGACTGACACCAGGGATGATGATGGAAGGGAACAAGATGAGTGGTGGGCTAATGACTTCCCTTATCCAAGCATAATATGCATGGTTGACCTAGCAGCGACTGACTCGATTTTAGAGGGAATGGTATATTACTTAGATGAAGGATTTACAGAGACGAAGCGGTATATCCATAGGCCAAATATGAGGAAAATGGGATAAATGCAATGAAAATGTGGATGGAACACTATAACTGGACTAAATGGGACGCATAATAGACTCCATGGATGCAAGGGTGACTCATCTCGGATGCTCTAAACAAGGGTGACTCGATGATGCCACCACATGGGGGAGTCCTGGAGGGGACCATAAATACATGACTAAATAATGGTTTCTCATGAATAAAATTGACACGTGAGTCAAAAAGTGCAAAGGTAAAGGGGTATCAGAGTACAAGTGGCTCATATGAAGAAATTTGATTTTAATAGGCAGAAAAGTGAGACTATATGGTAAAATGGCTTCTTGGTGAAGTTACAAATTTCTAAAACAAAAAGAGATCCATTATAGGTCTTGGTGAGAGACTTCCAACGGTCCTGACGGTTCGTCAAACTGAGGTATAGTTTGTTTGCAATGGGTGACATAAAAACTAGGGTTTTTCCTATAAAAGGGCTTCTTGCCCCCAAATCCAATTCATTTGCATAGTGAGCTGTTGGAGAATTTGGAGAGGATCAGAAGGCCATAAATCTTGAGGATATCATAGTGGACAAACTAACTATCATAATTTGGATCTATGACATTTAGGTAGGTGACCTTACTTGTCTAAAATGGCATTAATGCTTCATGGAAATATGGTTCCTGGTAAAGAATCAAGGTAAGAAGAAGAATACAAGCATGAACTACTAGAGAAGGTCTAGGATCATCCTTGCCCACCAAGTCAAACATGGGGACTGGGTGGTAAGTGTGACATCACATACAGTAGAATGTTTGAAGATATGGTATCAAGCATCTAAGATATGCGATGTGTATATGGCTTGCCGGAGAGGTCGGTAGGATAAACTATCCAAGGAATGGAAGGATAATCGAACATACCTAGATCGTTGGGGTCTAGATCAATACTTATTGATCAAATGAGAAGGTGGTTAGGGGGGCCATCATGCCCCCAAGCATGAGATACTTCCCCCCAATATATGATAATGAAGGGGATTGATCGGGTATGAAAAGGTGGGAATTATGCCCCTAAATAAAGGATTTTGTGGAGTGACATTGCATTCCAAGTGCTAAAATAATGGGTTCGAGTGTATGTCCTTATTGGAACGAGATACTCCAGAGGATGTTGAGGAAATTTAGGGGCATAGGTGCTCCCCATTTTTGTATGGATTGATGTAGCATTCTATGGAGATGCCAAATGTATTTATAATAGTGGACTCCAAACACATTTTGATGATGTGGTTCGCCACTTGTTTATTCTATGGATGTATTCTTGTGAGAAGAACAGATAGAGGGTGCAATAATAGAAAGGAAATGGTGGATTACCAATCTTGTTTAGCACCACATATATGAATCAAATGGACTAAATTTATGGGTTCGCATACATGGTGTCACCATACCCAAGAATGGATTCAAATATAATGAACTGAATTTCTCAGTTCGCATACATGGTCTCACCATACCAAAGAATGGCTTCAGATATAATGAAATGATTCTCACTATACAACACGGTGGTTGAATAACAACAATGTCTAAGGGATTGGGTTGTTGATGTAAGATGGATGAATGATTAAGTGGATCATCCCCACGGTGATCTGCAGTGATATGGGAATCTAGAGGTTCTTTGACATGGGGAAGTATAGATGCACTAGAGTCAACACTACTAGATGTGATAGCAGGCTTTGGGAGAATTACTTCTCCTGGACTCTCAAAAGTGAATGCCCCCTTACCCAAAAATTGTTTCGGGAAATGTAAGGGCCACAAGGTGGATGTGGTTCAAATTCAGGGGTTCGAAGTAAGGGGTTATTGAACCAATCGACCTCACCGTGGATGAAGTATTTGGAATCCACAACATATTGATCATGGGTTTGCGGTGGAAGGAAGTGCGCACAATGGTGCATATCGTACCAAGGATCTGTAACAAACTTGGCTAAAAATCCATGTAAAAAATATAAGACCAAGGTCATGGGACACGTATTCTAGGATGAATGGTGGGAAAAACACCCTAATGGGTGTCAATTTGGTTTATTAGGGCTAAAGGAAATTGGAAAAGGCAATGGAAAAGGATTTGGAAAGGAAAAAAGGCATTATTGGAATTTTATTTACGAAAATAAAGGAAAATAGGAGAAAAGGGAGGTGAAAGGTCACAGATTTCATGTGAGGAGGAAAATGAAGGAAAATAATGGAAAATGAAGAAAATAGAGGCCTCATTGATAAAAAGGCTTCTAAGGATCAATTGGTAACCTTTTTTCAGTTATATGATGGAGATATCTTCTATTCTCTCTCTCATACTCTTGGATACTTACAGTTTCTTAGAGCACTCTTGGAGGAGTGTTACATACTTGGGATTTGGAGCAAGAAGGCAAAGGAAAAGTAAGAGAGCGCAAGAGAACATTAGAATTAGGAGCTACAACTGGATTACTTTGTAGGTATCGAGTTGCATGTATGGTTTCGATGCTAATTTTGGCATGCATGGCACATGCATGCGGTTTCTTGGTTATGATATATCATTGGCATGGAGGATTTCGTGGATTGACAGTGGTTTTTCCTAGCCTTTCCATTTAATGGATTGCCATGGTGTTGTAGGTGTCTTCCCTTTCATTTTCTAGTTGGTTTTCATGTTCCTTTGGTTGTGGGTTGAGTTATTAGTTCCTGGATCCTGGGTTGGAAAAATTCTCTGGAGCCCTGTAATAGCTTGGGTTGAGTTACTAGTCCTAGAGCCTTGGTTGGAAAAATGCTCTGGATCCAGGAAGTAGTTGTGGGTTGAGTTACTAGTCATGGAGCCTTCGTTGGAACAAATCCTCTCTAGCTCTAGATAAATTGGGTAGAGACCAATTTGGTGATGGTTACAGATGTCCAACCGGGAGGTGAAATCACTGGTTTAGGGTTGAGGTGGTTGGCCTCTAGAAGCCATGGTTTGGTTGTGCTTGATGTGTTTCATGAGATCCCACATTCATGCTTGGAATATGACATGAGGGTGACTGGATGAAAGAGATATTTTGTTCAGCCTAGTCTATGGTCAGGTGGTATATGGAAGTCCCAGACCTGGTTGCATTTTTCATATGTAAATAAGAGCTTATTTCCTCTTCTATTGATAGGTAAATATACTTTTTTATATGTGGTTTTTATGGATGTTATATCCTTGATATTTTTGTTGGTTATATTTTGGTTATGAGAATATTTTATGACAATGATGATATATGACTCTCGTCATGTTTTGATCTATAAATGAATGAAAAATGAATATATGACCTAATAGATGATAATGCAACTAATGTGATAAGGCATCAATATTTCTTGACGATTATCAAATAAGTATGAGACCCCTATGCTCAAATATGTTCTTTAAACCTGTAGATTTCATGCTTGCAATATGTTTGACGAAATGACTGTCATAGTTGGGCTTGTTTAGGTCAATTCCATTATCAAGTTTTGTGTTAGCGGCTTTGTATTGGTGTCGTTTATTGTCTTGGAAAGTCTCATCATGTTTCGGGCAGTGGTTTGGATCTTAGCCCTGAAAAAGTGGCTTAAATATCGCAGTCTCTCGCACAGAAATGGATGAAAAATACTACAGTATCTCCCTTGCAGGTATTATGGGAGCGATTATAGGGTCCCAGTCGCATGCATGCCCATGTCATGGGAGAGACTGACTGCCTTTTTTCACTCCTAAGGGTCCCGTAGCACCTGAGGGAGGTTTGTAAAGTGTTGGTTCATCGGTTGCACTTCCTTAACTGCAGTTAGGGAGTTGAATCATATCACAGTAACTCTTCATCACATTTTTACCCTGGTTGGACGTTTACTTGGGTATATGTGGGAGGAGGCTATTACTGAGTGGTATTAGAGCATGGTTCAACACTTGGACTAGATGGGCGGAATGTGTTTATCATGCATACATTTTGATTGCATATTTGTTCCTTATGCTTGTGGTCTATGTGCTTGTTGCATATGCATGGCGTTGGTCATAGTTGCAGTGGTGTCACCATGTGAAAGTTGATGGTATTATTGATTGGATGTGGTCGTCATGAGTGTATGTCGATTATGCCTTTGTTATGCATGTCAGTGTCTATAGGTTATTGTGAATGAATTTTTATGGTTATGGTTATGCATGCATAATAGGTTAGATATGCATTGTGCGGTTATTATATGTATTTATGTCATCATGATGTTGTTGATAGGATATGATGCTCATATGTTGGTTAAGATAGAGTAGGAGATGCAAACTATTAGAGCGACGTTACAACACCAGAATTTGGGGTAAGAGAAGATCATCATACAAATATTGTATGTTTGGAATTCAGGTATGTTAGTTAATGGATTGTTATATGTATTTGGGTTATATACATGTTTGTCATTTTAATTTTGTTGTGGTTACATGCATGGTAGATGCTAGTGAATCAGTGTGGTCATATGTGCATGTGTCGAATAGTCATGAATGATAGTAAATTGTTGTTATATGCAATTTTGTTTTTGTTTTATGTTAGTTAGCTCGATGATTATGTTATATGTTAGTTAACTCGATGATTAGGGTATTGCATTAAGATATTAATGTTATATGTATTGTTTTAATTTAGATTGGCCTATGCTAATGGTTATGGTTACGATATTAAGGTATGAGCCAACATATTTGTGATATTGTGTCGTACTAATTTGGACTGACTATATAGATGTGATTGTTATGCATGAATGACAATTGTTTATGAACTTATGAGGTGAACATGTTAGCTAGTTACTGTTATGGATATCATGACCTTCTTTATGTTTAAGTTGATGTGTTTTGAAGTTATATTGTGCTAATCTAGATTGATTGTGCAGGCAAGATAGCCTACCTGAGATACATTAAGGTATGAGTTTTCTTACGTCATCTATTTGGTGTTTGAATGTTTGATTATGTCATCTATTTGGTGTTTGAATGTTTGATTGTGTCAAATATTTGGTGTTTGATTTTTTTATTATGTTTTTTATTTGGTGTTTGAGTGTTTGGTGTCTATTATGTCGTCTATCTATTGTTTTAATGTTTGATTAATTACATGATATTAACATGTGCCTATAAGATTGCATGAAGTAATGATCTTGTTTTAAGATGGTTGTACTAACACACTATGTGTTGAGATAGATGATGTGTACTTGAGTATAAGTAGGTGATAGTTGTAGTATTATGTAATATTCCCAATTAGCAGACAACTAATTGGAATATTCATTTTTGGTTAATTTTTGCTTTTCTAAAGTTTAGCAGGAAACAAAGGGGTGAGGAGATCCATGAATAAAACATTAGAAGAAAATCAATTTCCTAAAGTCACTGGGCAAAATAATTAAAAGGTGAAGTGGGGCCCATGAGGCCAAGTGATAGCGCAGGAGAGGAGGCACTTAGGACATCGCAGTGGTAGTGTGGGGCAAGGCAGCGCAGTGACAGCGTGGGAGAGGCAGCACAACGTAGCAAGGGACAATGTGGCAAGAGGGGCATCGTAGCATTGGTGGGACCAAGGGAATGTAGGGGTTCACAAGCATAAAAAGGGATGGAGTAAACTTTTCTCATTCATTCTTACATCTTATGTTTTTTTTCTGTCAAGACTAGAGCACACCTAAGCTGTTTAGCTGAGTCTGCAGTGTTGTTTAGCACAAGGGTGTCTCTGAGCGGAAATCCTAACCTTGTCCTCGGGGGACTTCGAGTGCCCGCTCAGGAGAGGAGCCATTCCACCAGTTTTTGGAGAGAAGATTCATTGTTTCAGCCACAGGATTACGCAATTTCCTCCAGGGCAACGCAGTTTCCAGGGGATTACGCAGTCATTGAGGAGAGAAGCTCCGGGAGAGGAGAAACTTCACGAGATTTCAGTTCATAGGATTATGAGGGGACCAAAACTTCCATAGCTGAGTTCCTTGGAGAGTTGGAGGCCCTTCTTTCAGTATTTTCATCATAGAGGCCAGCGTACCCAACAGGAGAGCATAGTCATCCCAAGAGGGTGAATTTCCAGGGTCAACCTTTCCGGAATTTCTTCGCGGGTTATTCTGGGTTTTTGGAGGAGAGACCGATGTCTGAGTTTTAGAATTTTCCGAGCAGCAGAGAAGCCCCATATTGCAGTCCCTTTCCAGCCAACAACAACATTTCCAACAAAACTGCATAGAGGAGGAGCAACGCAGAGCAGAGATTATGATAGAGGAGGGAGTGATCATTTCAGCCTGCCTTGAGCAGGCCAAGGTGCTATCATTCTGAACACACTTTTTATTTGTTCCTCATTTTAGAAATATAATAAAATAGCTCAGCGTTTCTGGTATATTTGCAGTGTTTTTTGTGTGTGTCTCTATTTGTTGTAGTTTTTTGTTTATGTTGCTTTGTATTGTTGTTTATTTCTCGTTTGGGATATTACAGTTGTATCAGAGCTCATAGACTTGGCTCAGCCCGTGGAGCAATTAGTATATGACACCCAAAGACAGAGAGTTCATTACTTACTAGAAGCAGAGGTACAGGGACAAAGAGCGTTGGCTCGAAATCACACCTGCAGAAGAGGACAACGTTCCGGTCGAGAAAAACAAAGGGAAGGCACCAATGGCAGATGAAATATATGGTGGGAAGGAGTTTGGTAACTTCCTCTTGAAATATGTGTAAGAGCTTTCCAGAAAGGTAAAGGAAATGGGGTAGAAGATCGTCGAAGAGAACATACAACATGAGATTCCAAGGGAGTTTCACAACGGAGAAGGGTCTGGTACTTCTCACCATGTTTTGGAGTAGAATGTTGCATAGCAGGTGGTGCTACGCATTCCCCCATGTTCCACCATGCCCACTTTCTTGACTTCAGGAGTAGGAACGGGAGGACCCCAGGAGTCGGAGGTGGCTCACTACAGAGTATCAGTCGTATGGGCTGGAGTTTGGAGAGGCCCTCACCTTTAACTATTTTTGCTAGCTGAAGAACAATAGTAGACCCCGCAGCCAGAATAGAGGATGAGGGTACACGTAGGGGAATGACCCGCAATGTACTGTGGGCAGATTTTTCTTGCCTACCTTTGATGGATCATCAAAGTGTTTGGCTAAGGCTTGGGTGGAGAAGCTGGATATCTATTTTCAGCTGAACCAAATGGTAGAGGTAGAGACTATCAAGGTGGCAGCACTGCACCTTGACGGGTAAGCACACGATTGGTGGTTCCATGGGATCTCCACACTAGGTCACGCGGGGGTGACAATGTATGTAGAGTTCAATCGAAGGTTAGTGGAGATATTTGACTGGAAGAACCCTTAGGAACATTTCGTTGAGCTAACTAAGCTGAAGTAGTCAGGAAGCCCAGAGACCTACATTTTCGAGTTCCTAAAACTTTTAGTGATGGTGCCAGAATTGTCCGTGGCCAGGAGGGTGTATATATTTAGTGATGGGTTGGAAAAACCATTGCATGGGCTAGTCAGATCCACTAGGCCTACTATGTTGCAAGATGTAGTAGCGAGGACTAGGGACTTGTAGGACGCCCTGCCACGGACGAGAGTTCCTTTTCCCCACAAACCAGTGTTCCAACAGAAGGGGAAAGACACGAGAGCTCCACCCCCGAGGGGAAACCAGGGCTGAGGGCCATTGGATGATGATAACTGGAGAGACTTGAGATGGAGGAAGCTATGCTTCACTTGCCAGGAGCCATGGGCACTGGGTCATCATTTTGCCACAGGGAAGGCACACTACATTGAGGTCTTCTTTGACAGTGAGGAAGAAGAAGAGGCATATGAGGAGTTGGAGAGATATGCTAACACTGGTGCACCAGGAGGAGATCATCCACCACCACCTACCCCAGCAGCAACAGGAGCATCGTTTGCACCCACTGGAGGATTCCTTGCATCTTTGCAGGGATTTCCCAAGTATTTGATGCTAAGAGTTTGAGGCATGATCCAGGGGAAACATGTTTCAGTATTGGTGGACAGTGGGGCCACGCATAACTTCATTGATGCCCAACTAGTGCAGCGGAGAGGCATACTGACAGAGAGTTTTGATGGGTTCTCCACGTTGGTTCCAGATGCCAAGAACATGCAGTGCATGTGGTATTCTCCAGCATTAGCAGTGACCATGGGAACATACACCATGATAGATCATTTCTTTGTGGTCAACATCCTAGATACCATTGTGGTATTGGGGTTTGTAGTGGCTTATCATGCTTGGTAAGGTCACTACAGATTGGGAGACGTTGGAGATGGAGTGAATAGATAAGAAGAGGAAGCATGTGATTATTAGAGGCATGCACACATACCCTCCCCAGACAGTCTCGACACACTGGATGGAAGCATATTTCCAAAAGGGAGATGTAGAGTGGGAAGTAGAGCTACATATATCAGAGGCAGGAGCTACATGGCAGCCAGTGCATCCTGACGTATAGTCTATATTGGACCGTTACTCCACAATTTTTGGGGACATACCACCATGGCAGCCACCAGATAGGTGATTTGAGCATACTATTGAGCTGGAGCAGGGGATCCAGGCTGTTGAGAAACCAACTCCAAAAATAGAAGAAAAGAGATATCAACGCCTTAGAAATAAGCCACTTTGAGGGGCCAACCTCCAATACATTACATGAATGAACAATTCTTGGATGATTCAAATGACAAAACCTCATTTCTATATATAGGAGTCCGTGGGGCCACAATGTAATCCTAGCCGACCTAACAATAATAATGTAAGGTCACAATAATAACAATATGGGGGTTACAGGGGTACAATAATAACAATAAGGGGGTTACAATAACAACAATAAGGGACTATAATAGTAATATAGGGACCTAACATGCTCCTCTCCTTCAAAAAAGTGTTGTCCTCAACGCTTGAGTATCTTTGGGTGCTTTTGTATAAAATTCTCATCCTCCCATGTAGAATCTTCAGTGGGTAAGTTCTTCCACTTAATGAGATACTCTGAAATTGATCGATTCCATAGCTGTTGAGTTCTTGTTTCCGTGACCGCTTCAGGTGCCAATATGATTTTTCCTTCCTCATCAAGTTCTGGAAATATTGTTTGAACTGGAAGATTTTCACCTATAACCTTCTTTAAGCATGAAGCATGGAAAACTGGATGCATTCGTGAAGAAGCAGGAAGCTCCAATTTTTATGCCATAGTACCAATCTTTTGCAACACCTTGTAAGGACCATAGTACTTTGGCGATAATTTATTATCCTTCTTAGCTTGCTTGAGGGACATTTGTTTATATGGTTGTAGCCGTAAAAATACCTAGTCTCCTACATCAAAACTTCTCAGGCTGTCAGGCTGCGATGTTGATCTGCCTGTTGTTTCATTTGATTTTGTGCCAAATTCAGGTTATCCTTTAAGAGTTGGAGAACTTCTTGTTGATGCTCGATGTGATATTCCACTAATTTATCATCCATATTAGGTATTATTTGATCTTTAAAACCATCCAACTTAGACTCCATTTTTGCTTTTAAACCATCTATGTCATCTTAGGTTGCTCTTCGTAATATCAAAATTTGTTGCACTTGGTACCGTAATTTTGATATCTCATACTGCAGTTATTCCTCTTCATGCGTCATAGTATAGCTTTTTGAGGGCTTAAGGGGTATGGAATTATTTTTTGGAGGAATTATAGAACTAAATACTGATAAAAATTCTAAAATATGCCCTTGGAATCACTTCAAACTGCTTTTTCAAACAAACGTTATGCAATTTTAATAACCAAATACACACCTTTTTCTTGCTTTTGAGGAGCTTGATATTGAAATTGACTTATCTCTATACTTGTAGATCTTCAATATCTGAAATTCGGCTCTGCAGTAGTCCTCTAGAGCTTCTTTCAAATGCCACAGGTCTGACTTGATTTGGATTCTTAAAGACAAATTTATGTCCAATATCCCACAATGACCTAAGTATGGACTTGTTCAGTAGAGCGAACTTGTACGACTTGCCACGTGTCACTGTTTGATCCTTTGGCTCTGACATTTATAGATAGAAAACTACAGTCCGTGTGATTCTAGTCACTTTTTACAGAATTCCAATCCGATTCTCAGAGAGAGAGTTATGAAGATTTTCCCACGATCACCACTTTGAGATGAAATTCGGGAGCCTGAAAATGACCTAACTTCCACAGATCATATCTCCAAAAGTATTGTGAACCAAGCTCTGAAATTTTGTGAGGATGTTCCTCAGTATTTCGGCTTCACGCTCTAAAAATTTTAGTTTCTGAACCTTTGTATAAAAAACGTTATAGCGAAAATTCTGTGATGAACTTTTTAAGTGAAATTCAGGAGCCTACAAAACGCCCTAACTTCCACAGATCATATCTCCAAAAAGTTGCGAAAAAAACTCTAAATATTTTTGACGATGTTCTTCAGGATATCAACTTCGCACTCTAAAAATTTCAGCTTCTGAACCTTAGTAGAAAAAAAGTTATAGCGAAAATTCCACGATGACCTGTTTGGAGCAGCGAAACCCTAGAATCCAAAGCTCTAATACCAAATGTTGGGAAACGAGCTCCAAAAATAGGAGAAAAGAGATATCAATGCCTTAGAAATAAGCCACTTCGAGGGGGAAACCTCCAATACATTACATGAATGAACAATTGTTGGATGATTCAAATGACAAAACCTCCTTTCTATATATAGGAGTCCATTGGGCCACAATGTAATCCTAGCCGACCTAACAATAATAATGTAAGGGCACAATAATAAAAATATGGGGGTTACAGGGGTACAATAATAACAATGAGGGGGTTACAATAACAACAATAAGGGACTATAATATTAATATAGGGACCTAACACAGGCAATGATTACCACCCCCTATAGGCGCCCCAAAGCCTACAGGGATGAGTTTGAGTGAGCCATACATGAGCTCTTGGCACTGGGGCACATCAGGCTCAGTACTAATCCCTTTGCTTCTTCCGTGGTCTTGGTGAAGAAGAAGGATGACACATTGCGAATGTGCATTGACTACATGGCACTCAACAAAAAGACCATGAAGAACCGTTACCCCATCCATGGGATTGATGAGTTGATGGATGAGTTGAGGGGATAAAAGTTCTTCTCAAAGATATATATGAGGTCGGGGTACCATCAGACCAGGTGAGGGACCAGGATGTCCCTAAGACAGCATTTAGATGCCACTATGGCCACTTTGAGTTCTTGGTGATGCCCTTTGGGCTGACCAATGCTTAGGCCACATTATAGTCTTGTATGAACCACATCTTTTGTGGTCAGCTGAGGAAGTTTGTGATGGTATTATTCGATGACATTCTCATCTATAGCCGCACATGGGAGGAGCACTTGCAACATATTGAGGTTTTACTTCGTATTTTGGAGGAGCAACATTTCTATGCTAAGCTATCCAAATGCAAGTTTGGGCTTACAGAGATGCTCTACTTGGGGCATATCATCGGAGTGGATGGGGTAGGAGTCCATGGGGAGAAGATCCGAGCCATCTAGGATTTTCCAACACCGAAAAATGTGACAAAAATTTGGGGGTTTGTAGGCATCTACACCTACTATCGAAATTTTTTCAAGGGATTTTCACAGCTTGCAGCACCCCTCACGGACCTCACCAAGAAGGGGGCTTTTGGATGGATTGATGTTGTGCAGAGGGCCTTTGACAGGCTCAAGGAGGTGATGAGTAGATGTCCAGTGTTGGCATTGCCAGATTTCATGCAACCCTTTGTGCTGTAGTGTGATGCTTCAGGAGAGGGGGTAGGAGAAGTTTTGATGCAGGGAGGCCATCCTATCTCTTTCGAGAGTCGAAAGCTACTACTGCATGAGATACTATACCCGATATATGAAAAAGAGATGCTAGCCATCATGCATGCGTTGGCCAAGTTTCGATAGTACCTGGTGGGTAATAGATTTCGGGTGAGGACTGACCACAACAGTGTCTGGTTTTTCCTTGAGCATAAATAGTTGCAGGAGAGACAACATAAGTGGGTTAGAAAAATCCAGGCCTATGACTTTGACATCGATTATGTCAAGGGGAATAATAACGTAGTGGTAGATGCCTTTTCATAGAGGCCAACAGCATTGTCCTTGATGAGCCTTGATGCAGATTGGAGAGCCCAACTGTTGGTGGAGTACTCCAAGGACCATTTTGCTTGTGAGGTGCTGGATGGATAGGTGACAGATGATAGGTATTGGGTGATGGATGAGGTCATCTATTACCGAGACAATATTTATTTGACAAGTAACTCCCAACTCAGGGAGAATATCTTGCATGTAGCCCATGACTCACCACTTTTAGGTCATCAGGGGTTAACCAAGACTTACAGGGCCATATGGGAGAGGTTCTCATGGAAGGGCCTTAAGGAGGATGTACTCCAGAATTTCAGGGAGTGCAAGGTTTTCCAGAGGAAAAAAGGAGATTTGAGTCATTCTGGAGGTTTGCTACAACCGCTTCCCATTCCGGAAGGGAAATGTTAGAGCATCTCCATGGATTTCATCACAGGGTTGCCCATGGTGTAGGGCAAGGATTGCATCTTTGTAGTTGTGGATCGACTGAAAAAGTATGCACAATTTTTCACCATCTCCGCCTAATACATAGCTTCATAGGTGGCCAAGATGTTCTTCAAGGATGTTTTCAGGCTCCATGGTCTCCCAAAGACCATAGTCAGTGATCGGGATAGCCGGTAAATGGGCAGATTTTGGCAAGAGTTGTTCTATTTGGTGGGTATTGAGTTGACACCCAGTACCAGTTATCACTGACAGACGGATGGACAGAAGGAGATAATGAACAAGTGGTTGGAGGGCTACTTGAGAAACTATGTCTCGGGGCAGCAGAAGGTATGACTGCGTTGGCTCCACTTGGGGGAATACTGCTACAACACAACATTCCATATGTTGATCGATATGTCTCCATTTTATGCTTTGTATGGATATCATGCTCTAACTTTTATTGATGTTATGTTTGGAGCAAGAAAGTCCCCGAGAGCCAAATATTGGATCCAAGAGAGCCAAGGCATCCTCCGGGCTCTCAAGGATAACCTAGCCACAACACAGAACTAGCATAGGTTGTATGAAGATAGAGGCCACGTAGAGAGACAGTTTGAGTTAGATGATTTGGTTTACCTCCACCTTCAGCCATACAAACAGTCCATGCTGAAGCAAAAGGGAGAAGAGAAGCTCAAACCCCGCTTCTATGGGTCGTACAGGAAGATTAGACGAGTTGGTGAGGTGGCATATGAGCTAGAGCTACCGATAGGGAGATAGATCCATAAAATATTTCATGTATCATGCTTGAAGGAAGATCTGGAACAACAGGTGACTGCCACTATGGAGCTCCCACCTACAGATGATGAGGGGCATTTGGTGCTGCAACCAAAATCCATTCTAGACACTCGGGAGAGACATCGGAGGAGTAGGACAGTCGAGGAATATTTGATCAGGTGGAGGAACCTTCCAGATGAGGATGCCACTTGGGAGGGGGAGAAGATCCTGCAACATCCATCTTTTCAGTTGCTTGAGGACAAGCAACATTTTGGCAAGGAGGACTGTAATATTCCCAATTAACAGACAACTAATTGAAATATTAATTTTTGGTTAATTTTTTCTTTTCTAAATTTTAGCAGGAAATAAAGGGGTGAGGGGACCCATGAATAAAACATTAAAATAAAATCACTTTTCTAAAGTCACTAGGCAGAATAATTAAAAGGTGAAGTGGGGCCCATGAGGCCAAGTGACAACACAAGAGAGGAGGCACTTAGGATATTGCAGTGGCAGCATGGGGCCAGGCAGTGCAGTGGCAGCGTGGGAGAGGAAGCACAACGCAACAAGGGATAGCGTGGCAAGAGGGAAAACACAACATTATTGGGCCCAAGGGAATGTAGGGGTTCACAAGCATAAAAAGGGATGGAGGAAACCTTTCTCATTCATTATTACATCTTATGATTTTCTGTCTGTCAATACTAGAGCACGCTTAAGCTGTTTAGCTGAGTCTACAGTGCTTTTTATCACAAGGGTGTCTTCGAGAGGAGATCCCAACCTCGTCCTTGGGGGACTTTGAGTGCCCTCTTAAGAGAGGATCCATTCCACCAGTTTTTGGAGAGAAACTTCATTATTTCAACCATAGTATTACGCAATCACCTCCAGGGCAACGCAGTCTTCCAGGGGATTACACAGACATAGAGGAGAGCAACTCCGGGAGAGGAGAAACTTAATGAGATTTCAGTTCGGAGGATTGTGAGGGGACCAACCCTTCCATAACTGAGTTCCTTGGAGAGTTGGAAGCCCTTCTTTCAGTATTTTCATCACAGAGGCCAGCATACCCAGCATGAGAGCGTAGTCATCCCAAGAGGGTAAATTTCCGGGGTCAGCCTTTCCAGAATTCCTTCGCGATTTATTCTGGGTTTTTGGAGGAGAGACCGGTGTGCGAGTTTCATAATTTTATGAGTAGAAGAGCAACCCCATATTGGAGTCCCTTTCCAGCTAGCAATAGCATTTCCAGCAGGACTACGTAGAGGAGGAGCAACACAGGGCAGAGATTGAGCAGAGATTCTGATAGAGGAGGGAGTGATCATTTCAGCCTGCCTTGAGCAGGCCTAGGTGCTATCATTCTGAGAACACTTTGTATTTGTTCCTCATTTCAAAAATACAATAAAATGGCCTAGCTGTTCTGGTTTATTTTCAATATTTTCTATGTGTTTCTCTATTTGTTGTAGTTTTTTGTTTATGTTGCTTTGTATTGCTGTCAATCTCCCGTTTGGGATATTACATATTATGATTTTAACTATTAGTTGATTATGACATGGTTGTTAGTATTGGTAGAGACTTATTTTAGTTAATATATATGGTGTCTTGATATTTGGAACATGTTATTGACATGTATGAATAGTTTCAAGGCAACATGCTTGGTATTAGCATGAAAAGGTAATAGTTGATGTGTTTATATAAATAACGGATGGGTGATGTGACAGTACATAGTAGGACTTGATTGCAGCAAGGAAAAATAAAGGAATTGGGTCATAATTACTTTGGAAATGTTTGGGAAACACAATTCCAAATGAATGAGTGCTTGCATGAATACAAGAAGTCTTCTTAACCCTAATCTGTAGAAATTTCTGAATCTTACACTTTATGCAGAAATTATTATTGTTAATCTGGTTATGCTCCTCCTACTTAGACAAGTTATTAACTGAATACATTCAAGTTAAAATCGAAGAAAAACACATAATGGATCTTTACCAATCCATATCTATAATAAGAACATGCACACATTGACAAAGTTACACAGTTATTTATGGTCAAATAGTCCCCGGAAAAACCCAATGTGGGAAAATCGGTCTCTGGCTACTGGAGGGTTTTATTGTTAAGAATATTTATGAATACACAAATCTCGGTTCCAGATCTGGAAAATCTGACAGAGAGTACACTAGAACTACAGCTCACTGGATGTTCTAGGGCCAAAATAATGACTCATCCACACCCTAAAACGAGATTTATAGAACTCAGACAAGATTAGGGCCTAGAAACCCCAGTGCTGCCTCTAAAAGCCTCTACGTCAGCCTCTGAAGTCCTTCAAACCCTCAACGCTTCTCTAGAAGGGACTACGTTACCCCAGACTGGGTGACACAGTTACTATGCGTCCCCTGAAGGGTCTCTGCGTAACCCCAGAGGGTTTCCTACTGAAAATCACGTTGTCCTTGGAGAGACTGCACTGTCCTTGCTGCTGCTTCTGTTGCCTTCTTCTGTGCTGTCCTTGAGCTGATCTCTACCTCTTGTGTATTCGAGACCCCGGGATCAGATCATCCCCTTGGCCTAAATTCACCTCTCTGTAGCTGAAGCAATTTTGAGTATTCTTAGCAAACCCTGCCCTAGAATCTCAGCGTAGCTTCAGTGCTCTGCCTCTGTATGTCTTTACAAATGACCCAAAGCCTTTCCTTTATAATTTTCTCGTTGGAAAACCAACGACCATGATCAAATCTTGAATCAATGGCTAAGATTAAAAGAAAGCTTGATCCGTGTGGCTTAAGACAATTTCATCACATGTTTAATTAAATTCACTTTAATTATTTAAGTTCCCTAAGTTTTAACTTAGGAAATACATTAAAATAATTAATTGATTTAATATCTCCTAAACCAGATGAAATTTCCCAAATGAATTTCCGGGTCTTCTAGATCAAGTTTACTCTAGTCCCTCCACAAATTTTGGGAGCTAGATAAAAAATGATGCTACCCCAAATATACCAAATCTCAACACTCCGTCTTAGCATCAAGGGTGTGCTCTAGCAATACATCACACTATGCATTACATGATTTTGGGCATTGGTTCTGTGCTACTGAAGCTTAGCCTGCTGCCACTCAACTCTGTACTGCTGCCCATGACTCTGCCACTGCCATTGCAACCTCTGTACTGCAGCTCCCTCTCAAAATGCTGCATCTGTGCTACTCATAGCACTGCCACTGCTGATCTTCTGCACTGCAACTTCAATTGTTGAGAGAAACAACTGAATCTCCTGCCCAATATTTGCAAACAAGTCTGATGGGCTGCATCCTCATCACTGAAGCTCCATAGGATACAGATCTGTGCTGGAATATAAAGAATGATGAACAACTACAACTCTGCCTGCGTAATCAGAATCCCTCTGCATTACTGAAGTCACATCAACCCATTGCGTTGAAATCTATCACGCTGCTGCTGCACTGTGCTGTCCCTCTAAAGCTTTCTGCACTGCGTAAGCAGCTCTTCTGTGCACTGCT
Source organism: Pinus albicaulis (assembly GCA_034641835.2). Classification (NCBI taxonomy): domain Eukaryota; kingdom Viridiplantae; phylum Streptophyta; class Pinopsida; order Pinales; family Pinaceae; genus Pinus; species Pinus albicaulis. Next base: position 1,147,658,919 of record CM076570.1, read on the forward strand.
GAAGTCACATAAGCTTCTGTGGTACTGCTGCTACTTTTCTCTATGCTGCTCCTTCCAGTCTTCAGATCTGCCTCTGCCTTTTCTTCATCTGTGATCTATGCATCCACTGCTCCACTTGTCCTGCTACTGTCTTAAGGCTGTCGTAGCTCGCATGTGATCCAAGAGATGAGTTGTTGAAGGATCCTGCCTATGCCTCCATGTATCTCCTCTACATTTCCATGTCACCCCATCTCCGTGGTTCATGAGCACTCATGGCTGCATCATCTTCTGACCCATCATCTTCCACAACTGCTTTGGAAGAAGATGCTTCCTTGTCCTTCTTCTTCTGAGGACAATGGTTGGAAAAATGTCCCATTTCACCACACTAGAAGCACTTTATCTTTGAGAGATCCTTATTCTTATTTGGCTTCTTCTTCGATGCCAAGGATTCATCTTCCTCCTCTTCCTTCTTTACTTTTCTCAACGCAGGGTTGTGCTGCCTCTTGGTGAATCTGTAGAGTTCTTCTTGATGCAGAATTGACCACAAGTTGTCCCAATCTAAGAGGTCTGCTTTGCCCAAGATACTTTGGACAAAGGTTTTTCACTCATCCGTGACTGCATTGAGGGCAGTCCTGACTATCATAGCATCATCCACCGTTGCACTCATTGTGGTCAGCTGATCCCTGATTGAATGCAATCTGAAGAGGAAGTGCTCCATGTCTTCTCCTTTGCTCATCATGAATGACCTCATCTGAGTCTCCAACAACATTTTCCTTTGGACAAAATTTCCCTCATATAGGGAAGTTAAGGCCTTCCAAATCTCATTAGTTGTCTTCTTCTCAGCTACGTGTGGTACAATATGGTCCTTGATACCATCCATAATCAACCGCTTGGCATGCCCAACAACTTACTTATGCTTCTGAAGGAGATCCAGATATGTCGCTGTGGCCAGAGTTTGCTCTGCATGGTGAAACATGCACCTTCTGCTCCCTCTGACAACTAATTTCCATTTTTGGAAATCTACCAAATCAACTATGGTTCAGCTTCTTCTTTGATGCTCTGATCAAACTGCAAGTTTCCTTTGGTAAGAAACTTTCTGAGAAGTTGATCTCCTCCCGCTCTTTGTCACTTGTGCTAAGGCTAAAAATCTGAAAAATTCATAATTTTAACCCCACCAGCTCTTCTGAATTTCTGCAGCTTTTCTGCAGTCTTTTCTGGATCTGACAGATTCATATATGAATCACACTAGTTGGCTTTAGACCAAACCAGCGTTGTTTCTGAGCTGCCTCTGCGCAGTAATTGTGTGGGCTTGCTAGGACATAGCGCTGGATAGCATCACCCTTCCCTTTGCGTGAATCTACTCTGGAAAATTGTGTTGTCCCTTCAGATCTGCGTTTCTGCTGCTTTTATAGCTGCTTTCTACAGCTAGAACCTTCAGATTCTCATGTTGGTGACCCTCCTAGATCTGCAATTTCTTTGATACCATGTAGAAATTTCCGAATCTTACACTTTATGCAGAAATTATTACTGTTAATCCGGTTATGATCCTCCTACTTAGACAACTTATTAACTAAATAAATTGAAGTTAAAATTGAAGAAAAACACATAACAAATCTCTACCAATCCAGATCAAGAATAAGCACATGCACACATTAACAAGGTGACACAGTTATTTCTAGACAAATAGGCCTCGGAAAAACCCAATGTGGGAAAACCGGTCTCTGGTAGCCAGAGGGTTTTATTATTAAGTATATTTCTGAATACACAAATATGGGTTCCAGATCTGGAAAACCTGATAGAGAATACACTAGATCTACAACTCACTGGCTGATATAGGGCCAAAATAATGACTGATCCACACCCTCAAACAGGATTTACAGAAATCAACCAAGATTAGGGCCTAGAAACCCCAGCGCTACCCCTGAAAGCCTTTGTGTCAGCCTCTGAAGCCCTTCAAACCCTCAATGCTGCTCCGGAAAATACTACGTTACCCCAGATTGGGTGACGCAGTCACTACGCTACCCCTGAAGGGTATCTGCGTAATCCCAGAGGGTTTCCTATTGAAAATCATGTGATCCCTGGAGAGACTGCGCTATCCTTGTTGCTGCTGCTGCTGCCTTCTTCTGCGCTGTCCTTGAGCTGTTCTTTGCCTCTTGTGTATTCTAAACCCCGGGATCAGATCATCCCCTTGGCCTAAATTCTCCTCTTTGCAGCTGAATCACTTCAGAGTATTCTTAGCAAACCCTATCCTAGAATCTCAACTTAGCTTCAATGCTCTGCTTTTGTGTGTCTTTACAAATGATCCCAATCCTTTCCTTTATACTTTTATCGTTGGGAAACCAATGGCCATGATCAAACCTTGAATCAATGGATAAGATTAAAAGAAAGCTTGATCCATGTGACTTAAGACAATTTCATCACATGTTTAATAAAATTCACTTTAATTATTTAAGTTTCCTAAGTTTTAACTTACGAAATACATTAAAATAGTTAACTAATTTAATATATACTAAACCAGATGAAATTTCCCAAATCAATTTCTGGGTCTTGTAGATCAAGTGTACTCTAGTCCCTCCACAAAGTTTGGGATTTAGAACACAAATGATGCTACCCCAAATACACAAAATCTCAACATAATCTTGTTTGGAATTATGTGGATATGTGCTATATTTATGAACAGGTATTTGACAGGTATAGCAGTTGGTTTCTAGTTATGAATGGATTCATCAAGGGATTAGAGTGCCTTGAGAGATGATATATGTATGTGTTCAGATATAAGGCAGTGTGCCCGACATAACAAGGTAAGGTAACTGGTATATTGTATGTTTATATTATACACTGACAATTATGTGTTTATGGCGATATGATGTAGGGGATTGCACAAAAAAACATATTGCCATGAAATAGTTGAAAAGGCTCATGTTGAGATTTCCCTTATAAGATTTGGGAACCCATGGGGGATTAAGTCATATGGTGTTTGTTGCTAGTCATGTGCTTTCAGCCTTTTATGATTTGTTTGCGCTTTGTTAGGTCCCCATATTACTAGTATAGTCCCTTATTGTTGTTAGTGTAACCCCCTTATTGTTATTATTGTACCCTTGTAACCCCCATTTTATTATTATTCTGCCCTTAAATTATTATTGTTAGGTCGGCTAGGATTACATTGTGGCCCACTAGGATTACATTATGGACCCATGGACTCCTATATATAGAAAGGAGGTTTTGTAAATTGGATCATCCAAGAATTGTTCATTTATGTAATGTATTGGAGGTTGTACCCCTCAAAGTGGCTTATTTCTAAGGCGTTGATATCTCTTTTCTTCTATTTTTGGAGTTGGTTACACAACATTTGGTATCAGAGCTTTGGATTCTAGGGTTTCGCTGCTCCAAACAGGTCATCGTCGCATTTTCGCTATAAATTTTTTTCTACGAAGTTTCAGAAGCTGAAATTTTTAGGGTGCGAAGCCGAAATCCTGAGGAAGATTTTCTAAATATTTTAGAGCTTGGTTCACAATATTTTTGGAGATATGATCTGTGGAAGTTAGGTCTTTTTTCAGGCTCCTAAACAGGTCATCGTGGCATTTGAGCTATAAAGTTTTTTCTACAAAGGTTCAGAATCTGAAATTCATATGGTGCGAAGCTGAAATCCTGAGGAAAGTCTTCAAAAAATTTCAGAGCTTGGTTCACAAAATTTTTGGAGATATGAGCTGTGGAAGGTAGTGCTTTTTCAAGCTCCTAAATTTCATCTCAAAGAGGTGATCGTGGGAAAATTTCAATAACTCTCTCTCTGGACATCGGATTGGAGTGCCGTAAAAAGTGGTCATAAGTACATGGACTGCAGTTTCTTGGCTATCAATTTTATAGACAAAGGATGAAACAGTGACACGTGGCAATTCGTACAAGTTCGCTCTACTGAACCAGTCCATAATTAGGTCATTGTGGGAGATTGGACACAACTTTGTCTTGGAGAATCCAAATCAGGTCAGACCTGTGGCATTCGAAAGATAATTCAGAGGGCTACGTCAGTACCAAAATTCAGATATTTAAGTGCTGCAATCACAGAGATAATCCAATTTCAATATCGAGCTCCTCAAAAGCAAGAAAAAGGTGTGTATTTTTTTTTCCGAATTGCATAAGTCTTGTTTGAAGAATCAATTTGAATTGATTCCAAGGGCATATTGTAGAATAGATATCGGTATTGGGTTCTAAAATATGCCTCGTAAAAATAATTCAACACCCATTAAGCCTTCAGAAGGGTCTACTATGACTCATGAAGATGAAGAATCGCAACATGATCTATCAAAATTACAAGAGCAAGTGCAACAAATTTCACTCTCGCAAAGAGCAACAAAAAATGAAATGGAAGTTTTGAAGAAAGGCATGGAAGAGAAGATGGATGGTTTGAAGAAAGGCGTGGAAGCTAAGATGAATGGCATGGAAGTTGGCATGGAAGCTAAGATGGATGACATGAAAGACAACATGGAAAACAACATGAAAAACATGAAGAATGATCTAAAAGCAGACATCGAAGGTTTGACCAAGTTGATACAAGAAATGTTTCCTAATGGTGAAAAGATAGTAGAAGAACCTCATGATGAGAACAAAACAAATGTTAATCGCGATTTCATAAACTTTAATGTTGGCGGGAAGAACCACCATATTCAAAAAATGGATATGAGGAAGTTTGATGGGAAGGATCCTGTAACATGGATACTACAGATGGAGCAATATTTTAATCTCCATAATGTGCAAAACACACAAAAGGTACGCATTCCAACTTTACATTTAGAAGAAAATACATTTGTATGGTATCGATGGCTTTGCTCCCGTAAAAAAATTGTCACTTGGTCAATTTTTACGGAAGAAATGATAGCACATTATGAGGATACAAAGAGCAACACCTTCTTTAGCCAATTGATAAATCTCAAACAAAAGGGTTTAGTGGGGCGGCACATTGAGGACTTCCAAAAATTGAATATAAGGGTAACTGATATTCCAGAGGAACACAGGATTGATCTCTTCATAGGCACTTTAAAGGATAACATCCAACATGAAGTTCGCGTTCTGGAACCTGATTCATTGGAGAAGGCATTCGGGTTGGCAAGAAAAGTTGAATGTAAAGTTATGGCGACAAGGAAGCCTACCACTCAATTCTATAAAGAAGGAAGTGTTGCTACATCTAGATTTCCACAACCTACAAGGTTGACACCACAACGATTGGAAGAAAAAAGAGCAAAAGGGCTTTGCTACAGTTGTGATAGAAAATACACTAAAGGTCATAAGTGTGCTGAGAAGAAATTATTTTACATAGATTGTGAAGAGGAAGAAGAAAATGAACAAGAAGAGGATATACACCGGGAACCAACCCTAGAAGAGGAAGAAATGAATCCGACCATATCATGTAATGCACTGGCAGGAATTACCACTTCTCAAACTCTCAAGATAGCAGGACAAATCAAGAAAAAAAAGGTAATAGTGTTGATTGATTCAGGTAGCACCCATAATTTTATTCATTGTAAGGTAGCCAAGGAATTAAATTGTTTCCTATACCCAGCACCAGAATGTCAAGTGATGGTTGCAAATGGAGGAACTATAAATTGCTCTGGAAAATGCCATAATATCAAGCTAACCATGGGGGAATATGTATTGACTAGTCCAGTGCTTTCCATTCCTATGGGAGGTGTTGATGTTGTACTAGGAGTACAATGGTTACAATCTTTGGGGACGGTAGCTTTTAATTTTCAAGAACTTTTCTTGAAATTTTTTTCAGAAGGAAAGGAAGTCGAATTACGGGGTATTGTAGGGAAGCCGGGAAAGATAATAAGCTCTAATGTCATGACAAATATTCTAAATAAAGAACAACGAGGTGTAATTGCACAATTATGCTCACTAGAAGTTCCAACATCAAAATCATCTATTTCTGCAGATCTCCAACAAGTCTTGGACAATCATTCCAAGGTGTTTGAAACTCCCAAAGGACTCCCACCTATTCGTGATCATGATCATGCTATTCATTTGATTCCAGGAAGTGTTCCTCCAAACATCAGGCCTTGTAGATATCCTTACTTCCAAAAGAGAAAAATTGAATGTATGATTGCAGAAATGTTAGAGGCGGGTATAATTCAACCTAGTCAAAGTTCTTTCTCTGCTCCTGTAGTATTGGTACACAAGAAGGATGGATCATGGAAAATGTGTTCGGATTATAGGGAGCTCAATAAGCTCACCATTAAAGATAAATTTCCCATTCCTGTGATTGATGAATTATTGGATGAATTACATGGAGAAATTTATTTTACCAAGTTGGATCTTCGTTCAGGATATCATCAAATTAGAATGAAGACTGAAGATATTCCAAAAACGACATTTCGAACTCATGAGGGTCATTATGAATTTTTGGTCATGCCTTTTGGCCTTACCAATGCACCTTCTACATTTCAAGGGTTGATGAATTCCATTTTCAAACCTTCCTTAGAAAATTTGTGCTAGTATTTTTTGATGATATACTAATCTACAGCAGGTCTTGGAAGGATCATGTTGAACATGTTGACAGGGTGCTCAAACTATTGCAGGAGAAACAATTATATGCAAAAAAATCCAAATGTTTCTTTAGAGTACAAGAGGTGGAATATCTGGGTCATATTTTATCTCACGAGGGTGTTAAAGTAGACCCTAACAAAATTAAATCCATTAAGGAATGGAAAGTCCCCACAAGCATAAAGCAGTTGCGAGGATTTCTCGGGTTAACAGGGTATTATCGCAAGTTTGTTAAGAATTATGGGAGAATAGCAGCACCTCTAACAACATTATTTAAGAAAGATGCATTTTCATGGACTCCTGAAGCAACTAAGGCCTTTGAACGTCTTAAAGAGGCAATGTGCCTAGCACCGGTCTTAGCTACACCAGACTTCACAAAAACCTTTATTGTGGAATGTGATGCCTCAGAAAATGGAATTGGTGCAGTTTTAATGCAGGAAGGAAGACCCATTGCTTTTGAAAGTCGTCCAATCAAAGGAAAGTATTTACAAAAACCTATTTATGAGAAGGAAATGTTAGCAATACTGCATGCACTAAAGAAATGGCGAACTTACCTAATGGGAAGACACTTCAAGGTAAAAACTGATCATGATAGTCTTAAACACTTTTTGGAACAAAGACTATCTTCAGAAGAGCAGAAAAAATGGGTCAAAAATATGTTGGGTTATGACTTTGAAATAATCTACAAAAAAGGAAAGCTCAATGTTGTTGCAGATGCACTCTCAAGAAATAATGAAGAGGTGGAAGCATTGCTTTGTGCCATTTCTATTATCCAACCAGATTGGATAACTGAAGCAAGAGATGAATGGAAGAAGGAAAAAGATGTATGGACACTTATTCAAAAGTTGCAACAAGATCCTAGTACATCTGATACATTTAGTTGGAAAAATGATTCCTTATGGTACAAATATCGCTTATATCTTTGTAAGAATTCCCAACTAAAACAAAAGATTCTTCTGGAATTGTACACTTCTCCTTTAGGAGGACACTCAGGATTTTTAAAAACTTACCACAGGGTGAAGAAAGAATTTTTTTGGGATGGCCTTAAATCTGATATTCAAAAGTTTGTGGCGGAATGTTTGGTTTGCCAATAGAATAAAGTGGAAACAATTAAGACCCCAGGACTTCTACAACCTTTATCCATTCCAAGTCAACGTTGGGAGGAGATTTCAATGGATTTTATCACAGGTTTACCTAAGTCCGAAGGAAAGAGTGTCATCATGGCGGTAGTTGATAGACTTACCAAGTATGCACACTTTTGTGCATTATCTCATCCATTTAAAGCAAGTACAGTTGCTACTACATTTATGGATAGAATTCAAAAGCTACATGGAAGCCCAAGGGTTATTGTGAGCGACAGAGATCCCATTTTTACTGGAAATTTTTGGACGGGGTTATTTTCTTGTTTGGGTACTCAATTAGCTCATAGCTCATCTTATCATCCTCAATCTGATGGTCAAACTGAGATAGTAAATAAATGTTTGGAAGGATATCTTTGTTGTTTTGTATCTGATAAACAAACACAATGCGTCAAGTGGTTACCTCTCGCTGAATGGTGGTATAACACTTCCTTCCATACTGCAGCAAAAATGACCCCATTTATGGCACTTTATGGATATCATCCACCATCCATCAAATCATCTTTAAGGGAAAATTTGAAGGTTCAAGCAGTGGAAGATCACATCGAGCATCAGCAAGAAGTTCTCCAACTCTTAAAGGATAACCTGAATTTGGCACAAAATCGAATGAAACAACAGCAGATCAACATCGCAGCGAGAGAAGTTTTGATGTAGGAGATTGGGTATTTTTACGGCTACAACCATATAAACAAATGTCCCTCAAGCAAGCTAAGAAAGATAATAAATTATCGCCAAAATACTATGGTCCTTACAAGGTGTTGCAAAAGATTGGCACTATGGCATACAAATTGGAGCTTCCTGCTTCTTCGCGAGTACATCCAGTTTTCCATGTTTCATGCTTAAAGAAGGTTATAGGTGAAAATCTTCCAGCTCAAACAATATTTCCAGAACTTGATGAGGAAGGAAAAATCATATTGGAACCTGAAGCGGTCACGGAAACAAGAACTCGACAACTACGGAATCGATCAATTTCAGAGTATCTCATCAAGTGGAAGAACTTACCCACCGAAGATTCTACATGGGAGGATGAGAATTTTATACAGAAGCACCCGGAGCTACTCAAGCATTGAGGACAACACTTTTTTGAAGGAGAGGGGCATGTTAGGTCCCTATATCACTAGTATAGTCCCTTATTATTGTTAGTGTAACCCCTTATTGTTATTATTGTACCCTTGTAACCCCCATTTTGTTATTATTGTGCCCTTAAATTATTATTGTTAGGTCGGCTAGGATTACATTGTGGCCCACTAGGATTACATTATGGCCCCATGGACTCCTATATATAGAAAAGAGGTTTTGTAAATTGGATCATCCAAGAATTGTTCATTGATGTAATGTATTGGAGGTTGCCCCCTCAAAGTGGCTTATTTCTAAGGCGTTGATATCTCTTTTCTTCTATTTTTGGAGTTGGTTACACAACACGCTTGATTTGCAGTTTTTTTTATGTACAGTGCAAGGCCTTGCCACTTTGTTGTGGTCTCATATTTCTTTTGGTTTTTGATAGTCTTCTTCTTGTTTTTTATTGTTCTTACCTTTTGTGTTTTTAGAGTCTTGAGGATTGGTTTGAGAAATAGGAAATTTAATTGAGCTCGGGGAGAGCTGCATGGTACCCAATAGGTAATGTAAGACCTGGATGAAGCTTGGTGCATGAGTAAAGGGCATCGAAATGTAAGAATATGACAATTAGTTGGACTGGTTGGGTCCATTGTGGTAAATGTATAGTGGAAGTACAAACATGAGAAAGGTAACTAGAAAGGTAAATTAAATGGATTTGAGGCATCAGATGCCTTGGCAATGTTGGGCATTGTTATTCTTAATGTTGTGCATGTTGTGCATTGGTAAAGGGCGTTCTCTTAACCTTGACCTTAGGCTATCTGGTAATTATGTTGTGATTATTATTATGTTGATGTTATATATGTATATATGTATGTATTTAATGTCTGAAAAGGTCATCATGGATCATGATTTCTTAATGCTAATGCTTATATCTATATATGTATGCATGTATGCCGTCATCTGATAGGATCATGATTGATTTATGCTAATGATTATATATATGTATGTATGTATGTCACTGTCTGACAGGGTTTTCAGGGATCATTATTGTGGAGTAATGATTTATTATATAGGAGAATGACATGAAGATATTCCTGGTATCGAGTGGGAAGAGTAGCCTTGAAAAATTTATGAGTTCAGTATCACGTGGATATGAGTTCATATTATGTGTTTATACTATGCCTGTGTTTTAGAAAGGTAATATTGAGAGATAGATCAGCAGAATGAAAAAAACATGATTTGTGGTATGCTAAGTTAAGAATGGATGGCTGAGAGACACTGGAAGCAAGGTTTCTTGGTAGAGACAGTGTGGTTTTGGATGTGTAGTGCTATTTTTGCGGTGTTGTGTACATATTGTACTGTGCGCATGATGGATATGCAGTATTGTGTGCATATGGTGTTGTGAATATGTTGGATATGTGACGTTGTGTACATATAGTGTCATGTACATGTTTTATATGCAGTTTTACATACATATGGTGTTGTGTGCATGTGGTGTTGTGTACATGTACATGCGGTGCTGTGTGCAGGTGGTGTTGTGTACATGTCGTGCATGTGGTGATGTGTACATGTGGTGTCGTGTACATTTCGTGCATGTAATGTTATGCACATGTGGTATTGTGTAAACATTGTACATGTGGTGTGGTGTACATGTGACATTGTGTACACGTTCTGTAGGTGGTGTCATGTACATGTGATGTTATGCACATGTTGTGCAGGTGGTGCTATGTACAGTTGGTATTGCATACATGTTGTACATATGGTACTGGTGTACATGTGGTATTGTGTGCATTTCGTACATGCTATGTTGTGGGCATGCAATACTATTTATGTGCATTGTGTAGTCATGGTATTGTGATATGTGTATTCATTGTGCTGTACTTTGTGTATGTATATGTATTGTGTTGTACTCCAGTTGTACGCGTATGTCCTGTGTGTTGGGCATGGGTGTATGTATTGTGTGGTGTTGTATGTTGTGTGTGGATGTACGTGGGATGATGTACACTTTGTGTATGTGTACCTGATTAAAGAAAAGCAAAGGAATTGGGTGCTTACCGGGTGTGGCAACCAATCCGATGTGTGTACAAAAAGAAAAAAGGTAGAAGCGAAGGATCAATCAAAGGATATGTATAAATATTTTATTTCAGTTTTAATTATACATGTGACCTATGATTATGGTTTATGATGGTTACATGTAATCTATGATTATAATTTATTATGGTTGTGTCTGAGCTAACTAGATGTGATATGTTTATACGTGGTGATTTGATAAAACATCTAGTTTGACTTGTTGTGACAGGAAGTGAACAAAATTGAAAGTGTACCTTGTTGATGAGCTACCCGATGAGGTATGATGTGAATTTGTTTCAATTTATTTTGAATCTAATGGAAATTATGTTCTTGGTAGAAGAAATCATGCAATGCTTGGATGTGTGGTTGAAACTGACTACAAGAATTAGCAGTGGAAAAATGAATTGGGACATACAATAGTATGTTGGTAAAGCACTTTAGGAGCAGGTCCATTGTGGGACACTGGTACCCAATAGTGTCCATTTATTTCCATGAGAATTCTATGATTCGTATGATGGTTTTGAGGAAGGGATATGCCTTCGTTTTTGGACTTTCGATGTGAGGAAACCTTTCCAAGGGAGGGGTCGCCCGAGGGAATTTATAATAGAGAAGGGGATGCCCACAGGACTTGGAAGGTGTATGACTGCACAGAAGGTGGTGAATGGATTGCCTGAGGGAATATGTAGCAGAGAAGGGAAGGTAGGGGATGAATTTTTTTTTGTCATTAGCATTTCCAGATGGAATCATATGCACATTAGGAGTGCGCCCTGGAACAATGAGTCGATAATTGTTCATTAAGAGGAAAAGTGTCACATGATTGTAGCACTGGACATTGGATGTTGTTTTTACTTTGGCAGTGGATTCTAGAATTCCTGGGAAGGAAGTGAATCCTGGTACTAATTTTGAGGGTGGAGGTGTGATCCTTTGTGTTTCCTTCTATTTGTTGGTTGAGAAAATGTACTTATGAATATATGTGTATATAATTGTAAATATTGTATCGAGCTAGATTTATAAATATACCTAGACAATATGTTTATTTGCTGGTTGAAGAAAATATGTATGAGTGTATATGTGGTTATTATTGTAAATACCGTAATTAGTTGTGCTATAAAGGTCTTGTAAACAGTATGTTGTCATGTTTTCAAAAGGTTGTCATTGTAAATACTGCAACGAGTTGTGTTATAAAGATCCATGAGCAGTATCTTTTGGTTTTTAGTGGTTTTGATGGTTGTAGGTGTCATTGAACACCAAGGGGGAGGGTTCTGTAACAACTCTGGTTAAAAATTCATGTTGAAAACATAATACAAGGTCATGGGACATGTAGTCCAAGATGAATGGTGGAAAAAACATCATAGTGGGTGTCACTTTGGCTTATTATGGCTAAAGTAAGTTTGCAAAGGCAATGAAAAAGGCTTTGGAAAGGAAAAGAGGCATTATTGGAATTTTATTTATGAAAACAAAGGAAAATAGGAGAAAAGGGTGGTGTAAGGTCATAGGTTTCATGTGAGGAGGAAAATGAAGGAAAATAATCGAAAATGAAGAAAATAGAGGCCTCATTGATAAAAAGGCTTATGAGTATCAGTTGGTAACCTTTTTTCAGTTCTATGGTGGAACTCTCTTCTATTCTCTCTCTCATACTTTTGGATACTTAGAGTTTCTTGGAGCACTCTTGGAGGTGTGTGGCATACTTGGGATTTGGAGCAAGAAAAAAAATGAAAATTAAGAGAGCAAAAGAGAACATTGGGATCAAAAACTACAACTGGATTTCTTTGCAGGTATCGAGTTGCATGTATGGTTTCCTTGCTATTTTTGACATGCATAGCACATGCATGTGGTTTCTTGGTTATGATTTGTCATTAGCATGGAGGATTTCTTGAATTGAAAACGATTTTTCCTAGCCTTTCCATTTCCTAGATAACCATGGTGTTGTGGGTGTATTTCCTTTCGTTTTCTAGTTGGTTCTCATGTTCCTTTGGTTGTGGGTTGAGTTATTAGTTCCTGGAGCCTTTGTTGGAAAAATTATCTAGATTCTTGTAACAACTTCGGTTAAGTTACTAGTCCTGGAGTCTTGGTTGGAAAAACACTCTGGATCCTTGGTGGATTGAGTTAATAGTTCTAGAGACTTGGTTGGACAAATGCTATGGAGCCCAACAGAAGTTGTGGGGTGAGTTATAAGTCCTGGAGGCTTAATTGGAACAAACGCTCTGGAGCCCTAGACATATTGGGTAGAGATCGATAAGGTGATGGTTAGTGATGTTTGATCGAGAGTGGAATCACTAGTTGAGGGTTGAGGTGGTTGGAATCTAGAAGCCTTGTTTTGGTTGCGCTTTATGTGTTTCATGAGAGCCCCCATTCATGCTTGGAATATGGCACAAGGTTGACTGGTTGAAAGAGAGATTTGGTTTAGCCTAGTCTACTATTGGGAGGTATGTGGAAGTCCCAAACCTAGATGCACTTTGCATATGTTAATAATACCTTATTTCCTCTTGTATTTATGGGTAAATATACTTATTTATATGTGGTTTTTATGGCTATTATATCCTTTCTATTTTTCTTGGTTATATGTTGGTTATGAGCATGTTTTATGACAATGATGATGTATTTCTCTCATCATGTTTTGATATATAAATGAATGAAAAAAGAATATATCACCTAATAGATGATAATGCTGCTAATGTGAGTAGGAATCAATCCTTCTTAACGATTCTCAGATAAGTATGGTACCCCTATGCTCAGATATGCTGTTGAAATCTGTAGATTTCATACTTGCGATATGTTTGACGAAATGACTATCATGATTGAGTTTGGTTAGGTCAATTCCTTGATCAAGTTTTGTGTTAGAGGCTTTGTCTTGGTGTTATTTATTTTCTTGGAAAGTATCATCAAGTTCTGGGCAGTGTTTTTGGAGCCTAGCCTTGAGAAAGTGGCTTAAATATCACAGTCTCTGGCACAAAACTGGATGAAAAATAATGCAGTGTCTCCCTTGAAGGAATTGTGGGAGCAACTATAGGGTCCCATTCGCATGCATACCCATGTCATGGGAGCGACTGGGGGATTTTCAGTGAAAAGGAAGTTTGACTTAGGGCTTGGGCACTTGGAGTGGTAGATTCACTCCTGAGAGTGCTGTAGCATGTGAGGGAGGTCTGTAAAGTGTTAGTTCGTTGGTTCCACTTACTTAATTGTAGTTAGGGAGTTGAATCATATCATAGTAACTCTTCGTAACGTGTTTACCTCAGTTGGCTGGTTACTTGGGTAGATGTGGGAGAAGGCTATTATAGGGTGATCATAGCTTCCATATTGTCTTAATCGAAATGAAAGATAGGGGGACTGGAGGAAGAAGGACCGTATGATGAGGAGCTACCTGAAGAATCAACATGAGAGACAAGATTCACATGCACATTGTCAAAAAGGGGAGGTAGATGACTAATATATGGGACATCTACTAATGTTGAGACTGAAGTGCTCATCGAAGAAGGTTCGATAGAATCAAAATAGGAAAATACAAGAGAGTACCAATACATTGATCCCATGGATGACGATAGGTTGAGAATAGGGGCAGCGCTATCCATCATCTCGAAATCATCAGGAGGGATCACAATGGGTGGTTGAGAATCCTCCTGTTCTAGCATAGTTATGGGACTAGATCCCGCAGGTAGAGGGGAAGTAGATTCACTACGAGCGACATCTAATTTTGTTAGGGCCTTATATTACTAGTTTAGTCCCTTATTTTTGTTAGTGTAGCCCCCTTATTGTTATTTTTGTACCCCTGTAGTCCCCATAATGTTATTATTGTGCCCTTACATTATTATTGTTAGGTTGGCTAGGATTATATTGTGACCCCATGGACTCCTATATATATAAAGGGGATTTTTTCATTTGTGTCATCCAAGAATTGTTCATTTATGGAATGTAAAGGAGGATTCCCCCTCAAAGAGGCTGATTTCTAAGGCATTGATCTATCTTTTCTTCTATTTTGTGAGCTGGTTTCATAACACTTGGAATTAGAACTTTGGATTCTAGGGTTTCGAAGCTTCAAACAGGCCATCATGGAATTTTTGCTATAAAATTTTGTGTACGAAGGTTCAGAAGCTAAAACAAAATAACATTTGCGAAGAAGTCCTGAGGAACTTCGAGTAAAAATTTCAGATCTTGGTTCGTAATATTTTCGGATATATGATTTGTGGAAGTTAGGGTTTTTTCAAACTCCCGAGTTTCAACGCAAAGAGGTGACCTTGGGAAAATTGCCATAACTCTCTCTCTGAGCATCGGATTGGAATTCTGTAAAAAGTGGCTCAGATTAAATGGACTTTAGCTTCTTGTGTAACAATTTTAGAGCCGAAGGAGGAAACATTGACACGTGGCACACTGTAGAATTTCGCTCTACTAAACCAATCCATAATTAGGTCATTGTGGGAGATTGGGCATAAATTTGCCTTGAAGAATCCAAATAAGGTTTGACCTGTGGCATTAGAAAGATGATTCATAGTGATACTAAAGCATTGAAGATAAAATCTTGGGGATCTGAAATTACAGAGATACATCAGTTTCAATATCGAGCTCCTCAAAAACAAGAAAAATGTGTGTATTTTCTTTAAAAATTGCATAAGTCTTGTTTGAAAAATCAGTTTGAAGTGATTCCAAGGGCATATTGAAGCATATATATCAATATTAGGTTCTAAAATCCCCCCTAAAAATAATTCAACACCCATTAAGCCCTAAGAAGGCTCTATTATGACTCATGAAGAGGAAGAAGTGCAACATGATATATCAAAATTACAAGAACAGGTGCAAGAAATTTCGCTCTCTCAAAGAGTAGCAAAAAATGAAATGGAAGTTTTGAAGAATGGCATGGAAGCTAAGATGGATGGCATGGAAGCTAATATGGATGGTATATAAGGCAACATGGATGGTTTGAAGAATGCGTGGAGGCTAAGATGGATGGTTTGAATAATGGAATGGAAGCTAAGATGGATCACGTGGAAGCTAAGATGGATGGAGTGGAAGATAAGTTGGATGGTAGAGAAGGCAATGCGAAATATTTGAATAAATACATGGAAGGTTTGAAGGAAGGTTTGGAAAAGTTGCGACAAGAAAATCTTCCTAATGGCGAAAAGGTAGTAGAGGAAGCTCATGATGAGAAAAAAATAAATGTTAATCATACTTTCATAGACTCTAATGTTGGATTTAAGACCCATCATATTCCAAAGATAGATATGAGGAAGTTGGATGGCAAGGATCTTGTAACTTGGATACTATAAATGTACCAATTCTTTGAGCTTCATAATACGCAAAATAGACAAAAGGTATGCATTACAAATTTATATTTAGAACAAAATCATTTTGTATGGTATCTGTGGCTTTGTTCTCGTAAACCACTGGTCACTTGGTCAATTTTTACGGAGGAAATGATAGCACATTATGAGGATACAAAGAGAAACACCTTCTTTGGTTAATTGATAAATCTTAAACAAAAGGGTTCAATGATGGAGCACCTTGAGGACTTCAAAAAATTAAATATAAGGGTAATATTCCAGAGGAACATAGGATTGATGTCTTCATAGGGACACTAAAGGATAACATCAAACATGAGGTTCGCCTTTGGGAACCTTATACATTGGAGAAGGCATTCAGGTTGGAAAGAAAAATTGAAAGAACAATTATGGCGACAAGGAAGCCTACCACTCACAACTATAAAGATGGAAGTGTTTCTACTCCTATACTTCCACAACCTACAAAGTTAACACCACAAAAATTGGAAGAAAAAAGAGCAAAAGGGCTTTGCTATAGTTGTGATAGAAAATACACTAAAGGTCATAAGTCTGTTGAGAAGAAATTATTTTACATAGATTGTGAAGAGGAGGAAGAAAATGAACAAGAAACTTCAAAAAAAGACGATATACACCAGGAACCATCCCTAGAGGAAGAAGAAATAAATCCGACCATATCTTGTAATTCATTGGTATGAATTACCACTCCTTAAACTCTCAATATAGAAGGACATATCAAGAAGAAAAATTTAATAGTGCTTATTGATTCGGGTAGCACCCATAATTTTATTCATTGTAAGGTATCCAAGGAATTAAATTGCTTCCTTTACCCAGCGCGAGAGTGTCAAGTGATGGTAGAAAATGGAGGAACTATAAACTGCTCTGGAAAGTGCCATAATATCAAGATAACCATGGGGGAATATGTATTTAATAGACCAATGCTTTCCATTCCAATGTGTGGTTCTTATGTTGTACTAGGAGTACAATGGTTACAATCTTTGGGGATGACAGCTTTTAATTTTCAAGAACTTTTCTTGAAATTTTTTTTGGAAGGAAAGGAAGTTGAATTATGGGGTATAATAGCAAAGTTGGGAAAGATAATAACCTCTAATGTGATGAAAAATCCTTTGAGGAAAGAATAATGAGACGTCATTGCAAAATTATGCTCACTAGAATTTCCAACATCAAAATCATATATTTCTCCAAATCTCCAAAAATCCTTGGACAATCATTCCAAGGTGTTTGAAACTCCCAAAGGACTCCCACCTATTCATGATCATGATCATGCTATTCATTTGATTCCAGGAAGTGTTCCTCCAAACACCAGGCCTTATAGATATCCTTATTTCAAAAAGGGAAAAATTGAATGTATGATTGCAGAGTGGCTAGAGGCTGGTATAATTCAACCTAGTCAAAGTTATTTCTCTGCTCCAATAGTATTGGTGCACAAGAAGGATGGATCATGGCGCATGTGTCCAGATTTTAGGGAGATCAATAAGATCACTATTAAAGATAAATTTCCCATTACTGTGATTGATGAATTACATGGATCAATTTATTTCACCAAGTTGGATCTCCGTTCAAGATATCATCAAATTAGAATGAAGACTGAAGAAATTCCAAAAGCAACATTTCGAACTCACGAGGGTCATCATGACTGTTTGGTCATGCCTTTTTTCCTTACCAATGCACCTTCTACATTTCAAGGGTTGATGAGTTCCATTTTCCAACCGTTCCTTAGAAAATTTCTATTAGTATTTTTTGATGATATACTAATCTACAACAGGTCTTGGAAGGATCATGTTCAACATGTTGACAGGGTGCTTAAACTATTGAAGGAGAAACAATTATATGCAAAAACATCCAAATGTTTCTTTGGAGTACAAGAGGTGGAATATTTGGGTCATATTGTCTCTCAGGAGGGTGTTAAGGTAGACCCTAACAAAATTAAAGCCATTAAGGAATGGAAAGTCCCCACAACCATAAATAATTTGTGAGGATTTCTCAAGTTAACAGGGTATTACTGCAAGTTTGTTAAGAATTATGGGAAAATAGCAGCACCTCTAACAAAATTATTGAAGAAAGATGCATTTTCATGGACTCCCGAATCAACTAAGGCCTTTGAACATCTTAAAGAGGTAATGTGCCAAGCATTGGTCTGATCTATGCCAGACTTCACAAAAACCTTTATTGTGGAAGGTGTTGCATCAGAAAATGGAATTGGTGTTGTTTTAATGTAAGAAGGAAGATTCGTTGCTTTTGAAAGCTGTCTAATTAAAGGAAAGTATTTACAGAAAGCTATTAATGAGAAGGAAATGTTGGAAATACTACATGCACTAAAGAAATGACGACCTTACCTAATGGGAAGACACTTCAAGATAAAAAATGATCATGATTAAATACTTTTTGGAATAAAGACTATCTTTAGAAGAGCAGCACAAATGGGCCACAAAGATGTTGGGTTATGACTTTGCAATCATCTACAAAAAAGGGAAGCTAAATGTTGTTGCAGCTGCACTCTTAAGAACAAATGAGGATGTGGAAGCATTTCTTTGTGCGATTTCTATTATCCAACTAGATTGGATAACCGAAGAAAGGGAGGAATGGAAGAATGACGAATAAGTCTGGACACATTCAAAAGTTGCAGCAAGATCCCAGTACATCTGATACATTTAGTTGGAAAAATGATTCCTTATGGTACACATATCGCTTATATGTTTTTCATAATTTCCAACTAAAACAAAATATTCTTTTGGAATTTCACACCTCTCCCTTAGGAGGAGACTCGGGATTTTTAAAAACTTACTATATGATGAAGAAATAATTTTTTTGGGATGACCTTTAATCTGATATTCAAAATTTTGTGGTGGAATGTTTGGTTTTCCAGCAAAATAAAGTTGAGACAATTAAGACCTTGGGTCTGCTACATCCTTTATTCATTCAAAATCAACGTTGGGAGGAGGTTTCAATGGGTTTTATCATAGGTTTACCTAATTCGGAAGGAAATAGTGTCATCATGGTGGTAGTTGATAGGCTTACCAAGTATGCACACTTTTGTGCATTATCTCATCCATTTAATGCGAGTACAATTGCTACTGCATTTATGGAAACAATTAAAAATCTACGTGGAAACCCAAAGATTATTGTAAGCGATAGAGATCCCATTTTCACTGGAAAATTTTCAACGGAATTATTTTCTTGTTTGGGTACTCAACTAGCTCATAGATCGTCTTATCATCCTCAATCTGATGGGAAAACTGAGATAGTGAACACATGTTTGGAAGTATATATTCGTTGGTTTGTATTCGATAAAAAAACATAATAGGTCAATTGGTTACCTTTGGGTGAATGGTAGTATAACACTTCCTTCCACATTGCAAGAAAAATGACCCCATTTATGAAACTTTATGGATACCATCCGTCCTCCATCACATTATATTTAAGAGAAAATTATAAGGTTCAAGCAGTGGAAGATAACATAGAGCATCAACAACAAGTTCTCCAACTCTTAAAGGATAACCTGAATTTGGCACAGAATCAAATGAAACAATTGGCAGATCAACATCGCAGCGAGAGAAGTTTTGATTTAGGCGACTGGGTATTTTTACAGCTACAACCATAACACAAATGTCCCTCAAGTAAGCTAAGAAGGATAATAAATTATCGCCAAAGTACTATGGTCCTTACAAGGTGTTGCAAAAGATTGGTACTATGGCATACAAATTGGAGCTTCTTGCATATTCCCGAGTGCATCCAGTTTTCCATGTTTCATGCTTAAAGAAGGATGTAGTTGAAATTTTTTTGGTTCAAACAATATTTCCAGAAATTGACGAGGAAGGAAAGATCATATTGGAACATGAAGCAGTCACGGAAAGAAGAACTCAACAACTATGAAATCGATCAATTTCGGAGTATCTCATCAAGTGGAAGAACTTACCCACTGAAGATTCCACATGGAAGGATGAGAATTTTATATAGAAGCATCCACAACTGCTTAAGTGTTGAGGACACCACTTTTTTGAAGGAAAGGGGCATGTTAGGGCCCTATATTACTAGTGTAGTCCCTTATTTTTGTTAGTGTAGCCCCATTATTGTTATTGTTGTATCCTTGTAGTCCCCATATTGTTATTATTGTGCCCTTACATTATTATTTTTAGGTCGGTTAGGATTATATTGCGACCCCATGGACTCCTATATATAGAAAGGAGGTTTTGTCATTTGTTTCATCCAAGAATTGTTCATTTATGTACTGTAAAGGAGGTTTCCCCCTAGAAGAGGCTGATTTCTAAGGCTTCGATCTATCTTTTCTTCTATTTTTTGAGCTGGTTTCATAACAAACTCATGAAGCACTTGTAGTGTATTGCGAAAATATTTGAGATGGGGAGAATGATGTGAATAATGACCATATTTATCTACATAAAGCACAAGGGTGATTTGTGCGTAAGGATATTTTCTTCTTAGCTGACTCGGGTGAGGTGACATAGACCTAGGGAATGTTGGAGTTAGGAAAGGTATCAGAGACCACATTATTGATATGAGAGAGTTGAGGAAAATTATTGGTGGTGTGCCCAACAATATCACACAAAGCACGTGGAGGAGCAGGATTTGGAGGCTTAGGAGGAGCTGGAGTTGGTTGAGGTACCTTGTCTTTGGGTCCCTTTTTTTGGCCTTTTCCCCCTTCACTAGATGCTTTTGAAACATGAGTAGTTTCCTATTGAGGTTGTTGTGGAACTAAAGTAAAGGAAGGGGTAGGAAAAATAGGTTGAACCAAGGTCAAAGCAGTGTAAGGTTTGAGTTGATCAAGGGGAGTGTTTACAGGAGGATCAATGTACCAGACTTGGATCCCCAAGGTGATATTAGGAAGACTCAACGTAGCCATAACAAGGATAGAAAATATTCCATGTGGCGGGAATAAGAAAGGTATATGATCAGAAGGTTAATGACCTGGAGGAAATTCTCTTAGATGGTTAAGACCTGTGGGAATGGTTCTAGGTTGGAAAGTATTAGGAGACATACCAATAGAATAAAATGGACCTTGAGGAATTATACCTGAAGGCTAGGTTTAGTTGGGAGTAGTAGGTTGCAGAGTGGATGGATGATGTGAAGGCATACTAGACTGCTTGTTGGCATCCTGTGATGCTTTAAGAATGCAAACACTAGAAGAGCTAGGCTCCGAAGGGGTAGGAGGTGGACCATAATAAGAACCAAGTAGCGTGGAATCTTTGTAGACTCCAAGTGAAACATTGGTGAGGGACGAGACAATCTTATTACCAATCATTGATGAGATACTGGACTACAAAGAAGTCTGAGACTTAGGATCGTAATAAGTCAACTGATCGATAATGATGATATTTCCATTATGAGAAAGCACAACTTGCGAAAGACATCAGATGCGACAACAAACATGGAATAGGTGCAAATACAACCTAAGAGGATGTTATAATCTAATGGGGCATCAATGAAATCGATGTCAATTGAGATTGTCTTGCCAGAAATAGTAATTTGGTAGTTGCAATATAATTCAAGGGCCTGCGAAGGATTATATTCCCAAGCAAGGAGAGTGATGGTGGATGGGGACAGGTCAGGTGAACCAAGTTTCTTCAAAACAATAGAAACCATCACATAGGTGGAGGCGGCTTCGTCTGTGATACATCACTGAATAGTGGCGTTTCTTATGGAGACTAGGATTTGAAAAGAAACAAATGAAGGAAGGGGGGGATGTTCTAATTTTTCAACGTTAAATACAATCATACGCTTGTTGGAAGGATCCATAGCACCCTAAGCATAGAGTAGAGTTTTTCATTGGCATGGGCACATATGGAGGACTTCCAATGTTGACGAGGCAGTAGGAGACTGCTCCAAGCCATCTACTATGCTATAGGTATGGGCGACTTTAGAAGCAACGTTTCGATGTAATGGACCTTTTGGGATCTTGGGAATAACCTTTACCTTAGGTAGATGGATATGTAAGGTTCCATTTGATGATGATAGAGGCTCGGTGGATACTTGCAGTTGGGGCTCGGTCGCTGACTTAGAAAGTGGATTGTCATATTGGCGCAATCGAGTCTGAAGGTTGATTTGTTCAGTATTGACTTCATCAGAATTCATCATAAGGATCTGATAATCATGGAGACCATATTATGAAGGTTGGGGAGTTGCATGACCTTGTGCAATTTGAGTAGAAATATATTTTTGATGAGGAAACAAATTGGTAAGAACAACCAGCTGAGATGAAGTAAGAGGAGGAGGAGGTGGAGCAATGTGCTGGGGTCCTCTAGAAGTAGATGCTTGAGATTCCCATACCTGGTGCATCTGAGGTAAAAGGGGACACTAATGAGGAAAATGGCCAAATACGCCACAACAAGAACAAGGTTTATTCATATTAAGAAACTTGTTTTGCTTGGGATGTGTTAGAGTCGGTCCTTACAGCCCTCCGTCAGAGATCATTTCGCTTTTTGCATATCATTCTTAGGTGTCTCACTCATTCCACTTCATTGCATTTCGCTAGGAGCATGCCATTGACTGACGAGAGGGTCTGGTCGTCTTGTGTTTTCTCATGCTTGTACCTGCAGGGCTAATTAAAATTCCTCAAAAATCACTGAAGTTCAGGTCACATCATTCAGGGTCATAAATGATTATTTTCGTCCAAAAAGAGTCTTTAGTCCTAGAGTATAGGGTTTTCAGTCTTGTGATACATGTGATAAAAGCCCGCAGGCCATGAGGTTGGTTTCAAAAGGATTCCTATTTCATATTTTTATTCTCAAAAACATTTGAAGACATTTCTAGTCCAAAACTCTGTTTTGGAACTAGAAATTGTCAAATTTCATTTTTGTAATAATTATGTTTTTGTTCCACCATAAGAAATTCAAAAGCAGCCTCTGGTCTTTGCCAAAGCCAAAATGCCAAAATCCTTGCAAGAATCAAGACATTTCATCAGTCAAAGACTCAGAAAAAATAATGAAAAGCCAAAAGACAACATTGTATTAAGTGATAGAGTGCCAAATCGCCAAACATTACAAAGTGGGTTATGGAGCAAATTTAAATCAAATTTGATTTTTATGAGATATTTTTCAACCTATATAAATCATGGAGGACAAGTCATTTTATAGATTCCCAAGGCAAAGGTCGAATTGGAGATTGGAAGGGCGAAATATTGTTTTCAGGGCCGCAGAGTGGAAGTGGAAGTGCGCGCGGTGCACAGAGGAGGCGCACGACGCACACAAGGCGCGCGACGCACTGGGCTTCACAAGCCCGTGCAAATTAGCATGCGCGCGACGCACATGCTGCACGCGGCGCACTGGGTAAGCGCGCAACGCATAGAGTTTCGGGGCCGGAAATTTTTGCTCCTTCGCCCAGATTCATACCAAATTACCTCCAACTGCTTGCAAGTAGGTTCTTCATGATTTCTCAGTGAATTTTGGACATGATTATGGTGTTTTGAAAGTGGAGAAACAAGTATTCAATGTGGAGAAATGTAAACCCTATGTTTATTTCCAAATTCACTTTTTAGGGTTTTGAAACAAATGTTAGTGACTGTGTGGGGATTTCCAAGCTTGTATTGTTGATATATATGCTCATGCATCTACTGTCAGTGGTGTCCTTGCTCATTATTTACCTTAGCCTCATGCTCTCATGCTCTCTCTCCTATTCAAATCACTGCTGTCATTGCTACTGTCTTACTATGGTCATTGTCACACTGTTTCCCATTCTCCATTGACAAACACAGTCCCATATTCACTCCCCCCTTGACAAATCTTAACCAGCATTGCAAAGGCTGTACACTACATTACATTCTTTTCTACTCATTCGTCAAATTCCCTTGTGATCAAAGCAGTGACTGTTTTTCGTGCAAAATCATTTGACAGAGCCATTACCACTGTGGCTTTCCTATAGCACTTGGATACACATGTGACACTTTTGGGTTTTGAGAATACACTGAAACTCTTATTTGCACTATACCTATATCAGCATATATATTGCAGACATCTTGTTTTCAAAGCCATGTCAGAGACGGATTCAGTTTATGAGCAGGAGTATGACAGTGATTCCACAGCAGAGGGTAGTGTGCCACGGAGGTCTCACAAAAGTGGCAAAAGTGGTAGGCATGTCAGGGAGGAGCCTACTTCTTTGGCTCAATTGCAGGCTTGCCCGCTTGCAATGGATTGTTTTCAGCATCAGGCATGTTTCCAATACTGTGAAATGATTTCCCAAACTCAGCTTCATCATGAGCTAGCTCGTCTATTTGTTCTACATTTACATGATGGCCGTGTAAACCTTGCCGGGTTTAACTTCATTCTGTCACCAGAGACCATTGCTCAGGCCACCAGGATACCAAACATAGGAGAGGAATGGAACAAACGACAGCAACTAGAGAAATCCTATTATGAGCCATACATCAAACCTGGGTTTATGAGGCAGCTGAGCAGGGTATTTCCATTCAGATTTCTGAAGGATGATTTTGCACCATTGATGAAACTCATCATTCGATATTTCAGTTGCGAGGGTAGATTCTCGCGCCTCTATGCGTACCATGTTCGTTTGTTGATGCATTTCACGAGGGTACGTATGATGAGCATTCCATACTTCATGTATCGCAACATAGAGAGGATGGCATTTTTTGTACAGAAGAAGACCCCAGCACAGCAGCATAGCAGTATATATCATTACGCACTGATCAAAATCATGGTGGTACATCAGTTAACACAGCAGGGCATTACTTGGGAGAATTTCATCTCCCGTGACTTCTTCGCAGCGCCACAACCGCCTCCTGAGGTAGTTCATGATGAGAGAGAGCCTTCACATCAACTTGACATTCTTGAGACCGAGCATTGACACGCTGAATGTTAAGTTGCAGAGATCTCAGTGGGTGATAAAATATCTGGAGCAGCGTAACAAACAGCTAGAGGATCGACACACACTTGTAGAGCTGCAGCGAATCCGGGAAGATCGACAATTGGCCCGGAAGAGACCTGGTGACATGACACCGACTGATAGAGATACTTGCCTCATGCATGTTAACATTCATCTGGAGAAGTTTTTGGCGAAGGCCAATAGAGACAAGGACATGCTTCGTCACATGAAAGGTCATTATTGGGCACGCATGCACGTCTGCAAAGAAAAAATGAAGATTCTGAAGAGGAGGTTGAGCAGAGCACTAAAACGGCGGAAGAGGCCTGATCCACTTCAGATTTTGGCCGAGGCTTTTTTGGCTGGGCATGATACATTATGGAGGGTCTTTGCTCCAAGTTTGAGCAAATTCGGAGAATTTTTTGTCATTTTGTAATATTTTGGTCTCAAAACAGGTTTTTCAGCCCAACGCGTAGCGCGTCGACGTGCGCACTTATAATTGGGACACTTCCTTGAGGAAAAATTTATATTTTTGGATTTTTCATGGTAAGTTACGCATGATCCGGTATGGCCAAAGCATTTCACCAAGTTCTGGATGATCAAAAGGGCCAAAAACACCATGAAAATCACCTTTCTGCCTCCTTTTGCACCAACAGGAAGTACTAGTGGGAGAATGAAGTTTTGGAGGGGAAAATGAGCTCCAAATTGGGAAATTTCACTTGGTCTGGATAGCAGACATCCAGGGCTTTCCAAAAAGCTATAATGAGCTTGATTTTGATGCCGCGAAGTGCCCCAAAAATAGACTGGAAGGCGCCGACGCATAGAGGAAATTGGTCAATTTTTCATCTTCCAGCTCAGAATTTCGGCCAGTTGGACCAGTTTTGCTTGTGGGTGTAATTTTTGAGTTATCTTGATGTAATTTGGTGGTTGGCATGTAATTTTGATTCACTTTTACCTATTCTAGATGATTCACTCCTAAAAAAGTAAAAATCAAGTGTAAGAATCAGTTTCCTTCCTTTTAGAGGCAAGTTGTTTGGATGCCTAGATTCTAGCTCCTTCTTTAGAATTAGTTGAAACTGCTCCAAGAAGGAGGATTTCGAACCCTAGAGGCATGGAAAGGGGTTAGGAAGGTCTATATTGTTGGCAATATGATGCAGAGTGTTGTCCTTGATGGAAACCCACTTGATAGAGTGTTGTCCTTGAATGGAAACCCACTTGATGAAGATGATGGCAACCTACTTGATGAAGTTGTCCTTGATGGAAATCTACTCGATGAGTTGCTTATGATAAGCAACCTATGTGCTAAATATGTAAGAATGATGTATCTTCAGATCAGTTCAAATGTGGCAGAGAAAAGAATTCCAGTAAGTGCCAGAAAAATGATAAATATAATATGTCACAATGTATACACTACTTTTGTGAAGGAAACCCGTGTATATACTCTACTTTTGTGAAAGAAACCCGCGTATACATTTAGGGTTAGCATATACATAGCTTTTATGAGGCTAAGTTGCGTATACACGCGGAAACGAACGCTAAAAGTCGCGTATGCCCTTTTGCGCTCTAAAAGTATGATACCAAGGGGCTTTACCATGGTATTGACCCATTTTATTGAGCGCTAGATTATCTATTTGATCCCGTCTAGGAATACCATTGGAAATAATGTGGTTTTGGCTCATGGTATTGAAAAAGGGTAAACCTATATAAGGAGAAGAAAATCATTGTGCAAAGGGGGTGCATGAGTCTGGGTTTGAATGAGTACTTCATTATGAAGTATATCTGTATGGAAAGGGTAACAGTTTGATGATCTGAATCTGTGATGCACCTATGAAGATAATGATGAAGAAGTGAATCTAGATCTGAAATGTATCTTCTAGATCTGTTTATGGAATGTTCTGATATGAGATGAGGCGAACATGTTTCTGAAGTAAAGGGAAATATCTGAGCTATGCATCTGTTCTGAAGAATTGCGCTGAAATGTCTGAAGAAGTATACGCTGGTTTGTTTCGGTAAAAGCGCGTGTATACGCGGATCTGATGAAGGAAAAGTGCGTATGTCCAGTTAGGGTTTTCTGAATTATGTGCAGAGGTATACGTGGGTTTATATGCATGAAGGCGCGTATATACGAAGGATCAGTGAAAGGAAAGCGCGTATGATAAACTAGGGTTTGTTGAAGTTGTGAGATGTCTGATCTGTTCTGCTGTCTTGCTGATATCTGTTTCTGATGTGTACTGCTATCTGTTAATATTGATCTGGGTAGTTCGAACATTGATTATGATGATATAGAGCAAGTTGTTGAATTGATGAATGTTCCTTGAGCTTAATTGTGTGGGTTGGATCCAGTGTGAAAATTGATGAAACGTGGTCCATAGAGGTGCTGAGGGTTGTAGCCTTCAGTCAGGGGGTTGTAGCTCCCTTCCAGGTGAGGCTGGTAAACAAGAGCAGGGGGTCGTAGCTCCCTTCCAGGTGAGGTTGGTAAACGAGAGCAGGGGGTCATAGCTCCCTTCCAGGAGAGACTGGTAAAACGAGCGCAGGTGGGTGCCTGCGTGCTGGTATGAGTCTGCACCAGCACATTGTTGTAAGATGTCTTCTCTACAATAAAATATTGAAGGCTGAGACAACGGCAGTGATGGTTTTCTCCCGACTTGGGTTTCCACCTAAAATCCTGGTGTTCATGTGTGTTGCTTATGTGTGATGATTTATTCTGTTCTTACTGCACATGTTTACTGTTTATTGAACATCTGATGAATAAATGATGGAATTATATTAATGGCATAATTAGATCTCTGTGTATACGCAAGTTTTATGAAGGGTATCCGCGTATATACGCGAGTCTGTGACAGGAAAGTGGCGTATGGGTTTTAGAGCATGAAAAAGTAAAGTTTTGAGTATGCCCTAAATACTGATTCACCCCCCCCCCCTCAGTATTTTTCCCAACAATTGGTATCAGAGGAGGTCCTTCGGCAGAAGCTTGATCGCTTGAAGGAGATCTGTCGCAATGGGAAGTCATGATGGAGTAATGTCTATAAAGCCACCTCTATTCAATGGAAGTAATATGATATTCTGGAAGGTACGAACAAAAGCATATTTACAAAGTCTTGGTGCAGAAGTGTGGGCAATCGTGGAAGAAGGGTATCCGTATCCAGAAAGTATTCCTACTGATGCAACAGAAAGGAAGAAATATGAAATCAATGCCAAAGCAGTCAATGTTTTATTGGGAATCATGTCTGAACCAGAATTTGCCAAAGTGATGCAGTTAAATTCAGCAAAATAAATATGGGACAAGATCATTCTATGCTATGAAGGAGATACAAAGGTAAAAAATGAAAAACTCCAGACTCTCAGAATTGAATATGAAAATTTAAGGATGCATAGTGATGAGAGTATAGCCAGTTTCTTTTTACATCTGGATGATATTGTGAATCGTATGAGAAGTTTGGGTGAAACTATAACTGATACTACTCTGGTTGAAAAAGTCTTAGGATCTTTGACTTCAAAATTTGAGTCAAAAGTAGCAGCTATTGAAGAAAGGCAAGATCTGCAAACTCTTACTATTGTTCAACTACATGGTATTCTGACTGCTTATGAAATGAGACAAGGAGGTCCCTCTCAAATCAAAGAAGCTGCTTTTAAGGCATGTGCAAAAGGAAAAGAAAAGGAAGATGTCAAGAAATCAAATTATATATCAGAAGAAGAAGAGGCAAATTTTGTGAGAAAACTCCAACTAGGAACTGGAAGATTCAAAGGTAAGCTCCCCTTCAAGTGTTTTGATTGTGGAAGAGTTGGTCATTATGCTGCTAGATGTCCTTATAGAGAAAATCATGAAAAAGGAAAGAGTTATTATGCAAATAAAGATAATGATGAAGTATCTAATGAAGATGAAGAAGATTCTGACAAAGATCTGCTAGCGCTCATGGCAAAGAAGCAAAAGAAGAAGACTACTCAAAAGGAGACATCTCAGAAAACCTGTGCGGCAGAAAATAAAGAAGATAAAACAAATACTGATGGTTGTTCTTGTGATTCATCTTCTTGTGCATGTAATAGTGAAGATAGTGAAATGAATGTTATGGATCTAGAAGAAGCTCTAAAGAATAAAGTTGAAGAACAACAAAGAGCATCTAATAAGCAAGAAGTCATCTACAATGAGATGATCACTCAAATGAAAGGACAAATAGAAATACTGAATGAACAGGTAGACAAATATCAAAGGTTCCATGCTTATGCATCCAATCGAATTAAAAGACTAGAAGCAGAAATCGACGATCTAAATGCAGATCTCGAAAAATCAAACAAGAAGAATGAAGGACTTGAAGCTGGAATCATCTCTCTGCAAGCAGATCTTGAAGCATCAATTAAGAAGAATGAGGAACCTCTACAATCATTTGAAAATGAAGCTCTTGAAGCAGAAATCATCTCCCTCAAAGAAGATCTGGAAAAATCAAATAAGAATAATGAAGAACTGCTGCAAACATGTGAAGAACAAGAAAATTGCTTGAAGGAAGAAATTTTAAAATTGAATGATCAAGTTGAAGAAGGAAAAAGGGGTGAAGAAAGTATGAAGAAGCAATGCCAAAAATTGGAGGTTGAGGTAAACATTCTCACAGGTAAATTAGAAGAAAAGGATAAACTCTTGAGGTTTCAAGATAGTACTAAGATTCTGGACAATATTCTTAGTAATCAAAGGTCTCCTGCTATTAAACTTGGTCTTGGTTTTCATGAAACTGTTAAAGGAGAATCTAGTTCACAAGGAAGTGCTAAAGATTCAAAGGACATCAATGCAAAACCTGAAGTGTTGAAAGAAACAAAAGGTGAACCGACAATGATGAATTCTCAAAGGAAATCATTCAATAATGTTGAATGCTTTAAATGTCATAATTATGGGCATGTTGCAGCAAATTGCAGAAGCGGATCATTTCAGTCACAATCAAACAGATTCTATTCAGAAAGTTACTTTGGTGGCTTCAAGGGATATTGTTTTTCATGCAACAAGTATGGGCATAAAGCAGCTGATTGCAATAGAAGAAAGAATAGAAGAACACACTATGATCCTTATTCTTACTTTTCTGGTCACATAAGATGTTATTCTTGTAACAAGTATGGACATGTGGAAAAAGAATGCAGGATGAACAGATATGAGAAATTGGATAACTTCCAGCCCGCAATAAGAAGTTTCAAGCAAAGCTGGAAAAAGAAGGAGGACCGGTCAGAAACGTAGGAAATACTGACCCTATTGTAGTCATCCGCTTCTGAAGTTTACTTCTCTTATTGACTGCAGGAATGATGTGAATGTATCATCACAGGGGGAGTGATGTATGGTGATTTCCATGATTGTTTTGGTAATTCTGAGTATGTGTATTTCTGACAGTGCATCTGGTGTGAAGAAAAGACAGGAACAAAAGGTACAATTGCAGGGGGAGATGAAGGTGTGAAATTTTCTATATTTCACTTTCCATACGCGGGTTCGATGAAACAAAGTCGCGTATACACGTGAGTTCCAGCAGACACAGTTGCGTATGCATTGATGATAAGAGAATTTATATGATAGTTGAAGATCTGGAGTAGAGGTTCAGGGGGAGCATCAGTCTGACTGTTAATAACTGTATTATTGACTCTGTATCAACTTATTTTCTCCGTTCTAAATAATGATGATATGATACTTGGTTTCTTATGTTGAAGATCTGGATGAGCTCGGATTGATGAAGAGTATCTGTTGGATGAGATGGAAGTCTTATGATTCAGAGATATGGATAGATCATGCAGAGTTTGTTGCTGATGACTTGCTGTTGAAGGTGTTTAGGTTGCACAAGTTAAGGAGGAGCCTTGGCCATATGGAAAGGATGCATTGGATGCACAACTTCAGGGGGAGCATTGGTCTTGATGAGTATAATGCATTGTTGGCATTATGATGATTCTGAAAAATGATCTCTTTCTTGAGGTCTTTCTGGTATTTGTCATGAAAAGTCATATTTGTAATTTGATGAAAAGGTCATGATGAGACCCATGATGTAAAATTGTAATATTCAGTCATGTAAGGACTTGTTCTAATTTGTAAACCCACTTGGTTGGGTAGTTGAGTCAAAATATGTAAACCCACTTGGTTGGGTAGTTGAGTCAAATTGTGTAAACCCACTTGGTTGGGTACTTGAGTCTCATATGTAAATCCACTTGGTTGGATCTTTGATGTAAGTATGAGTCTTTGGTGATAGGAAGGTCATAGAGTCATGTACTTCATTGAAAAATATGTTTGAATATTCAACATGAGCTCAGGGGGAGCTTGGTCACTTCAGTGTACAACAGATCTGCAGAACGCTTCCTTCTACATGAGGAGAAAAACCTTGTGTTGGTTTTGATCCGCCCTTTGCCCTTGATGTCAAAGGGGGAGAGTGACATGGTGTTTGAATAAAGGAAAAGAATGGTGTCAAAGAATGGGAAGAGTGACATGGTGTCATTGTATTCTTAATGTATCTATCTGTTGTAGTGATCAAACACCATCGTGGTTGCCATCAAGGGAGATTGTTGGCAATATGATGCAGAGTGTTGTCCTTGACGGCAACCCACTTGATAGAGTGTTGTCCTTGAATGGAAACCCACTTGATGAAGATGATGGCAACCTACTTGATGAAGTTGTCCTTGATGGAAATCTACTCGATGAGTTGCCTATGATAAGCAACCTATGTGTCAAAGATGTAAGAATGATGTATCTACAGATCAGTTCAGATATGACAGAGAAAAGAATTCCATTAAGTACCAGAAAAATGATAAATATAATATGTCACAATGTATATGCTACTTTTGTGAATGCAACCCACATATACATACAATGTATACGCTACTTTTGTGAAGGGAACTCGCGTATACATTCAGGGTTAGCATATACGTAGTTTTTATGAGGCGAAGTTGCGTATACACGTGGAAGCGAACGCTCCAAATCGCGTATGCCCTTTTGCGCTCTAAAATTATGATACCAAGGGGCATTACCATGGTATTGGCCCATTGTATTGAGCGCTAGATTATCTATTTGATCCCGTCTAGGAATACCATTGGAAATAATGTGGTTTTGGCTCATGGTATTGAAAAAGGGTAAACCTATATAAGGAGAAGAAAATCATTGTGCAAGGGGTGTGCATGAGTCTGGGATTAAATGTGTACTTCATTATGAAGTATATCTGTATGGAAAGGGTAATAGTTTGATGATCTGAATCTGTGATGCACCTATGAAGAAAATGATGAAGAAGTGAATCTAGATCTGAAATGTAGTTGTATCTTCTAGATCTGTTTATGGAATGTTCTGATCTGAGATGAGGCGAACATGTTTCTGAAGTAAAGGGTAATATCTGAGCTATGCATCTGTTCTGAAGAATTGCGCTGAAATGTCTGAAGAAGTATACGCTGGTTCGTTTCGGTAAAAGCGTGTTTATACGCGGATCTGATGAAAGAAAAGCGCATATGTCCAGTTAGGGTCTTCTAAAGTATGTGCAGAGGTATACGCAGTTTTATATGCATGAAGGCGCGTATATATGCAGGATCAGTGAAAGAAAAGCGCATATGATAAACTAGGGTTTGCTGAAGTTGTGAGATGTCTGATCTGTTCTGCTACTGATATCCGGCTTCTCGATGTTCGCTATCTCACACATTGACCAAGGCTCAACATTGATTATGTCGCTATAGAGCAAGTTTTTGAATCGATGAATGTTCCTTGAAAGCTTAATTGTGTGGGTTGGATCCGGGCAGAAAATTGATGAAACGGGCCATAGAGGTGCCGAGGGCTGTAGCTCTTGTAACAGGGGTTGTAGCTCCCTTCCGTGTGAGGCCGGTAAACAAGAGAAGGGGGTCGAGCTCCCTTCTGGTGAGGTACTGCAAACGAGAGCTGTGGACGTAGCTCCCTTCCGTGGAGAGATCGGCAAACGAGCAAAGGTGGGTCTCTGCCGGTATGAGCGTCCGCACCAAAGACATTTGCTGTGGGGTGATGTTTTCTATGGGGCTAACAAAATATTGAAGGCTGAGACAACGACAGCGGTGGTTTTCTCCCGACTTGGGTTTCCACCTAAAATCTTGGTGTTCATGTGTGTTGCTTATGTGTGATGATTTATTCTGTTCTTACTGCACATGTTTACTATTTATTGAACATCTGATGAGTAAATGATGGAATTATATTAATGGCATAATTAGATCTCTGTGTATACGCGAGTTTTATGAAGGGTATCCGCGTATATACGCGAGTCTGTGACAGGAAAGTGGCGTATGGGTTTTAGAGCATGAAAAAGTAAAAAGTTTTGAGTATGCCCTAAATACTGATTCACCCCCCCCTCTCAGTATTTTTCCCAACATATATGATGTAATTTCTGAGACATTCTACAGGTTGGACTCTTGGGAAAAGTTTGGCACACTATTGTACATATTTTTCTGCATTTTGGCTAAGGAAAGATCAGAGGTTTTGCAGCACCTGTTGGGATTCTTGTGGCTTTCAGTTCTTGATGGTGTTTTCTCTCAGTTTATTGTAAGTTCTTTCATGTTTAATGTATGTCATTCCCTTCTTATGCTTCTGAAACTAAATGAATGAGTAAATGAGGTTGAATCCATTGTTTCCAGTGCTCTGCCTTTAAATTTGTTTAGTTTTACATGTTTTCGCCAGTTTGGAGAGGATCCATGTTCTCCCTTGCCCTCTTCAGCTCCTTGTCATTCTGATCCATCCATACACATAATCAAAAGCATCAAGACTACTGCCTACCTTGCCCCAACTAGAATTCTGCAAAGATCTGGCCTCATCCCCGAGCCCAAAATTGTTTTTCCCATTTTTTTTCAACAAAAAACCCAAAAAATTTAAATCCAACTTTCCTATCTCTTTACTAGCCTAAAATCAGTATCCATTATAAGTCATCTCAGCCCCTTTGAAGATCTTTTGCTGAGATAGACTCGGAGAGAGCCCTCTCCTGTCCTCGTAGGGCTAGCTACGAGGCTGAGCGTGGTTTGATGTAGCCTTGAGTTTTACCTTATTTCAGCCTAAGGTAGATTTGAGTGCTAACAGGATGTCCACCTTATTGTTGGGTTGTAGGATTAGGCTGGTTTCCCTGAGGTGCATTAGGTTGTGGAGCCTGGTTATCCTGGTTACCTTGAGATTGTTGGTTCTGGTTACCTTTCCCCTTGTTCCATTTCTTGGATTAGGGGTATTGGTTGAGCTCTGTTGAGCATACACTTGACCTTGAGGAGGAGGTTGTTGTTGTGGCATAGGTGGAGGAGGCATGGGCAGTTGGGGCACTAGTGCTGGCGAGACTTGAATGCTAGGCAGTGCATACATGTAGTAAGGAGAAGAGGCAACATTAGGATAAATAGGTGGAGCAAAAAATGGCTCTCGCATCTACTGATGCAGATGGGGATATGCATATGACGTGCTGGGACCTGGATAAGTGTTTCCATGTGAAGGATTGGGAGGGGGATAAGTGTAAGAGGAACTGGTCCCCCCTGGGGTTGATCATAACTCATCTGAGCTGGAGTATATATTGGAGGTTGAGGGCCTGAAATGGATCCAACGATACCATCCACAACGTGAAATTCCCCCGGTGCATTAGCAACATTGGGCCAAGGCAGATAAGGAAAGACGGTATAAAAATATCTTGACTGTACATAGATAAGATCATATTTCAAAGCTACTTGGAGTGCATCATCCTCAGAATGAGGGAAATGTGAGGAAAAATCTTTACCTATGGGGGCCAAAATCAATCTAAGGAACCATTCCATGTAAACATGGTCTTTGAATTCAGGGGCCCTACATATGCTCCTCCTTCTGCGCCATTCTTGAACATGGTCAAATAGGCAAGTGGCAGAAATTTGACGGAAAGAAGTGAAGAGTTCGGTACTAGTGGCTTAACAGAGAGGTAACTGGAAATAAAATATGAAGGCTTTGAAAAGGGTTGGGAAAGTGGAATGAGTGGCCTTGGGTTGATCTACATACAACTTAGAAGAAACTCCAGTAAGAGTGCGTTGGAAGAGGTGAAGACAAATGGAGTCTTCAGTAATAGAATTGGATGAACACCACATATGAAATGAGTGAACATGATTTGTTGGACCTTCTCCAGAATTTCCTTCAAACTTGGGTATGTCGAAAGGAAGCTTGGTAGGCATAGTAGGCCAATTGAGGTCATGGAGAAGAGGGTTGCTGATAATATGGTTAAAATCAAGGAGAGTCGAATGAACCATAAAGGGTAGCAATGCAATAGGAGTGACCATACTAGAAGAGGTTCCACTTATGGGGTTATTCTGGTTAGTACCTAGGTTACCACCTTGGTTTCCCACACCCACGTTGGTTCTTGACATGGTGATGGTACGGGGTTGGGAAGATGCGAAATTAAAGGAAGAACTAGAAGAATGAGTAGAAACATAGTCAGAATGAGGACTCGATGGAGGACTGGGAGGATGAACTCTAACTTAGCGGGGAGGAGTAACAAGTCCTAATGGAAACTAAGGGCGAAGGCCTAGAATTCTCTGTGACAAATGTGTAGGGGGCATAATGATGTCAAGAAAATGATGAATCAAAGGACTAAAGGATGATAGGAGAAAAAGAGAAACAAACAACAAGAAAACACCTAGTACAGTGGTTCCAAGTGTAAACTAACTATATTAAGATGCTACTCTAATTCAAGCAAACATCTCCTATAAAAGAAAATGACCTCTAGCCTCTCTGTGGTGTAAATCCTAAAAAAAATCCTATATATATTGTTTCATATGGCCTTCTCAAAGACTTATTACTTGATGGAATCTGATCCCCGCAAGTAGAGTTGTCCAGAGAAAGGTGGGGTAGAGAACCAACTGTTACCAACATTCAGTGTTGTGTAACTAGCTCCAAAAATAGAAGAAAAGAGATATCAACGCCTTATAAATAAGCCACTTCGAGGGGGCAACCTCCAATACATTACATAAATGAGCAATTCTTGGATGATACAATTTACAAAACCTCCTTTCTATATATAGGAGTCCATGGGGACATAATGTAATCCTAATGGGGCCACAATGTAATCGTAGCCGACCTAACAATAATAATTTAAGGGCACAATAATAACAATATGGGGGTTACAAGGGTACAATAATAACAATAAGGGGGTTACACTAACAGCAATAAGGGAATATACTAATAATATAAGGACCTAACATGCCCCCCTCCTTCAAAAAAGTGTTGTCCTCAACGCTTGAGTAGCTCTGGGTGCTTCTGTATAAAATTCTCATCCTCCCATGTAGAATCTTTAGTGGGTAAGTTCTTCCACTGCATGATATCTGAATTCGATCGATTCTCAGCACTGCCGAGTTTCTTGCTTTCGTGACCGTCTGTTTACCACATCTTTCCTTCCTCATCAAGTTCTGGAAATATTGTTTGAACTGGAAGTTTGTCCCCTATAACCTTTTTCAAGCATGAAACATGGAAAACTGGATGCACTCGCGAAGAAGCAGGAAGCTCCAATTTGTATGCCATAGTACCAATATTTTGCAAAACCTTGTAAGGACCATAGTACTTTGGCGATAATTTATTATCCTTCTTAGCTTGCTTGAGGGAAATTTTTTTGTATGGTTGTAGCCGTAAAAATACCCAATCTCCCACATCAAAACTTCTCTCACTACGATGTTGATCTACCTGTTGTTTCATTCGATTTTGTACAAATTCAAAGTATCACGGAGTTGGAGAACTTCTCACGATGCTCGATGATCTTCCACCGTTTGAACTCGAATTTTCTCTTAAAGATGATGTGGTGGATAGTGGATGATATCCATAAAGTGCCCTAAATGGGGTCATTTTTGTTGCAGATGGAAGGGAGTGTTATACCACCATTTAGTGAGAGGTAACCACTTGACCCATTGTGTTTTTTTATCAGATACAAAACAACGAAGATATGCTTCCAAAGATTTATTTACTATATCAGGTTGACCATCGGATTGAGGATGATAAGATGAGCAATGAGCTAATTGAGCACCCAAACAAGAAAGTAACTCCGTCCAAAAAAATCCAGTAAAATGGAACCTTTGTTGCTCACAATAACCTTTGGGTTTTCATGTAGCTTTTGAATCATTTCCATAAATGTAGTAGCAAATATACTAGCTTTAAATGGATGAGATAATGCACAAAAGTGTGCATACTTGGTAAGTCTATCAAATACCACCATGATGACACTCTTTCCTTCGGACTTAGGTAAACTTGTGATAAAATCTATTGAAATCTCCTCCCAACTTTGACTTGGAATGAATAAAGGTTGTATAAGACCCGAGGTCTTAATTGTCTCAACTTTATTTTGCTAGGAAACCAAACATTTCGCCACAAACTTTTCAATATCAGATTTAAGGATCCCAAAAAAATTATTCTTCACCTTGTGGTAATTTTTTTAAATTCCCGAGGGTGCTCTTAAGGGAGAAGTGTGTAATTCCAAAAGAATCTTTTCTTTTACATGGGAATTCTTACAAGTATATAAGCGATCTTTGTACCACAAGGAATCATTTTTCCAACTAAATGTATCGTATGTATTGAGATCTTGCCGCAACTTTTCGAATGAGTGTCCATACATCTTTGTCCTTCTTCCATTCATTCCTGTTTTCCTGCTATCCAATCTAGTTGGATATAGAATGTTGCTGTACAATGTTTCCACCTCTTCATTCTTTCCTTTGTATGGATCTGCAACAACATTAAGCTTTTCCTTTTTTTGTAGATTATTTCAAAGTCATAACCCCAAACATTCGTGGACTCCACAGAAGAGGCCATTCGTAGATAGCCTTTGTTCTCGGGTGGTGTTTAAGACTATCAAGGATCAGCTTTTTACTCAGCGCGTCTTCCCGTTGTGTGTTCGCCATTTCTAAGGCATGCAAAGAGCTGTTACATTTCCTTCTCATAAATAGGTTTCTGTAAATACTTTCCTTTGATTGGACGACTTTCAAAAGCAATGGGTCTTCCTTCCTGCATTAAACCAGCACCAATTCCATTGCCTGAGGCATCACATTCCACAATAAAGGTTTTTGTGAAATCTGGCGTAGCTAAGACTGGTGCTCGACACATTGCCTCTTTAAGATGTTCAAAGGCCTTAGTTGCTTCTGAGTCCAAGAAAATGCATCTTTTCTTCAATAATGTTGTTAGAGGTGCCGCTATTCTCCCACAATTCTAACAAACTTAAGTAGACATCTCCGTTAACCCGGTGATCATTGACTTTATGGTTGTGGGGAATTTCCATTCCTGAATGGCTTTAATTTTCTTAGGGTCTACCTTAACACCCTCGTGAGATACAATATGACACAGATATTCCACCTCTTGTACTCCAAAGAAAAATTTGGATGTTTTTGCATATAATTGCTTCTCCTGTAATAGTTTGAGAACCCTGTCAACATGTTGAACATGATCCTTCCAAGACCTACTGTAGATTAGTATATCATCAAAAATACTAGCACAAATTTTCTAAGGAACGGTTTGAAGATGGAATTCATCAACCCTTGAAATGTAGAAGGTGCATTGGTAAGGCCAAAAGGTATGACCAAAAATTCATAACGACCCTCACGAGTTTGAAATGCTGTTTTTGGAATATCTTCAAATTTCATTCTAATTTGATGATATCTTGAACGAAGATCCAACTTGGTAAAATAAATTGCTCCATGTAATTCATCCAATAATTCATCAATCACAAGAATGGGAAATTTATCTTTAATGTTGAGCTTATTTAGCTCCCTATAATCCGGACACATGCGCCATGATCCATCCTTCTTGTGTACCAATACTACAGGATCAGAGTAGCTGAACTTCGACTAGGTTGAATTATACCGCTCTTTATCATCTGGGGTAATCATATTTCTTCTAATTTCATTTTTTTGGATATAAGGATATCTATAAGGCCTGATGTTTGGAGTGATAACTGAATCAAAAACAATACAATTAATTTCAACATCAGACAGGTGACTCTTTGGGAGTTTCAAACACCTTGGAATGATTGTCCAAGACTTTTGGAGATCTGCAGAAATAGATGATTTTGATGTTGGAACTTCTAGTGAGCATAATTGTGCAATTACGCATAATTTTTCTTTCTTTAGAAGCTTTATCATGACCTTAGAGCTTATTATCTTCCTGCCCTTCAATACACCATAATTCGACTTCCTTCTGAAAAAAATTTCAAGAAAAGTTATTGAAAATTAAAAGCTACTGTCCCCAAAGATTGTAACCATTGTACTCCTAGTACAACATCAGCACCTCCCATAGGAATGGAAAGGATTGGACTAGTAAATACATATTCCCCCATGGTTAGCTTCATATTATGGCATTTTCCAGAGAAATTTATAGTTCCTCCATTTGCAACCATCACTTGACATTCAGGTGCTGGGTATAGGAAACAATTTAATTCCTTGGCTACCTTACAATGAATAAAATTATGGGTGCTACCTGAATCAATAAACACTATTACCTTTTTCTTCTTGATCTGTCCTTCTATCTTGAGAGTTTGAGGAGTGGTAATTCCCGCCAGTGCATTACACGATATGGTCTGATTTATTTCTTCCGTGGCCGGTTCCCTTGCAAGTATCCTCTTCTTGTTAATTTTCTTCCTCCTCTTCACAATCTATGTGAAAAACATTCTTCTCAGCACACTTATGACCTTTAGTGTATTTTCTATCACAACTGTACTAAAGCCCTTTTGCTATTTTTTCTTCCAATTTTTGGGGTGTCAACCTTGTAGGTTGTGGAATTCTAGGAGTAGAAACACTTCCATCTTTATAGATGTGAGTGGTAGGCCTCCTTGTCGCCATAATTTTACATTCAAATTTTTTTGCCAACCTGAATGCCTTCTCCAATGAATCAGGTTCCCAAATGTGAACTTCAAGTTGGATGTTATCCTTTAAAGTCCCTATGAAGAGATCGATCCTATGTTCCTCTGGAATATTAGTTACCCTTATATTCAATTTTTGGAATTCCTCAATGTGTTGCCCCACTAAACCCTTTGTTTGAGATTTATCAATTGGCTAAAAAAGGTGTTTCGTTTCCTTGTCCTCATAATGTGTTATCATTTCCTCCGTAAAAATTGACCAAGTCACAATTTTTTTACGGGAGCAAAGCCATCGATACCATACAAATGTATTTTGTTCTAAATGTAAAGTTGTAATGCATACCTTTTGTGTGTTTTTCACGTTATGGAGATCAAAATATTGCTCCATCTGTAGTATCCATGTTACAGGATCCTTTCCATCAAAATTCCTCATATCCATCATTGGAATATGGTGGTTCTTCCCACCAACATTAGAGTTTAGGAAATCACGATTAACATTTATTTTGTTCTCATCATGAGGTTCTTCTACTATCTTTTCACCATTAGGAAACTTTTCTTGTATCAACTTTGTCAAACCTTCCATGTCTGCTTTTGGAAGATTCTTCATGTTTTCCATTTTCTCATCGATCTTAGCTTCCATGCCTTTCTTCAAACCGTCCATCTTCACTTCCACGCCTTTCTTCAAAACTTCCATTTCATATTTTGTTGCTCTTTGCGAGAGTGAAATTTGTTGCACTTGCTCTTGTAATTTTGATAGATCATGTTGCAATTCTTCATCTTCATGAGTCATAGTAGAGCCTTCTGAAGGCTTAATGGGTGTTGAATTATTTTTACGGGGCATCTTTTAGAACCCAATACTGATATCTATTCTACAATATTCCGTTGGAATCAATTCAAATTGATTCCTCAAATAAGACTTATGCCAGGAAACTATAGTCCGTTTACTTGCGACCACTTTTTACGGCACTCCAATTCGATGCTCAGAGAGAGAGTTATGAATCTTTGCCCACGATCACCTCTTTGAGATGAAATTCAGGAGCCTGCAAAAGCACTACCTTCCACAGATCATATCTCCAAAAATATTGTGAACCAAGCTCTGAAATTTTTTGACGAATTTCCTCAGGGTTTCAGCTTCGCACCATATGAATTTCAGATTCCGAACCTTCGTAGAAAAAAAAAAACTTATAGCAAAAAAATTCCATGATGACCCGTTTAGAGCAATAAACCCCAGAATCCAAAGCCTGATACCCAATGTTGTGGAACCAACTCCAAAAATAGAAGAAAAGAGATATCAACGCCTTATAAATAAGACACTTCGAGGGGGAAACCTCCAATACATTACATAAATGAACAATTCTTGGATGATACAATTTACAAAACCTCCTTTCTATATATAAGAGTCCATGGGGCCATAATGTAATCTTAATGGGGCGACAATGTAATCCTAGCCAACCTAACAATAATAATTTAAGGGCACAATAATAACAATATGGGGGTTACAAGGGTACAATAATAAAAATAAGGGGGTTACACTAACAACAATAAGGGACTATACTAGTAATATAGGGACCTAACATTCAGTCCTATAGGGTGTTTTCCTTTGACTGGTCACTATAGTTACCTTCGTCCCACGGGGGTGGTCGAGTCTTGAGCTTATTGGTGATCATCCACCACACGTAATTCCCTACCACGAGTTGGGTAGCCTCGAGGAGAACTGTTCGCACGATGACCTAGCCTAACCCCCGCTGAATTGGGTTTATGACACACTCCAAATTTGGACCGTAGGATGGTGAAGGATTTTAAGCTCCCTATTAAGTCAACTTATATGTCTCAATGTAAGTGATCGATGGGTGTTATTGGAAGCCTATTCCACCGATCCTACACCTAACTACACAGATTCTTTGGCCTTGGTGCCAAAGTGGGCTTAATCTATGTGTGTTATATTAATATTATGTGACTTGTTTCAAGTCTTGGCTTGGCAATGTTAACCAAGATATCATTCGCTTAGGGTGTGAAAATGTGTGTGAAAAGTGTGTTCAATGTATGATTTAATTGAGAATGTTTTATGATGCCATGTGGTGTTGAAATAAAGTGTTGAAAAACTATAAATAATGTTGTAAATGGACGGTAAAATAAACAACCAATCCAAGCACACAAACCCCACCCAAAAAGGATATCAAACAACTAAAAAAGAGGAGGAAAAAAAACTCCTCAAAAACACACAAATGGCCTAAATGATCTAATTTCAAATGGACTGTGATCTAGAGGCACTAATCTGCTGTAAATGGTGCATACAAACAACCAAAATCAGAGGTGAAAAATTTACCAAAGAATAGGAAAGAACCTCTAAACCTAGGACACACAAGAGTATCCTAAGGTGGAAGGCAACACTAAAATCTACAAGGAGTTAAATGGTGAATAAACCTATCCTAAAGGGATGTAAACCAATGGATCATACCCTGAAAATCAATGGCTGAAAATGTTGAACCCTAGACTCCTCAATTCAACAAATTTGTTCCTAAAAATGTGGAGGTGTACTCTAAACCCTGAGGGGATTTTTTGATTCCTCAAATAGAAAAACTAAGAGATTATAGGCCTAGGGGAGATTCAAAAGAGAAAATAAACCCTTCCCAGTCCACACAAAACAATCTCGGCAATTCTGAAAAAAAGTCTAATTTTTTTCAAAAAAGTGCAAAGCGAAGGTACTGACCTGGTAACAATGTAAAAAGTAGTAAACTTGACAAAAAGTGTGTTCCAAAACACATATCTAGGGTTGAAAAGTGCATTTTTCTCTCAAGACTCTCGGTCGGAAGATCTTGCCTAGTTTATGCCGTCTCCTGCTCAACTGTTACCTGTGACCTACGGAACGGACTATAAGACCAACATAGTCCAAACATTTTACAGAAAAAGAAAGGAGAGCTAAAAATAGAAATTGAGGGGCTATAAATAGCCGAAGAAAATACTGAAAATCACTGAAACGAAAATCACCCAGGGGCTAAATTACTACAATAATGGAGCGGTCATTTTTTGATAACAAATTTAGCTAAAGACCCATTAAAGTCGCCGTTTGTTAGTGTAAATATTTCAGGAAGATGTACCAAAAATGTTTCACTTAAGTCACTAGTGACAAGTGATCCTAAAAACAATATGCGGCTGCTTCAGATCTACAATAATAAAATGAGAAAACCTCACAACAAAAATATTGTATACAATTCAAAACATAAAAGAATAAGAAATATCCAATGTAACAACCCAATATGGAAAGCCTTTTAAAATGAATAATCTTTTATTAATACAACCTAGTGAAGGAGATCTACAACAAGAGTCTGCAAATCCCCCTTCGTGGGATGGGTCCTTTGATGTCCTTGTGCTTCAGTGATTGATTCTCTCTCTGAATGTGTGAAAAACCCAAAACAAAGACTGAAATTCAAACGTGAGCGCGAATGTTAGAAGACAACAATGGTGATGATGATAGTGATCATGGTAAAAAAATGAATGGAAAACCCTCTTATTTATAACAAAGTATTGGGTTGATCTCGAAAATGGGAAAAAATAAAATATTATTGACCAAATTAGGATCTAACTGTTAGGAATACTTTATTATATTGTTTGGATAGGGAAAAGATATTCAAAATGGTCAAATATTTTTATTTAAAAATAATTAACAAATAAAATGATTTATTAATTATTTCGCGAGGATTAAGAAAGGTGTGAAATTGAAATAATTATTAGATAGTGATTTAACAATTATTCAAAAATAGAATTAAGGAATAATAAATAAATAGTGGTTTATTTAATTATCCCTAGGTGATTTAGTCAAATGTGACAAGGAATATATATCAAATAATGATTTAATAATTATTCCTAAAGAAAATTAAATAAATAATGATTTATTCAATTATTCTCATGGTTTCAGAAATAATTTAATAAAAATTATTTACTAAATTATTTCCCATGGTGAAAATGCTTTTACTATGGTAAAAGTAATCCCACATGGTGTATTTTGATCCACCTATTTAAAAATGGCTAGGTGATCATTTTTTGGTGATAACACATACCCCACCTGGGTGTTCATAGGGTATGTCCTTCCAGGACTATACTTATCTTGGATTGCTAGTCCTCAAAGAATATTGGTCCTTTATGACTACTCTTATATTGCATGCCCTCCCTCATCCTCAAAGAGTATCCGATGCCAAATGCTTACCCAATCCTCCATTCTTTCTTCCCAAAGTGAAGTAAGGAATGATGCGTTTATCTCTACCTCTCTACTAGAGAGGATATATCAACCAATCCAAGCTTGCATCTTAATTACACAAGCTTATTAATAGGAATATATTTTTTCAATATGTCATCTACCTATTCATCACTGGAGATATACCGTAGCTGCAACACACCATCCTACACTAGCTTTCGAATGTAGTGATACTTGTTATTTATATGCTTTGTCTTTCCATGAAACACTGGGTCTTCAGACAACCTTATAGATATGGTGTTGTCACAATGTATCACCATAGGGTCCATTGGTCCTTCAAACAAGTCGGACAACAACTTCCTTAACTAGACAACTTCTCTGCTTATTTCATAGGCTGCAATATATTCAACCTCAACACTACTTAAAACAACTGACTCTTTCTTTCTTCTTATCCAGGAGACCATTGAGTATCCCATACTAAAAAATCCTCCAGTAGTGCTTCTTTCATCCTTCTCACTACATCCCCAGTCGAAATCTGTATATCCAATCAATTGGACATCATTCATCTTATGAATTTTCAGGAAATAATGGATTGTTACTCGCAGATGTCTTAGTACATGCTTGGCTGCTATCTAATGATCATGCTTGGGATATACCTGGAATTGAATAAGTACATTCACTGTAAAACATATTTCTAGTTGAGTATGCAATAGGTACATCAACGAGCTAATTAATTGTCTATACCTAGTCGGATCCACTAGGCTTGATTTATAACTTCTTATCCTCTTCAAGTTTGTGATCATGGGGGTTGTCAAAGGTTTGAAATACATCATGTTAAACCTCTTCATCATCTCAATCACATACTTTCCTTGACCTAGATAAATCTCATTAGGTCCCTGCCAAACTTCTAGTCCCAAATAATAATGCATCAACCCTAGATCCTTCGTGTTGAATTATTATTCT
Source organism: Pinus albicaulis (assembly GCA_034641835.2). Taxonomy (NCBI): domain Eukaryota; kingdom Viridiplantae; phylum Streptophyta; class Pinopsida; order Pinales; family Pinaceae; genus Pinus; species Pinus albicaulis. The sequence goes on from CM076570.1 coordinate 1,147,703,737, forward strand.
AGTTGCTTCTTGCACTCTTGGATTCAAACTTCCACACCTGTCATGAGAAGATCATCCACATACAGAAGAATGATTATGAGCTCATCCTTCACAACCTTGATATAGATATTTGGATTAGTAGAAATCTTTGAGAAGCCAAATCTTTGTAGGTATGCATCCATCCTTGCATACCATACCCTTGGTGCTTGCCTAAGGCCATACAATGCCTTCTTTAACCCACAAACATAAGTTTTTCTATCTTTGAATTCAAATTCCAAGGGTTTATCGATATATACTTCTTCATCAATAGTGTGATTCAAGAATGTAGTCTTAACATCCATTTGATGTACCATCAATACTGCCAAAGAGACTAGTGAGCATATAGTTGTATATCTTATTGTAGGTGAAAATGTCTCTTAATAATCGATGCCTTCTTGTTGAGAGAAGTCCCTAGCCAAAAATATTGCCTTATATTTATCAATACTTCCATATTCCACATGTTTTATCTTATAAAGCCACTATGAAGTTACCACAAATTTGTCTTCAGGCCTAGGTACGATCTCCAAACTCCATTTTTCATTATTGATTAATATTCTTCATCCATGGCATATTTTCATTCTTGATGTTTGACAACCTCTTCAAAGGTGGATGGTTATGCTTATATTAGTTTTTTCATATAGGCTGCATACCCAAAATATCTTTTGGGCTTATTACTTTCCCTAAATGTGCCTTTGGCTGCTCCATGTCCATCTGAATCTAAAATAGTAGATTTCAACCAATTAGGTCTCTTTCTACTTTCCGGGATGACCACAGGTTGCACGGGTTCACTGAGACCTTCATATTCATGATTTAAATCTTATTCCTCCTTGGTACCTTCCTCTTAAAATATAGGAATTTATTCATCATCAAATTCCATTGGGAGGTCCTTTGATTTCTTAAACACAATACTTTCATCAAATATCACATCTTGACTAACTTCTATTCAATTTCCTTCCTTTATATAGATCATATATGCCTTTGAAGTATTACTGTAGCCAAAAAATGTTCCCTTCATTCTTGTAGGATCCAAATTCTTTCTCTTATCTTTCGGTATGTGAATATAGAAAAGACAAACGAATATTTGGAGATGGTCCATGCTTGGTTTCTTCCCAGTGAATGCTTCTTCAGGAGTCATGTTGTCTAGTGATATGTGAGGACTTTAATTTTGAATATACACAACAGTCTTTGTTGTTTCACCCCAATTTTTTTTTGGTAAATCTTGATCACGTAACATGGCTCTTACACTTTCTTCAATAGATCAATTATTTTGTTCTATAACTCCGTTTTGTTTGGGATTTTATGGGACTATCGACTCCCTCTTAAAACCATACTCCTTACAGAAACCTATGATTCCCTTTGAAGTATATTATCCTCCATTATCGGACCTTAGAATATTTATTCTTTTGTCTGTAAGGTTATCCACTTAATATTTGAGAACACATAACCAAATAATTACATGCATATACCATGCATCTATAATTTAGCAAGGAAATCACACATGCAACCTGTTACCTTCAAAGCAATCCATTTGTAGATGTTGATCCAACTGTTTCCTTACACTCCCTACTTTCATTTTCCTTCTTTCTACAAATCCAAGTGAATACTAGAGTGCTCCAAGCATTCTCTAAGAATGCTCTAAGTGTGCAAGAGCATGGGAGAATGAAAGTGTGAAAAATGAGAGATCCACAACTAAACTGATCAAAGGCTAAACCAACAAAAGCCGTGAGGTGTTTCTCTGAAGCCTTTTTATCAGTGATGTCTCTATTTTCTTCATTTTTACTCTAATTTCCCTTGCATGAAAATACGCATCTCTTCACATTCATTTTCTCCTATTTACTTTATTTTCATAAATAAAATTCCAATTATGACCTATTTTCCTTTGTCAATGTCTTTTTCAATTTCCATAGCCATTAATTAATCACACGTGATACCCATCACTTGTTTTACCCAAAATTCAACTTGGAATATGTGTTCCACGACCTTGGTATTATTTAATTTACATGGAAAATAAACCAGGGGTTGTTACAGGGGCCACATGTAAAAGGAAAGGGTTATGTGGTAATTAGCTTTTAATGGCCATAACTTTTGATCGAGAGGTCATATCAAGACAAAATTTAAATAATTGGAATTGTCTTAAAAAGAATAACATAATGAAATAAATTATGTGAAGTTTTATATAAGTCTAAAAGGATAAAAAAAATTAGACTCCATTTCCATAATGAGACCTTAGATCTTGGGTCAACATAGTAACCTCCTCCTCTTAATCTGTGCTATGATGAGCATTAGGATAGGGTTGTTGTTATAGGTGGTATCATAGCATCTAGGTTCAACACTTGGAATGTAAGGGATCTATCATAGAGAATATGAATTTGTAATGCTTGAGACTCTATTAGAGAGTCAAGTGGTGTGATTATTGATTGCTGTAGGTGTTGGTTATAGCACTATGATCATGGCTTGCATGTTTATTTTTTTCTTATTTAATTGAATGTCGGGTTTCACATTGCGAAGGACTGGTTAGGTGCTAACTTGGGATTACATGCAGGTCCTATGATGCATTTTGTAAATGTGAAAATTAAAGGGATGATAGATACTAATGTGACATATGGTCTTCTAATGTATTTGCTTGAGGTTGTCGATGCAATGGTAGTTGGCATGGGAAAAGAAGACTGACTGCAAAAATTCTAAAAGAAAAGTTTTAAAATTTAATAATAATAGTCTCAGTAAAGAGACTGATACTCGATTGATATGTTTAGCCTTGGTAAGGAGGCTAATTGTAATTAATGTTGATGGTTGGAAAGATATTTATTTCTAAATCTGTGTAGGCATGATTATAAATGGACTAATATGCCCATGTGCATGAAAATTTTAATTTTGGAAATATTTTGCTGAGATATAAGTATGTCTGATTATGTCTTGGATTTTGAGTCATGTGACTAATGAAAAACTAAGATATTTGTGTAGTTGCAGGATAACATGCTTGGCTTAGCATGGAAAGATAGAAACCTGTGTAATTACTAAATTCATTAAAACCATGACAATTGAGTGTGTGTGGCAACATAGCTCAACTCAGTGGAAATAAAATAAGGTTATAATGTGGCATGGTGTAGCAGGAAAGAACGGTTGGTGTTGTGCGGAAATATTAAACGAGAAATAAATATAATGTATAACTGAATAACAAACTGAAGGAATGAATTCACATAAAGAAATACACATAATTTATGTGGTAAAGCCTTGATAGGGTGTCAAGGAAACCTCCACGGGGCAAGGGATTGGAAACTCTATTAAACAAATGATTCTCCGTACATACAAGCCTCTTGGGCCATCCAATTTAACTTGAGCCTATTTCGTTATTCTAACTTCATTTCGTTACTCAACCAATTAATGGTCAATAAGTAATTTTCCCAAAATTACATTATTTACAATTTGTTGTCATATTTTTAACAAACTCCACCTTGACAACAATTTTCCTAATCCCTTGTCCATGCCCATTCATCATCTTTTATGCAAGCCGAGAGAAGCGAGACACCATCTTAGCTTCTCTACTGTAACTGGCTTTGTGAATATATCTGCATAATTTTCCTGTGTTCGGACCTTCTTGAGAACTACTTTGCCGCCTTTGATTACATGTCTCACAAAGTGATACCTTACATCGATGTGCTTGGTCTTGATGTGATAGGATAGATTTGTAGCTAAATGAATAGCGCTCTGACTGTCACAAAACACATTCACTTTCTCCTGCGTCCTTCCAATCTCATCAAGCAGACCTTTTAACCAGATTTCCTCTTTACAGACATCTGAAGTAGCTATATACTCTGCTTCAGTAGTGGAAAAAGCAACTGTCTCTTGAAGCTTTGACATCCAGCTGATTACTCCACCTGCAAGAGTAAAAACATAACCTGTAGTAGATCTCCTTTTGTCCAAATCACCTGCATAATCAACATCCACATATCCACAGACTGAACCTTCATGACCATCAAAACTGATGCAATGGTCACTCGTGCCTCTAAATATCAAAGCACCCATTTCAATGCTCTCCAATGTTCTTCTCCTGGATTTGCCATGAACCTCTTGACAACTCCAAATGCATGTGAAATGTAAACTCCAACTGCATGTGAAATGTCAGGTCTTGTAGATACCATCACATACATTAAGTTGCCTACCGCATTTTCATATGGTACACGAGACAAATACTTCTTGTCTTCATTAGTTCTAGGACTTAAATCCGAAGAAAGCTTAAAATGGGAAGCTAATGGAACATTAACAGGTTTCATATTGTTCATACCGAACTTTTCAAGTAATTTCTTCACATACTTCCGTTGTGATAACCAAAGCTTACCATTCTTCTTGTCTCTGTGTATCTCCATGCCTAAGATATGTTTTGCTGCTCCAAGATCTTTCATATCAAATGTCCTAGAGAGTTGAGATGTTAACGTGTTGATTTATTCCATGCTTTTGCTTGCAATAAGCATATCATCAACATACAACACCAAGATAATGAATATGCCATTGAAACTTTTGAAGTATACACAATGATCATACTCACTTCTGATAAAATTCTGGCTCACCATGAAGGAATCAAAATTCTTGTACCATTGCCTGGGCGACTGCCTCAGCCCATACAATGATTTCCTGAGCTTGCAAACTAATCTTCTGATGCGACCTTGTAAAAAACCTTCTGGCTGATCCATATATATCTCTTCATCCAAATCACCATGAAGAAAGGCTATTTTAACATCTAACTGTTCTAACTCAAGGCCAAGTAAAGCAGTTAGTGCTAACACAGTACGAATAGAAACAAGTTTAGCTACTGGTGAAAAAATCTCATGAAAATCAATACCTTCAACTTGAGAATACCCTTTTGCAACTAGTCTTGCCTTATACCTCTCGATACTTCCATCAACTTTCATTTTCAACTTGAAGGCCCATTTGCACCCAACAACACTTCTCCCTTCAGGAAGTTCTACAAGATACCAGGTATTGTTCTTAGCTAAGGAGTCCATTTCTTCTTCCATAGCCTTTTTCCATATCTTGCTATCTGCATCATCTACTGCTTCCTGATAACAAGAAGGTTACCCATATTCAGTAATCAATGCAAAAGATGAAGCATAATATTCATACCTTTTAGGTGTTTTTATTTCCCTTGTAGACCTTCGTAGAGTGACTAGTTATTGAATTGGTTCTGGAATTTCTCCAGTTTCCTTTGCTTCTTCACCCTTTTCATCAGAAGTCTCTCCTTCCTTTTGACTTTCTAGAAAAGGTTTAGTCTCCAATTGAATCTGCTGATTTGGTGATACTTGCTCCTGTTCAACTTTTTCAACATCTGATTTTAGAAGAGAATATTCATCAAATGTTACATCTCTACTAATGACTATCTTTCGTGAAGAAGGATCCCACAACCTATATCCCTTCACTGCATAATCATATCCAACAACGACACAACATTTCGATTTTGGATCTAACTTTGAACGCTGATTTCTAGGAATAAGAGCATAGGAATCACAACCAAAAATATTCAAATGCGAATAATCACAAGACTGACCCGACCAAACTTCTTCAGGAATTTTACAGTTTATTGCAACCGAAGGTGATCTGTTAACTAAATAACAAGCAGTGGATACTTCTTCTGCCCACAACTCCTTTTGCAGGTTAGCATTATTGATCATGCTTCTGGCTCTTTCCATAAGAGTCTGATTCATCCGTTCAACAATGCCATTTTGCTGAGGGGTATAAACAACAGTTTATTTCTAACAATCCCTTCATCCTTACAAAATTGTTCAAATTCTAAAGAAGTAAATTCACCACCATTGTCAGTTCTTAAACATTTAATTGATTTGCCTATTTTATTTTCCATCATTGTTTTAAATTGTTTAAAAACATTAAATACATTAGCTTTCTTTTTCAACATATAGACCCAAACTTTTCGAAAGAAATCATCAATAAATGTTAAGAAATATAATGCACCTCCATAAGACACAGTAGGAGATGGTCCCCACAGATCAGAATGAATGTAGTCTAAAATCTGTTTACTATTATGATTTCCAGTATTGAACCTTTGTTTACATTGTTTACCAAACACGCAATATTTACAAAAGTCCAACTTCAAGGATTTAAAATCAGGAAGCAACTTGCAGTTCATCAGTACCTGAAGACCTTTCTCGCTCATGTGACCCAACCGCTGATGCCATAGACGAGAACCTTCTTCTTCTTTTTCTTATACAATAGTTGATTCACTAACTTGAGTGCTTCCTTTCAGTCTGTACATATTTCCGACCTTTTCAGCCTTCATAACAACCAAGGCTCCTTTTGAGACTTTCAACACTCCTTTCTGACTTGTAAATTTATACCCATTCGAATCCAAAACTCCCAAGGAAATCAAGTTTTTCTTTAGTTCAGGTACATGCCTAACATCAGATAATGTTTTAACCGTGTCATCATACATTTTAATTTTTACATTACCAATCCCAATAGTCTGACAAGATGCATTATTTCCCATGAATACAGAACTACCATTTACAGTTTCATATAAAGTAAACCAACTTCAGTGCAGACTCATATGATGAGAAGCACTAGAGTCTAATAGCCAATTTTCAGCATCTTGAGAGACATTACAAACAGGGAGAGCTTCAGCAATTAAAACCTCATCAACCATACCTGAATCAACCTAATTTGCTTCCTTGTTATGGTTTTCCGAATCCTTCCATTTCCAACAATATTTCTTGAGGTGTCCAAGTTTATTGTAGTACCAGCACTTGAATTTACACTTCTTTTCGCCCTTTGACTTCGATCTGGAAGAACCCCTTGCTTTCTCCCTCTTTCCTTTGACCGACCTTTGGCTACCATGGCTTCTGGTGAAGAAGTCTCAATACTAGATTTCCTTCGTACTTCTTCAGATAAGAGGGCACCCACAACAGATTCAAATTTTAATGAATCGGCAGTGCTCAAACTGATTGAAGTTATGAAGTGATCCCATGACTCGAGCAGAGAGCACAACAAGGTTATTGCCTTGTCTTCTTCCTGCATTTTTACTTCCATATCTAACAACTGGAAAATAAGCGTATTAAAAACATTTAAATTTTCTGCAATTTTTATACCCTTCTTCATCCGAAGACTGTACAATTGTCTTTTTAAATAGATTCTATTTGTCAGAGATTTAGTCATATACAATGTTTCCAATTTTTTCCACAACCATTCAGCTTTACTCTCTCCAACAATATTGAAGAGAAATTCATCTGCCAAACATAACCAAATGGTACTGAGAGCTCGGGCATCCAAGTCCTCCCAGTCTGAATTTGTCATGCTTGCCAGTTTTTTATTTACCTCGTCTAATGCTTTGTGCAACCCTTGTTGCACCAGAAAATCCCTAACCTTCCGTTTCCATAATGAAAAATTGTTTTTCTCGGTGAATTTATCCACCTCAAACTTTGCATTTTTCATTTTTTCCATTTCTTACTCCTAGTTTTTAGGGTTTCCCCTCTTCTGCTAGAGTTTCAAGGGTTTCAGATATTTTCCCCTTTTCTGCTAGGGTTTCCCCTCTTCTTCAGATAGGGTTTATTTCTGGTTTCCAAACTTCATAAAAAAAAAGAAAATTCTTTCCAATCTCAGAATTCCTTTCAAAAATATGACTTCCCTTCTTGTTTTAAATTTCTAGAAAAAATAAATTCAAACCCCTTTAAATATTTTCTTTGCAAACCCTTTCTCTCTATTCTCAAAACTAAGCCCCTTTTTAAAAAAAAAAACTTTAAATTTTAAACTCTCAATTCTTAAAACCTTCTTCAAACAAACGCTGATTTCCTGAAACCTTTGAATTTTAAAGCAAAGAATAACTCTATTTCAAATAAAACAGTAAATTTCTTCTCTTTTTAAAAAAATTGCCCGACTTTCTCTTATTGCGCTGTTCGTTCAACGTGCGGGCAGAAATTGCAGTCTTTTTCAGACTGGGCAGAATTGATTGCAGTCCTTCAAGGACAACAACTCCTCCTTTTTGATGGCGGCAGCTTCCCCGAAAAACTCCCTTGGCACTCGATTAGCAAACCCTCTGTGTCTTCCTTGAGTTCCTTCGACGACAACAACCTCTCCCTCTGTAGTGTGCAGGTTCTTCTTCAATGTGCAGAAAAGTTCAATCTTTTTCTCCCTCGAGCAACTCTCTGCGTCCTCCTTGAATTCCTTTGATTATTTTCTTTGACGATTTCAGAATCAAAGGTTTCAGGTATGGCAGCCTTGATGGCCTCGACGGCCTCCTTTCTCCGGCGGATGGCAAAGGTTTCAGATATGGCAGTGCTCCGCTCGACGGCTCCTCAACGGCGGATTCTTCTGCTTCCAACAAATGGCTCAGACTTCTCTCACAGTGGCAGTGAATGGCTCAGACTTCTCTCATGGTGGGTCGGAATTGTAAATTTGTTTAAAATGGCTCTGATACCATTTGTTGTGCGGAAATATTAAACAAGAAAGAATTATAATGTATAACTGAATGACAAACTGAAGGAATAAATTCACATAAATAAATACACAAAATTTACGTGGTAAAACCTTGACAGGGTGTCAAGGAAACATCCACAGGGCAAGGGATTGGAAACTCTATTAAACAAATGATTCTCCGTACATACAAGCCTCTCGGGCCATCCAATTTAACTTGAGCCTATTTCGTTATTCTAACTTCATTTCGTTACTCAACCAATTAATGGTCAATAAGTAATTTGCCCAAAATTACATTATTTACAATTTGTTATCATATTTTTAACAGTTGGAAATAGCTTGAGCTTTTGTTCATGAACCATTAGCAACACTAGAACTCATGGGGATTGAGTTGTTATGTTGTTGAATATTTTATGTGTTGTGTTCCTTGATTGATTCGTGCTTAAATTTTCCTTTTTACTATTGGATTGTGCATGGCCATCCTATTTTGTTTTGTGTGATTTTATGACTATTTTCATGGTATGAAGGCCACGAGGATCCGTAAGAGAGCCAAAGGGTTCCTATGCATAAATAAAGAACATAGCCTTTCTCATTTTTTCATGGTATGAAGGTCACGAGGATCCGTAAGAGAGCCAAAGTATTCCTATGCACAAATAAAGAACATGAAAAAATGAGAAAGGCTAGAATTGGGTAGATGGGCCTGAAAAAGGCCATCCTTGGAAAACCATGGAGCATTGCTCCAAAATATGACAACGAGAAAAGAAGAAATTATGTGTAGGCTGAAAATTGTTGTGTGAAGTAATAAAAACAATACAAGGAGTGCTCTAACAATGATTTTAATTAACATATGATATATCCATGGCTAACTAGAAAACAATATGACAACCAATAAGGTTGGTTTGTTTCATGTGGCTAATGGACAACGATATGGCAGCCATGAAAATGGATCAAAATGAGGTTCCCTTAACCTTGACTCAAGTTACATACACAAATGTATGTTCATTATCATGATGATATGTATACATAAATTCCATTTTTTGACAAAGTTGTCAAGGGTCATTCTTGTGGAAGAGTGGTTGTTTTGATTTTATTGATGTAGATGTGAATGGAATAAAATATTCATGGTTTTATGAAAGAATCAAGTGGGAAAAGTAGCCCTGATTAATATATAATTTTAATTTCATGTGGATATGAACTCATGAATTATGCCATGTTTACATTACGAACATGTAATGCTAAAGGATAAAAGACACATTGGCAAAGAGAAAAAAATATGATCTGTGACATGAGGGGAAGACAATAGAGGAAATATTGCCCGGTGTCTGTGCATGAAGTTAAAATGGTATTTGTATTTTCAACATTGAGGCAGACATATCGTATTGTGCTATGTGTGTGTTGTATATGAACTGATTTGAGGGTGGAGGTGTCAAACTCTGGATTCCCTTGTTGTTTATTTAAGGGCGGAGGTATTAACCTATGGATTCCCTTATTGTTGATTTGAGGGTGGAGACACAAGTATTTAGATTCCCTTGAGGGTGGAGGTATCAACCTCTGGATTCCATTGTTGTTGATTGAGGGTGGAGGCGTAAGCCTTTGTATTCCCTAGAGGATGGAGACACAAGTCTCTAGATTCCATTGAGGGTGGAGGTATCAACCTCTGGATTCCCTTGTTGTTGATTGAGGGTGGAGGCATAAGCCTCTAGATTCCCTTGAGGGTGGAGGTGTCAACCTCTGGATTCCCTTGTTGTTGATTTGACAATGGAGGTGTCAACCTATGGATTCCCTTATTGTTGATTTGAGGGTGGATGTGTCAACCTATGGATTCCCTTGTTGTTGATTTGAGGGTGGAGGCATAAGCCTCTGGATTCCCTTGAGGGTGGCGGTATCAACCTATGAATTCCCTTATTGTTTATTTTAGGGTGGAGAAACAAGTCTGTGGATTCCCTTAAGGGTGGAGGTATCAACCTATGGATTCCCTTATTGAAGATTTTAGAGTGGAGGCATAAGCCTTTGGATTCCCTTGAGGGTGTAGGTATCTACCTCTAGATTCCCTTATTTTTTATTTGAGGGTAGAGATATTAACCTATGGATTCCCTTGTGGGTGGAGGTGTCAACCTCTATATTCCATTTTTTTTTATTTGAGGTTGAAGGTGTCAACCTATGGATTCCCTTGTTGCTAATTTAAGGGTGAATGTATCAACTTATGGATTCCCTTGTTGTTGATTTAAGGGTGGAGGCATAAACCTATGGATTCCCTTATTTCTGATTTGATGGTGGAGGTGTCAACCTCTGGATTCACTCATTTCTCATTGAGAGTGGAGGCATAAGCCTTTGGATTCCCTTATTATTGATTCGAGGTGGAGGTGAAAGCCTCTGGATTACCTTGTTTTGGAAAAGGGTGGAGGAGGGACACCTTGGGACTCCCTTGATAGACTGATGGACCTAGACGGGATGAATGAAGTTGATTGGAAAAGGTGGCTATAGTAGTTTTAAGATATCAAAATGCATGGAAAAGGCACCGATAAAACTACAAAGATCCATTGAATAATTGGCTGAGTTAATATCTCTCTCTCTCTCTCGATATATATATATATATATATATATATATATATATATATATATATATATATATATCTGTGTGTGTGTGTGTATATTTATAAATGTACTGAAAGTATATGGAGAAATGTAATGTTATTGAAGAAATCCCAATGACCACACACTGCCCACCACCACCGTCACGTACATATAACCTACAAGCTATATGTGTTTGTTTTAAGAATGTATTTTATGTTGCATATTAGTAAAGAACAATAAGGACGATGTTCCCCCAAGGGGGAGGGGTTTGTGATGATCATTTAACCTCATTTTTGAAATGTAAATAATCTCATAATAGAATTTGGGGCTCAGTTATGGGACACAAATTCTAGGTATTGGGGAGGTTGCTTGCCTAGATGTTATGACCTTCTTTAAGGCAATGAAAATTTGACTTGTTGGGACAACCCTTAAAGGATGGCTATTGAATTTCTTAATGGGACAAGTTCATGAATTTAATGGAATTGCAAGAAGTACGGAAGACCATGCTCTCTTGAAGGAATATGGAAGGAATAAAATAAATAGGTTGATAATGCCATTGAGGAGGTTACACCTAGGGCATGCAACCATTATGAGGAAAATGGAAGATAGTAAATATAAAGGGGAGTGGAGGAGATGTGGCACAACCCCCATAGGAAAATAAGACCCTTATGTTGGGTCCTTATTTTTTGGAAATAAAAAGTTGTGAAGGATGTTTTGGTTGAAGTTGTCGGAATCAGAGCGCCGGAAAAGTTAAAATGACAACAGTTTCATTTTGGAACTTGAGCAACAAAATACAAGGGAGCATGTCGAGAAATCAAGAATCGAGTTTGATACCATCAAGAAAGAACCAAGGTATTGACCTGAGGTATAAAAAACAAGATTAAGAGAGCGCGGTATCGATTCAAGCGAACACAAGGATAAAAAGGAAAAGAGACAACGAGTTCGGGTTGGTTGGTTTTTGTTGTTATTATTTTTCATGACTGAGGTATTCATGATTTTTGGAGATGTTTTAGTTGTTTATGTGATACTTTGAGTCTGTATTTCCAATAAACTGTGATTATGTTGATTTTTTTCTTAAGTCGTGCATAAGTCAATGAATGCTGCGATCTATGTTGTCATTTTTGATGTAATAGACTCATCTTGATCAGTAATATAAATGGAAATTCTGGAAGTAATTTGAGAATGTGTGCACCCCTTTTAAAAATCTTATGATTGCTTCTAATCCATGAATACTTATTCTAATTATGTTAATTGAGAATGAGAATGTTAATGGTTGCGCAAATCATGAGTGTGCATATCTAAATTCCCTGTAATCATTTACGGTTCTGGCTCATCTAAGGTGAGACTCTCCTTCGATTTCAGAGGAGTGAAAATGTCGGTGAATCGCTAGACTATGCGAGCTCTTTGTTGGCACCCTCAGTCGAACCTTGGGTCAAAATGAATCTAGATTTTGTTACCAATAAATGGTTTCGTTGACAGGACCTCGAGTTTTACCTCAGGGGATTTTAGATCATGCGGTCACGATATAGCCATCGCAATCTACCAAATTTGTGGCATAATGAGGTAGATTTATTTGTCGTACAACAATCACAACAAAGGCAAAATAATTTAGACTGGGTCAGAGAAGAAATACTATATGTAGAAATCGCTTGTGACCAGTACGAGATATTTTGGTGTGAGTTTCCTGAGAAGCTAGAGAATTGGCTTACTCGGTTCAATCATAAATCAAGTTCACAACAGCCGAGGCTGCAGAATAATTGGACTATGACATATATAGCTAATATTCATTAGTTAGATACCAAGTTGACAAGTTTTGTTGATTTCTGGGTTAACACAATCCTTGAGGCCTACATTATCGAATTTGTAGCTGAAAAGCACCAGTAATTTTTCCGTGCAGAAGTAGTATTTAGCTTTGGCATGAGAGGATGACTATTGAAGGAAATCCCACTTTGGATTAAGGTACTTCTATTAGAAGACTATCCATTGGAGTTTCAACTGGATCAAATTCTAATGTAAACCACTTGTGTTGGCGGAATGGACTAGGGGGGCAGGAATGGTGCATTGAATCAGGAGGATGTATGAAACCTTATAATGAAACAAGAACAACTATGGCAAGCAAAATATTTACGAGCGTTGTGAAGAGAAAGGATAGATTAAGAGTGGCGTGAAAATAATTTGTGGGAACTTAGGGCAAGAAGAAGAGATTTACAACACATAGGCAATGCTGTTAGGAGTTCAATGGAGAGGACACAGAGAATGGAGACCCTACAGTTTCGAAGAGGAAGTGTAGGAGGAAGTTCTTTCTCTGGTACTGTAGGGAGTGCTAAGGGAAGTCAATGTGGAACTGAGATGGAGGGACTGGAAGTAGTTACTTTGATTCATGTAGTGGAAGAAGGATTTAGGACACCTGAGACAAATGGTTGGGTAGTTAAAATAACAGAGCAATATATGCTAGTGGACGATTATCTGCATTTCATGATGAGGCGAATTTTATTTGAAGACGATAAGATACTAGAAAATTACACCTCGCAACATGGAAGCATACCTACTCCTCCTCCCTCTAGCCTTCACCTGATACTCTATCAAAGCCTAGATTTTCTCTTTGCAAAGGTATGGAAATTTCTCAAGGTTCAGTCGTTACTTCAAGGTGCAAGTAGTTTTAGTAGTGTTAGTCAACCGAGTTCAGTTAGTTTATTATAACTTGGTTCAAGAGGATTTATACTTGTTTCCATGCCACAATCGACCATGGCTAGAGTTACAGTTGGGTCTCTTACAAGATACCCCGAGCTTGCAGGCGGGGTGGGGGGGTGAAGATGTTGAGCAACATTGGTACTTGTGTGAGGCTGTTTGGCAAGCCTGCTAAACGCGAGATGTTATCAAACTCATTGAGTTTCAAACCACAGTGAGGGACAGGGCATTGAGATGGTTTATAAAGTGGATTGATGCCAATCTGAACCCTGGTATGCATTTGGTGAAAACACAATTTATTCAAGAGTTTAAATTTACATAGTCAAATCAACGGTGACTAACATAATTATTAGACATCCACCAAAGGGAGAGGGAATCAACCTAGTAGTGTATGCAATGATTCAAAGATGCCATGTGAAAATTATAATATCCTATTAATCCACATCATCGGAGGGTATGTTCTATTAAAGCCTTTTTACCCATGACCAGGATTCCTCTTTCGCAACAAAAGATTAGTACAATCCCAGGTGCTCTAGAGTAGGTTATGAAAATCGAAGCTATGACAGGATATCCATAGGAGTAAATATTGGGGTGGTCATCGTCAGATCCTACGATTATGGGGATCCAAACTCAAATTGCTACGTTAACAAAAATATTGAAGGCTTTAGCGCCAATTTGACCGAAAAGAACTCAGGTATGGTGTACCCATTTTCAGGTCGAAGGACACCATGTCACATATTTCCCACAATTGCGGGGCCCAGGAGCATGAAGTACACCCATGGTTCCTTCACTGCAACACCCTGTAGGAGTCGCACAGTTATCTTATGCCTTACCTTATCAAGGTCATACTCAGTTCCAGTCGTTTCCCAGTCCACCAGGTATGAATGCATCAGATTATTTTGAAATATGCCACAACTTTGGGCACCAACCTCAGTCTTGTCCTATTTTATATAAATATTTGAATGTTCTGAATAACTTGTTTTGTGAATTACGTGGATCCAAAAATCACCATATGTATCATTGCCAATCATTGGATGCAATAGTGGATCGATTATGAAACTCCTCGAGGGTGAGGTGGCAGAGCTCTAAGGGGTGGAAGGACAGGGGGAAGAGGTCCAATCAAATGCTATAAATATGATCAAGAAGGTCATGTTGTGAGAGTGTCCACACCCAATACAACCTTGTTGTTCGTATTGCCGAGTTAATACACATGCAATTGAGGGCTGTCCTCAGCTAATTGACTGATGGGAGGATCGAAATTGTGCCAAGGGAGACAATTTTATTTGTGTGGAACCCATAGACCATAATTATTCAATGCAGTCCAATATAAACATTGTTACAAGAGGGGGGAAAAGGACGGGAGCTGATGTTGGAATCACGAAGCAACAAACTGTTATAAATATTGCCTCTCGAAGAAGGTCATACAGACCCAATCGGAAAAAAGAGTATTACAAGGATGAAACTAAACTCTTGCACCAGATAATTTCCTCTCAAGGACCTCGCAGTGAGGTGTAGGGGCCACAAAGGAGCAGTCAAGGAATTTTTAGTACAGAGCCCCCTAAACCCATAATAGAGTGGTTTAGGTTGTTTTTATAGATCATGGACGATGAAAAACTTACTAGTCAATTGCAGAGACGTCTGAAGACTATTGTTAAATATGATATATTTTTGGAGGAATCGATATCTACAAACCTACTTGAGAGGAATTCCAAAAGGGTGCAGAGGAATAAGAAGAGGACTGGAAGGAATTTTCATGTGGATGCTCAGATCATAGGGTTCTATATTAAAGAATCTATGCTAGATTTAGGATCTGATGTTAATATTATTCCTCGGAAAACTTGGGAAGATGTTGGGAAACTTAAGTTGGTGTACTCTCTAATTCGGTTGTATATGGAAAACCAATATTGTATTCTTTCAGTTGGAAGGTTGGAATATGTAGAAGTTGACATAGCAGGAGTTAAGACTAAAGCCAATTTTGAAGTAATTGATATCATGGAGGGAAAAGGTCCATACCCAGCTCCGTTAGGGATTGGTTGGGATTTTGAGAATTATGGAGTTGTCAACCTTAAGTGCGAGATTATGAATTTTTAGGTAGACGGGATGCGGGTTATACAACTCCTTGATCCATATCAGGGCCCACGATTCACTAAACCTGTAGAAGATATTGAGTCCCCTCATATAGTGGACCAGCTGTATCAATTGATTGCTGGAAAGCGAGACAATTATATCAACCCCAGTGCAACTGGATCGATTAGTAGGAGGATTATCCAAAGCATGGAAGTTGGTTCTGGACCTGCAATGAAGGACTGGAAACAAGGTGCTCATGAACTACATTATCACCATTATGCTTCTATTCGATGTGTTCTATGGATTGGTACTAAGGTATGCAAGTATCCCAGTTTTAATGTTATGAATTTTGTTGTTGATTTTTTAAAAGAAATTGACTATTGTATAGAAGAAACTCAAAAAATCTATGTCATGAGTGTTTCTCTACAAGCCAAGACGACACAATGGTGGTAAACATATCATGATCATTTCCATGCATGGAATTATGTTAGAACTGCCTTGTTACACTGGTTTTCTCCATCGGCCGAGCTCCTAAGTAATATTCCTACTTATACTGGCCGTACATCTCCACAAGATCATGTGGCCCATTTCTTTTCGTTATGGAAAGTTGAAAGTGTGACAGTCAAAATGTGGGCACATTTATTTATTCATTCTCTGGGAAGTATTCCACAAGCTTGGTATTTGCAGGAGGAACTAAAACACCAGTCTGCCGATTGGAATGCGCTGACATCTCATTTTTGCAAATATTTTTCTTTTTTTAGATGTTGATGGGAAGATAATGTAGGCTCTTAAAGCTATCAAAGGAGTCTTGTTTCCTAGAGAAGACACCCTGGAAGAATGTGGCATATATGCATATTTTTCACACCTATGTTTCAGGGTTTTATGAAGCCATTGTCTGTAGCAAGGTTAACAAGGAGCCAGATGATGACTTGGAGGAATCAAGGCACATTTTGTTCAAGGAATCATAATGACAACGAAAAATAAAATAAGATCCTATTTGTGATGCTCCACATTTGAAGCCTCTCAAAGTTAAGAAGATGAATATTGGAACTGAGGAGAAACCAAAGCTTACCTCTATTGGGGATTACTAGGATGATCATACCACGTGGTAAATTTTTGATATGCTATGAGAATATAAATATTTGTTTCCTTGTTCTTTATGAGAGCTAAAACGAATTAAAGGAGATATTGGAGAAATGAAAATTGCATTAAAACCTGATGTGAAGCCTATGAAGCATCGACCTTACAGATTGAACCCTCGTGTTAAGGAGAAAGTTAAGAAAGAGATTGATAAAATGTTGGCTGTTGGTTTGATATTCCATGTTGACGAAGCTGAATGAATAAGCCCTATCATCATTCAAGACAAGAAGGATTTAGCCGACATCTGGGTTTGTGTTGATTACCATAGTCTCAATAATGCATGCATCCATGATCCATTTCCAACCCCTTTCATTGATGAAGTTATGGAAAATGTTGGAGAAAATGAGGCATATTCTTTTACAGATGGATTTTTGGGATACCATCAGGTACAAAATTCATAAGAAGATAATAAAAATACCACGTTCACTATGAAGTGGGGGTCATATGCATATAATGTGATTCCCTTTGGTTTAAAGAATGCTCCAACTATTTTCTCTCGCATTGTTATTGCTTCTTTCAACGAGTACATCCACGAGTTTTTAGAATTCTATATGGATTACTGTACTGTTTATAACCTACTTAAGAACCACCCTAGCTTGTTGAGGCTTATGTTTGATCGATGTCAGCAACTCTAGATATCATTAAATTTAAAGAAATTCATTTTTGCTACACCGTTTGGAACTTTACTGGGCCATATTGTTTATAAGGAGGGAGTCTCCATGGATCTAGCGAAAGTTGCAGTAATCCTGAATATGCTACATCCCACCTCTATTCGACAGTTGCATTCCGCATTGGGACATACTAATTAGGGGAATTTTGAGGTCTAAAATGGGCCTCCTAAGGAAATAATAAAATAATAGCCAAACCAATAAAATAATATCTATGAATTTGCAATTCACTTTTTGCATCAAAATCCATGTAACCATGGTTAAATTCAATTCAAAAGTTATACCAAAATAAAATTAATAATTTTTTTTTATTGATGTGACTATAAATAAGAATGAATTTTTCAAGAAAAAGTCATTATAATTGAACAACTCATGCATTTCTCTTTTGTACTTAAATAACTTAAAATAAAATATAAATATAAATTCATAAATTCTTAATTATATAATATACTATTAATTAAAATTTATATTATTTAAATGATATAATAACGCCTAATTAATATACTATATACAAATAATATAATATAATATATGTAATAAATTGTTTTATGTATGAATTTTATATTACATATGAATTGATTTGATTTATAATATAAGAATAAATGATATATAATATAAAAAAGAATATAATATATATTCTATAATATTTATATTATTTTTCATAATATTATATATACTAATATATAATATTAATATAATCATAATGAAATGAATTGAGTTACATTTAAAATTAAAGAAAAAAAAGTATTGAAATAAATTTAATTTATATTTATAAGTATAATATAAGATTTATATCCATTGAAATTTAGATTTTTTTTGCTCTAAACTATGTTAAACCTAATATATCTTTTTTCAACATACAAAAATAATATATCTTTTTTCATCATACAAAACTAAAATGTGTTTTTTATTTAATTTTAATATGTTTGTATTGCTATTAATAATATATAATATTATTTATAGATTTGATTTATCTTAAAATTACAAAGTTACATTTATTTATTTTGATTTCATATGTATAATATATATGTATAGATATTAACTTCTAATTAATTTTAAATTGTAATATTAAATAAAAGGAAATGAATAGATAATTTAAAAATAAATATATGAAAATATACAAATGTAATATTTATTGAAAAGTGTGTAAATACATGAAGATTGTTTAGCGATATGCATTGTTTCTTTCAAAAAATAAGAAATGACAATAATAATATTTTATTCAAAAAGTGTGAAATGACATTTATCATTAGTACTTTATTTTATGGATTTAAAAGTATTTAGAACACTACCATGGTTAACCATGAGTTTTTATCCACCATTGAGAATGTGACAAGTAAGTACCTTTAACTTGAGCAATGCCAACTCCACCATTAGGGATGATGTTATCCCCTAAAATGTGACTGGTTCTTATAAAGTGAATTTTGATTGTACATTTCCCTAGGAGGCCCATTTTAGACCTCAAAATTCCCCTAATTGGCAGGTTATTATCATAGATTCATTCACAACTATGCTTCTATTATGACCCCACTAGAGAAGCTCCTCAAGAATCTGAACGGTTTGTGTGGTCTGATGAATGTAATGCTACATTTGATACTTTAAAAGAAAAGCTTACAAGTGTGCCAATATTATTCTACCCTGATTGGAACAAACAGTTCCATGTTCACGTCAATGTATCAAGGATTGCATTGGGTGCTATATTAACGCAACCAGGAGAGAGTAAGTTGGACCACCCTATTTATTTTGCGAGCCGAAAACTGTCTAATGCAGAAACAAACTACACCACAATAGAACGAGAGGCTTTGGTAATGATTTGTTCTCTCTAGAAGTTTCAACCCTACTTGTTGGGAGGACCATTTAAGTTTTTCACTGATCATTTGGCATTAAAATACTTGGTCAACATGCCAGTGTTGGAGGGTATAATATTTCGTTGGTTGTTATTATTTCAAGAATTTACTTTTGAAGTCATTGTTAAGCCAGGGAGGTCAAATGTTGGGTCTGACCACCTATCTAGGTTGGATTCAGGAGACTTAGTAGTTTCTATTGATGATGCATTACCTGATGACAACTTGTTCTGTATTGAAGCTGTCCTGGAATATTTAGAGGAAATTTATTCCTTTCTTGCAACATGGCAGTGCCCTTCTAATTATACTACAACACAAAAGAAGCATTTAGTTGTTTGGGAGATTGACTATAAATTGAATGCATGATAGTTATATAAGATCGGGCTTGATCAGGTGTTGCGATGATGTATCCTTGATAATGAGCATGAAAACATACTATGGGAGTGCCATGCTTGAGTTGCAGGAGAACATGTTGGAGGTAAAGCTACTGTCAAGAAGGTCTTATAGGCTTACTTGTGGTGGCCAACTCTTTTTAAAGATACAAAGGCTTATGTGAAGGCTTGTGATGTTTTCCAACAGGTTGGTCGACCTTCGCGGAGGGATGAGATGCCTCTCCATATAGTGCGTGCACTTACTGCAATTGAAAAATGGGTTATTGACTTTACTGGGCCCATCAATCTACCTGCTTTCCGCTCACATGCCCGCTATATCATCACCGCCACAGATTAACTTACTCGTTGGGTAGAAGCGTTTCCAATAAAAAATTGAACTACAGACATAACCGCCAGATTTATTTTTGAGCATATTGTCACCAGGTTTGGTTGCCCTCATAGTCTGACAAGTGATCGAGGTTCTCACTTTATTAATGAAATAGTCCAGGTGCTGCTACAAAATTTTATGATCCATCATAATAACGTAATTCCTTACCATCTGCAAGTTAATGGGACTGTCGAAGCGTTTCAGAAAATATTGGAGCGGGGGCTTACAAATATTTTCTCAGCAACTAGGTATGATTGGGATGAAAGGGTTCCTGTTACTTTGTGGGATTATAGAACAATTGCCAAACGATTGAATATGTATACCCCATTCTAGTTGGTGTATGGAAAGGAGGTTGTTGTTCCTAAGGATTTCATTGTCCCTAATATTTTCATTGCGCATGCCACTTAGATTATTGAGGATTAATCCATCCCCGAAAGAGTTGATAAGTTATCACAATTAGAGGAGTCTCGGTTCCTTTCCTAATTTTACGAGACAGTTGAAAAGGAGCACCAAATGGCCTGGCACGATCGAGACATCTAGAATAAGTCTTTTCAGTTAGAGACTGAGTACTACTTTATGATAATAGGTACCACAAACACCATGGTAAGCTACAAATTCACTGGCTTGGTCCTTTCTATGTTGTAGATATTAAAGATTATGGAGCAGTTTGGCTTGCTCAACTTGATGGTACTCTTTTGTCTGGATGGGTGAATGACGCTCGCTTGAAGCCCTATTTTTATGATTTTACTGTTGATTAAGTTTATCTCTCTCAAAAGAGAGAGTAGTTAGTAGGAATTAGATTATTCGCGTCAATAGGTGTAAGGTCCCACCTTACACCCATCATTATTATAGAGAGATATTATATTGAATCAAAATGCGATATATATTTTTTATTATTTTTTTAATGGACATAAAAGTTGATGCAAAGTCATATATATATTTTTATTGGTATCCTTTACACTACACCCTAAATTCTACTAACTTATCAGAATAGCTACAAGGTTCAAGGTTTATCAAGATCCAAAACATACAACCATAATACTTGCTTCTCCAGAATAAAATCACCTTTAAAATATACAGTATTAGTGGGATGAATAAATGTCAACCTTTATGAAACACAATTTACAATAAGCTAATTGTTAATTCAATTGTAATTAAATGTGTTCGAGAGTGACTAACTTGATTTTGTTCTAAATAACATGCTTATGAGTTATTTGCTTAAAAGGATCATTCAAAATATATAGGGTTGGTATCCAATTATTAGGAATTCATATGTGAGCTAATATTGCAACAAATTACTTACTTCAATTTTGACTTTCCAGCAGGACCCTTTAACTCAATGGAGTTATTACGCTAGAAACACATAGGTTGCAAATCCTAAATTAACTTAAGTTTTTATTTTTAATTTTTATGGAAAACTCATAAACATAATTAGATGCAACCATTGAACATTATGAAAACCTATTTACAAGCATGAAATGTACATCCATTGAGGCATTTTGTCAAACACTTACAACCATTATCTCTTTAAGGTGTTTTCACAACAATTAGCTAACATGAATCCAAAATTACATGACTTCATTTTTTTGTGAGTAATGCCAATAATTGAACTGAAGATATAAGTAGACTATCAAACATATTCATTGCTGAATCTATGCCAATAAATGAATATAAATATTTAGGAATTTTGCACATAGCTCACAAGTTGTAAGGTACAACCATTGGGGAATTTTGACAAACAGTTGGTAGTCATACAACAAGTTGCCATAAAGTTATTTAAATTTTAAATGTTTTAACCATTTTAGACTTTTAACACAATTTCCAAGTGGTTAGCCTATATTAGATTCATCAACATAAATTATCAGGCAGATCCAATATAAAAAGAACCAAACAACAGGCGGTTCCAGCATGCAGCAAGAAATCTGCAAAACAGAGCAGATTTGGGAATTGGTGTCCGAAAACTTGATTTTTGAAATAAAAGTTGGGGTGAAATGGTCTTTTGGAATGGATACCCCCTGAAGTTGAGCTGAATCGCAACAGGGGTGCCCAGAAATGCGATTCTTCAAAACAGAAACAACCTAAAAATCCTACAATCTCATTTATGACTTCTGTCAAATACATAGTATGAAAACTTATCTAGAGTTGTACAAAGAGGAGGAAAAACATAATTTAAGCCATTAAAATGTTTCCATCTAATTCATGGTAGCCTACATGCTTCATCCATTAGTACTTGTAGTCAATCGATTCAACACTATACAAGAAAATACTTCAACAACAATTACAAAATTTCCTCACATTTGGTGTGCAACACTTCATATAAATGTAAGTTTCAGAAAAAAACCAAACAAGAAAAAAATATGAAATAAACTACAAAAATACATAATATAATTTGATCCACATACCTGACAGTGAATTTTTACAACTCCAAAAGGATGGATGTATGCTCCAGCTCCAATAAGAGTATGCTCCAACGCCAATATCCTTACCAAATCATCATGAACCACCCAGTTTTCCTCCCAACCATATCCAGGAAGAACTTCTCCCCCTGGAACCCCTGAGCTGCAAAATCTCACAACCAATACCACAATACAACAGTAGAGAGAGGTGCAAGGCAAACTAAGGAATATAGTTTTCACTTCCTCTAAATACCACTCATGCTCAACCTTAATAGATACTTAGTAGATTAGTAATAATTTCAGATTTGTTTTGGAAGCAATTGGATACTCTACATATCTCTCCCTCTCACAATATTCCTCAAGTCTCTTCCACTCTTGGCATCACCCTCTCAAGTGAGAATACATGAGACTCATATATAGGAGGAGCAACAAATTCTTGTCATAAAGGAGGACTAATATGCATGCATTGTATTCCATTTAGAGGAGTGTAACTTATGCCATTAAGGAGAGGTATGCATGCCTTATTTAAGGAGAGTGTAACATATGCATTAAAGAGAGTGTAAGAGGAATATTTTATGACATATCTTTAATGAGTGTAAGAGGAATATTTTATGACATATCTTTAATGAGTGCAAGAGGAATATGCCATTCTTTGATGAGTGCATAAAAGAGAGTGTAATGTAATATTTAAAATAGAGAGAGTTACATAGAGCCATGAGAGTCATGAAGGAGAGAGGTGTGAAGTGATTGAATAGATGAAGTTAATTTGTAATTCCTTTTTAACAAAATATCATAGTATCATAAAAGATAATGATAATATTAATAATATTGAGGATTAAGTCAATATTGAACTATTAGGATTGATTAATGATAAGTTAATTGAATTTCCTTCAACTATGCTTGATTACCAATTTATGCAAGGAGATTTACTATTTTTGGAAAGTCATGCTTGAGATGGTAGACATGACTTTCTATTTTTATAAAGTCATTCCAGAATTGTTAGATTGAGATTTTATTTAAGGAAGTTTATCCATGAGTGATATTTTTATTTCGGAGAATATGGATTCCACACCCCTATTTCATGAATCTTCATGCCTTAGTAGATTGAGGACTTTGCGCCCTGATCTACTCCAAAGATCCAAGATTCCACAACTTGATTTTTTTACATATTCAAGACTCTGTGCCTAAATATACAAGACTCCACGTCTTTTTATTTATTGGATATAAGAATCCATGCCCTAATTTCTATGCTTTCTCATTTATTGTGCTTTGAAACTCCGTGTTTCTCCTTATGGTACTGATTGTGAGCTTTTACCCAATTGATGGTTCGTTGGTAAGGCCTTGCTCGAAGACCTGACACACATCACAATCTCATAGATCAAAGGAATCATATGAATTTCATAATGAAATTAACTTAATCACATTTTACCAAGAATGGTGCATGAATTCGACAGTCATTTAGGTTTTGAAGAAATGACTTCCACAGTCATTCATAATTGAACATCCTTGTTGGAAAATTACCAGGCCCCCTACCACATCCTACTCAGTACAAGGTTAGACACACACACATATATATATATATATATATATATATATATATATATAATCATACAAGTTATGTATCATCCATGAATCATAATTTAACCATATGTTCCACATAACCATGAGCATCCATGGATCTATGTGTCCCAATCCTGGATCACCATCCATGTCATACACCTATGTCAAAACTAGGATACCAAAAGAGAAAACATAGCTAATACGCTCTTAACAAAAATCAATTCTTATACACAAAACTGTAGATATTATCATAACCACACAACAACCAGGTGACCCAAACCAAGTTTATAGCATATAATCATGTACATAAATATGTCATGCATAATATTATATCATTATATCAAAATCACCCTCTCTAAGTCTTATCAACGTTATCTCACCAAGAAGGGACACTACAATAGGTGTCCATGGTTTATTTAGTTTGTTGTAGTCTTTGGGGTTTCCAAAAGTGTCTTTCCATTTTTGTTGTGATTTGCCGCAACCCATTGTGGTCGGGGAGATTTTATTGTATTCTATAATGTTAGAGTCATCATTACCTGTCTGGTCTATCAGTTTTTCCAATCATGGAAAAGTTAGTTACTCCATCCGTATTTCAAGTCTCAAGAATATTTTATTCTGCCATTATATTTTTTCTTTACTGCATCTTATCATTGGTATGTGTCAGGATTTCTCGTCATTAATTTGAATGTCAGAACGTCGTTCTTGTGCTCAATGGATAAGACCCCCTCATGATTCTATATTTTCTCAGCTGAGTCTCCTTATCTTCACTTTCGTTTTCTTTGTATTCGCAGTTTTCAGTATGGCTCCCCGATCACCTGCCTCTATTTCAGCCTCGTCTTCCCATCCTCCCATTCACTTTGTGTATACCCATCGTTCTACCACCATGGTTCATATAACTAAGCCCATTATCACTATGTATCCTATTGATTATGGAGTCCATTGCCAGGATGTTTTGCTTGATAAGTACGATAAAACCTAGTTGGATGATAGCGATTTGTCTGACCATGTTTTATTCCCTGAAATTTGCACCACTGTATTCATGGAGCCAAACACTTTCCCCAATGATATCTCCTTTGTAAAAATTCACTCTACATTATGTTCAATAAAACAATCTACCCTTCTTCTTCTATGGGATTTGCTTGTTTTCAGGACCACCAATGAAATTATTCATTGCAAAAAATTTCTAGTCAGTCGGCTTCATGGGGATTCTCTCTAGCTGGACTGGGAATATCCCATCCACTCTATTGAAATTAACACGATTATAGGACTCACTGCATTTGGTGTCGATGTCAATTCAACCTATCAGATAGTTGGCAAGCGGGTGAAGAAAATCGTGATAATAATATGTATAAGCAATATGGGACCACCATAAAGGTAAGAGGAGCCATCCTGGATATGATCAATGATATTCCAATTCATGTTATTGTTACTCTCATTTAAACCAAGCTTATGCACCATCATACTAGGAAAGAATGTATCTTGGAAGCCATCTGTCGCTGAGGTTTGTATTCACGACGAATCTCTCAATTGGTCTAGCTACCTCATTAATGAATTGTTTGATGCTTCCAATGATGTCTACAACCGCTCCACTCACTTTGTTTATGGCTACTTACTTATACCTCTGGATATATCGATGTGGTGCCCTCTGGAGGGGCGTGAACATGCTTCCATTGCACAAGATGAACTTCTTTCTTTCATGTATGCTCCTTGGCAAACACCAAGGACACCGTGAAAAAAGAATTCAACGACCTTGCTTTCGGGAAATGGTATGATAAGATGGTTATGGAGACACATGCTATTTCCAGGGTGCTACTTCCCATTCTAGACAAATATTCTGCTTTATTTTGGTTTGAAATTACTCATGAACATTGCTACATTCGACTGATGCATATCCTTGAGGCTAATTTCTCCATGCACCCGTTACCATTCTATATTAGTGAGCACGACGTGCATTTAAAGTTAATTCCTAGCCTGGAGTTGTCGCATGGCAACAAGAAGGGAAAGTATATTATAATTTTGATCACATGAAGCCAATTGAGGAGGGTCCATCTGTTGAAAAAGTGTATCTAGGTCGGTCTTCATGTTGACTATGTAATTATTTATTTATGTAAAGAAGATTTCAAAGATAATAAAATGTATTTTATTGTACTTGCTTCATGGGTTTCATGAGTAAGAGTTTTTTATGTAGATGGACTTCTTCTTGATGTCTACTAGGCTTGAATCTTCTAGGTATAGAATATAATTAAAGTGTCATGTATATATATGAAGGAACCTGTCATCAGTATATGCTCCACATCTTGTCAAGAACCTTGTCTCACATCCAAGAATCTATGGAAGAAATTCCCACAAACAGACCTCTCTCCAATGCTGGAAGAAGAAGCTATTATAAAGTTGTTAAAGTCAACCAACATTTAGATGAGAAGTCGGCCTACAAGCCTAATGAATGGTCGACCCAAAAGCTTAGAAATCATCTACATATATACCCCTGTTCCTATGGATAATAGGCTACCAATTGAATGCAGATTCCTTTGAAATTGCGGACAAGTATGGTAGTTTTTGCGGAATGTTTTTGGAAGGAGATAATCGGATAACACTGAAATTACAGTGCGGATACTAGGAGGACGTCAGGACAGATTAACCTCAGGAGATTTTGCGGATACACCACAACAAATAAGTGCAGACAAGACAGAGAACTAGGGCAGTAGTTTGAATACCAAAAAGTGCATGAAGGGCAACACATAAATGCGGACAAAGGATAACTTGTGAATGCGGATCTGAAGGAAGTTTGCGAATGAAAAAGGAAAGTCTACGGATAGTCAAGGATAGGGTAAAGTGAAGATATATCTGGAATTTAAGAAGCAGACTTAAGTGGTTGATATACATTGTTAAGGACCGTGATAACAAGATAGAAAATAACAAAGGTTGAGACAGTGATCATAAGGAGAAGTGATAGCAATAGTGAGGAAGATAAATCCTTGATTTACCTTCCCACAGTTCAAGATATTCAAATACAAGCATATAGAAGGTGAAGATCAAGGTCTTGTAAGCATATCTAGGTCTAGGGTCTAAGTCTGGGTCATGGTACTTGTCATTTGAATATCTATAAGAAGAATTCTTTGCAGGTTTTCCTCTCCAAGAGGGAGAGGTGCTCTGGCTCTAGGAGCCTAACTTTCGTGTCTTGTGCTTTTTGATAATTGACTTGATGAAATAATAACTGAACTAAAAGAAGAGAAGACATAAGTATCATAATTAGGGTCACAAGTAATTATCAAGAAGAGAATTTTTATTAACATACAACCCTTCAAATTCTCAACATGGTATCAGAGCTATGGTGCAGAAAATAAGGGCTGCTTGTCAACAAAGACACTCAAATAAGCGAAGATCAAAGTTTGGGTTGGAAGGTAAAATCAGTTTGCAAGGAAGACTATGTAGCTACTTCAAGTGAGATCTCCTATATCATTCAAAAGATCAACTCATTCAAGAAAGAAAATAATCTTTTCCATCAAAGATATGCACCCAAGCAATTATTTGAAGAGAACCTCAACTTATGAAGAAAATCTTTATAATCAAGGATTAAAACATACCAACATTGAAGAAAGGAAACCCTTGACTACATTTTCAAGCATCTTCAAGGAAGATGCAAGCAAATCCACTCAAGTAAGTATTCATGAAACTAGCTGTCAAGATGCCTTATTGTAAAGAAAGCAACAAGCTAGTTGGGTCATCAAACTTTAGTGCATGGAAGAAAAGATCAGACTTGAATTTAATTGAAGACGAAGTAATGGACTATATCGAAGGATCTATTGTTCAACCCCCAAAAGAAGATGCTCCAGCCCATTCCAAGTACATGAAGGGAGAAATTATAGCCCAAAGAATTCTCATAGAATCCATCAAAGACTCTCTCATTGCCTATGTATCAAAACAAAAGACTACAAAACAAATATATGAGAAATTGGTGGAGCTATTCTCTGTGAGTACTGCTGCAGAAGCAATCTCTCTGAGACAAGAACTATACAAAATGAAATTATCAAGGGAAGAAGGAATCAATCCATACTTCATGAGGATTTCTGAAATAAGAGATCAACTACAGGAACTAGGAGAAGTGATGTCTGATACTATGATGAATACAATGGTGCTGAATGCTCTACTAGAGGAACGGGGAAAATTCAATTTTAGTCTATACGGGAAGAAAGTAGCCACCCCATTCCATGATTTATGGTCTCTATGTAAAATAGAGGAAACAAGACTAAAGGAAAAAGTTTATATAGGACCAAGTGAAGAGAATCATGCCTTTGCAGCCTCCTACAGGAAGAAAGGAAGATTCGGAAAATTTGGCCCTCAGAATAAAAGAAGAAATATGGAAAATGTACGATGCTTTGGATGTAATGAGCTTGGGCATTATAAAAGAGATTGTCCTAGATTTGGAAAGGACAAGAGGAAAAAGGAAGAAGCCCATGTCACAAATGAAAGAGAAGAACCTGATGCTAAGAGATCTAAGGAGGAGGAAGCAAGAGATCTCTATTATGATTGAGATAATCTTTCTCTTTAAGTGATCTTTGTTTGATTGTAAAATTGTCTGATAGAAAGAAATGTACATTAAGAAGCATCTCGATGGAAGCATGAAAGGAGCTCTCGATGAAACAACTTCTGGAAAACCTCTCTACTAAAGAAATGCAGTCATCAGATCAAGGGTCATCATGGATACAAAATTCTGGAGGTGATGACATATTGTTGGAGCAAGCCAAAGGAATGAAACTCTTCATTCTAGAGAAATTTCTACAGGATGACTCAGGGAAATAGATATGAGGTATGCAGACATATATGCTGATCTTGGATGTTGTGAATATATGTCATATGATTGTAGGTAATAGACTTCCATATTTAGAAGTATGAAGGAGGATCTCTCTGTGGACTGACAAATGAAATCAACATAATAAGCCCTCATAGAATATGAGGCGGATGTACATAAACAAGAAATTGGAAAATTTGTAAGATCCTGGGAATGAAGCATGTGCAGAGAGGAAGAGATCATGAAATGAAACCATGTCAAGAGGAAGTTATCATCCATAGGCCAAGAATATGTGACTAGGAGATCTCCTGGGAAGATATGTAGGCTCTGACGAAAGTCTGGTAAAGAAGAAGACCCTTTGAAAAACATATCATTAGGAGATGTGTCAATCTGTATGAAGGATGCTGATGCCTACAAGAAGATGTCATGGTGAAATATCATCACTAAGGTAACTTTTGTTTTAAAAGTTCATATGTATATGTTTATCTGGATGAATTTGTGCAGGGCTGCTAATCATGCAAAGGGATGTATGTTCCTTGGAGATGATTTGAAGGAAAGCAACATGGCATAGCAGTGGACCAGATAAGGAAGTCCGATGAACCACTTTTTGATAGCTAACATGACTTGGGGATGAAAGTGATGGATGATATGTGCTTTATGAAGCTAAAAGTTGAAGATTCCTCAATATCAAAATTCATGACATCGAGGACAGAAATGCTTCATGAGTAGCTGGGTGTCTCACCATTGCTGCTGGAGGTCCCTGGTTAAGAGGGAGCCTAATGATAAGTTTCTTACTTGGAAGAAACTTGGTAATTCCTAAGAATGAGCTTAGGTACATTCCTTGTATAGGAATGACTATATTCCCTTGTGGAATAAGTCCTCCCTGGTTGAGAGGGAGAGATAGACACATCATTCTGGTCTTCACTTGGGAAGATAGAATGGAGGATTGGGTAATCATATGGCATTCAATATTCTTTGAGAATGTATTAGGGCATTCAAGATAAGATTAGTTGGGGGCCGATATTATTTGAGGGCTAGCTACCCAAGAAAAGAATAGTCCAAGAAGGTCATACTTTGGAAACACCCGGGTGGAGTATGTACCTTGGATAGACAATGACGATGGTGTCTATAGGTCATGTGTCTCGATAGCATTGTAGCCCATTTTATTGTTGAGAGATGAGGCTGTTAGTCAAGGTCTTGCACTAGGAAAATGCTGGTTGATATGATGCTATACAAATGCGATTACCAATCTGATTCTTCTTATGAGATTCTTCAGCTTGAAAGCAACCATGTACCTGTATGAATACCTCTCTAGTTAAGAGGGAGTGTTGAAAAAGTGTAACTAGGTCGGTCTTCATGTTGACTATGCAATTATGTATTTATGTAAAGAATATTTAAAAGATAATAAAATGTGTTTTTGGTGTATTTGATTCATGGGTTTCATAAGTAATATTTTATTATGCTTGAATCTTCTAGGCTTGAATCTTCTAGGTATAGAATATAATTAAAGAGTCTATATATATATATGAAGGAACCTGTCATCAGTATATGCTCTAGATCCTGTCAAGAACCTTGTCTCACATCCAAGAATCTATGGAAGAAATGCCTACAAACAGATCTCTCTCCAACGCTGGAAGAAGAAGCTATTATAAAGTTGTTAAAGTCAGCCAACATTTAGATGAGAAATCAGCCTACAAGCCTAATTACTGGTCAGCCCAAAAGCTGAGCAATCATCTATATATATACCCTTGTTCCTATGGATAATAGGCAACCAATTGAATGCAGATTCCTCTGAAATTGCGGACAAGTCTGGTAGTTTTTGTGGACTATTTTTGGAAGGAGATAATCGAAGAACATTGAAATTACAGTGCGGATACTGGGAGGACGTCAGGACAGATTAACCTCAGGAAAGTTTGCAGATAAACCACAACAAATAAATGCAAACAAGACAGAGAACTAGGGCAGCAGTTTGAATACCAAAAAGTGCAGGAAGGGCAACACATAAATGCGGACAAAGGATAACTTGTGAATACATATATGAAGGAAGTTTATGAATGAAAAAGAAAAGTCTACGGATAGTGAAGGACATGGTACAATGAAGATATATCTGATATTTAAGAAGTAGGCTTAAGTGGCTAATATACATTGTTAAAGACTGTGATAACAAGATAGAAAATAACAAAGTTGAGACAGTGATCATAAGGAGAAGCCACAACAATAGTGAGGAAGATAAATCCTTGATTTACCTTTCCATAGTTCAAGCAATTCAAATACAAGCATATACAAGGTGAAGATCAAGGTCCTGGAAGCATATCTAGGTATAGGGTCTAAGTCTGGGTCATGGTACTTGTCATTTGAAGATCTATAAGAAGAATTCTTTGCAGGTTTTCCTCTCCAAGAGGGGTAGGTTTTGCCTTGGTTCTAGGAGCCTAAATTTCGTGTCTTGTGCTTTTTGATAATTGACTTGATGACAAATTAACTAAACTAAAAGAAGAGAAGACATAAGTATCATAAGTAAGGTCATAAGTAATTATCAAGAAGAGAATTTGTATTAACCTACAACCTTTCAAATTCTCAACACCATCTACTTCTCGTAGGCACACTGAAAGTGTTCTAGAGGAGCTCCAACCCCTATTGAAGAAGGCCAATGACTATATGAGTTTTTCCCATGCCACCTGGTCTGATGTTGGCTCATATGTTCAGAAAATGCTCAAGGTACACCATATTACCCCCATGTCTACTGCACCTCCTATTATTTCTTCCACCAATCCGCCTGTTACAGGTTTTATCCCTCTGTTGCCTCAGAAGATTCACCATACCCTGTTGTCTTCAACATTCATTGATCTTGATGAAAATTTCCTGACTACTAATCCAGTTGTCCATGTTAATGAAGAAACACCCCCATCTCCACGTGCCTCATTTGACGCTACACCTCGCTCATCCGTCGTTACCCTATCTCACCATCAGAACTTGCCTTTTTCACCTCAAGATACTACTGACATGGAAGTTGACTCCAAATTTTCACAATGTGTCCCTGTGGCCACCGATGTTGTTTCCCCACCATCTATTGGTCCATCTCTCGTTCCCATTGTTTCGCAACCTCCCTCCCTTGTCCCCTTGTCTATCTTCATCAAATAGGTTCTTGAGTTAATGAAATACCCCGACCAATGTCGTCAAGTTATTTCCCTTGCCGCATAGCAACACGATCTCATCACCTTCACCCCTATTTTGGTTCTCCATTGAATTATTCAAAACCAAAGAGCTACAATTCAACATGAAACTTATTTGCCAGAGCATTCCGAGAGGTTGGTTGCTAGTGGGGAACCACTGTAATCGTGTATTCTCCTAGTTGATGCTATTTCCACTAAAAATATTTTTAATTTGTCATACCCCAAGCTAATTCAATTTATTCATGCATCTGTGTCCCAATTGGGTCATCGATCAGTCCAGACCGACACTAAATGTTGTGACCTCCAGGTTACTTGTGAAGAGAAACAACATCAATTGCATATTGCAACTGCCTTCCAAGCTCAGTTACACATTGAGGAGAAAGGATTGGAGATCAATATTAGTGAGTTTCACACTCAACTATAAACATTGTGGCCTACAGTTTCCCCGTATTCTACCGAGCAGCCTGAAGATATTTCCGCCTATTCCCTTGTCTGTTGTAATGATATTGAAGTGTCCTGTCAACAGTTAGTCTCCAAGAACTCAGAGTTTCAGAGTACTATTCAGACTCTCACCAGTCGATAGTAGACCCATCTACCATATACAAGTCCCAGATTTAGGAGCAGTTACATAATTCTTCCACTCTCCATGCCACTCTGTCACAGGTCATGCAGGAATCACAACACGTATTTCACCAAATTTCTAATGCCAATCGATTGGTCACAAAGAAGAATGTTGCAATCAATCCTTTGCACGAAAATGCTCAAAATATATATCAAAAAGCCATGGTTACTTCTGATCTGGATGTCAAACAAAAACTCTTAGATCAAGCAGATGTACTGAAAGAAAAAAATATTCAACTAGAAGATGCTGCTCAGACTACCAAGTGAGCCCTCTGTGACCTTCGTTCGGAGGCTCATAAGCACTTCATGACTCTTAGTACATTCTCCACCGTTGCGGATCAACAAATATAGGAGATTGTTGATGCTTAGAAGAGTGACCCCAGCGTGCAGACCGTAACATAATTTTCAGCCAAGGTCTCATCCATGTTAGATTCTTGGACTTTATCTATGTTTGCATTTTCCAACTTTAAGGACTCCTCTCTACAGATTGTTCTAGATTTGGGTACTTCATTTGAAGGAACCGCGGCTGAAGCAAGTGGAAGTCACAACGCGACCAATTTAGAACCAAAAACGACACATTGACTCGAGGGAGAGTCAATAGGATGTGGTCGGGGCATATTGGGTCCTTCATTTTCGGAAAGAAAAACAATTGCGAAGGATGTTTTGGTTGAAGCTGCCAGAATCAGAGCGCCAAAAAGGTTAAAATGATAGAAGCTGCATTTTGGAACTTGTGCAACAAAATACAAGGGAGCGTGGTGAGAAATTAGGAATCAAGTTTTATACCATCAAGGAAGAACTAAGGTATTGACCCGAGGTATCGAAAACCAGGATCAAGCGAGCTCGCTATGAGATCAAGCGAGCGCAAGGATAAAAGGGAAAAGAGACAGCAAGTTAAAATTGTTGGTTGGTTGGTTGGTTGGTTGTTGTTGTTGTTATTGTTCATGGCTGAGGTATTGATGAGTTTTGGAGATGTTGTAGTTGTTGATGTGATACTCCGAGTCTGTATTTCTAGTAAACTGTGATTATGTTGCTTTGTTTATGAAGTCATGCATAAGTTTGTGAATGATGCGAGCTATGTTGTCATTTTTTATGTAACAAACTCATCTTGATCATTAATATAAATGGGAATTTTGGAAGTAATTCGAGAATGTGTGAACCCATTTAAAACTTTTGTGATTACTTATAATCCATGAATAGTTGTTCTAAGTATGTTAAATTAGAATGATAATGTTAATGGTTGCACAAATTATGAGTGTGCATATCTAAATTCCCTGTAATCATTTATGGTTTTGGCTTGCCTTGAGGGAGACTCTCCTTCGATTTCGGAGGAGTGAAAATTTTGGTGAATTGATAGACTACGGGCGCTCTTTGTTGGCACCCTCGGTCAAACCTTGCATCAAACTGAATCCAAATTTTCTTGCCAACACCTGACCATGTGTCATACATTAGGTGAAGAGCCACCTTGGATGAGAAGGAAAGGAATTGGAATAATAGAGGTTATGAGATAGGATATTGGGGTATTCACACACTCAGGAGGGTGGAGATTCAAAAGTTCATTGGAATGCAGAGAAGAGAATTGGGGAGAAAGGAGGAGAACATGTAGGAGTTGTGGGGAAAAACTGTGAATAAATTCCCATGTGCACTGGGAAAGGCCTCAAGTTATTCTTGTGAATAGTATAGGCATGGAGAATGCCTCATTAGCAAAAATTAGTGGCACCTATGCCAAATTAGAGGATATTGGCTTCCTTCGCCACTCCCAAAAAATATCATACCTTTGGTTGAGTAACAAGAGTATGGAAGGAATTCTTCTTCAGGTGAGGGTAAGTCTGAGGATACCTTAGGGGGTTGGAAGGTGGATATGTAATTATCTAGAGTCCCTTAGTATCTTGGGTTAGAGATCTAGCCCTTGTAATCCTAGTGAGGAAATTTTGGAGTCTCCTTTGCTTGTTTATCTAGTTTTTGGAGTGAGTTATCGATTCCCTTCACTGGGTGGAACCACTGTGTTGCATGTTTCCAGTGTGGAGGTGAAGCCTCTTGATTCCCTCGAGTGTATGTGTGCTATTGAATAACTACAGGGTGGATGGAGGTAGGAGGACATCTAGAGTCCCCGTTTCAGCTAGAAGTTGGTGATTACTCCCTTGAGAAATACTACCTCAGTCCCTGGAATCTCACTCAGGGGTGACAACTGCAAGTAGCTTGGCTGTGACTATCTACGTTTGGGTGGAGAGTCCTTGTCCTAGAATCAATTTCCCAAAGATTTATAAGATAAGTTTTTCTTAAGTATGTCATATGATAATGAACATTTAAATATATTTATTGTTTGAAATGGTGTTACTGTGCAAATACATGACTGTATGTATCATATGATTGAATAACATATTGCGCAATGTTTAAAAGGCAATAAAATAATCTATAAGAAGCTTGATCTGATTAAAGTTATATTTAGAAGGGAAATCATCCTTGTTACAACATGATGTTTACATCAATAATAACTTCCATTGACATGGATGATGTTACAATGTGATAATGTTGATGATTTTCCTCCTTCCTTATTCTCAATAATTTTGCGATCTTAAGTGAGGGACCTCATCGAGATTTCAGTGATGTATATTGTGATGTTACTCAGGATTTGGTATAGTATATATATACATTGTGTTGTGTATAACATGCCTTCTTGAGTCTAGCTATAGCCTTGAATGGCTGGTTATAGTCTTGTGTTGAAGGTGGTTGGCACCTTGTCTAGTGTAATCATCCACAAGTCCTTGTTAATAGACAAGTTTCCTGGGAGCCCTTCATAAGCTCTACTTCTTGGCCCATCATATAGGCAGTTCCCAGGTAGGTGCACATCATTACTTGCATGCCTGTCATATGCCCTGGGTTGCACCGTGGTGTGCACTATGAGAATTATAGGCCTTTCAGGATTCCCCAAGCCTGTATCATAAGGTAAATGGAATTC
Source organism: Pinus albicaulis (assembly GCA_034641835.2). Lineage (NCBI taxonomy): Eukaryota > Viridiplantae > Streptophyta > Pinopsida > Pinales > Pinaceae > Pinus > Pinus albicaulis. The sequence continues at coordinate 1,147,739,399 of CM076570.1, forward strand.
ATCGATGCAACTATGCCTAGAACTCCCTATCCCTAAAAAGGGAATGCTTGTAGGTCTGTGATATTATCTATTATGTTGCTATCCATAAGGATCTTGTAGGTAATCACACTTAAGGGAGGGAATCCTTGTTCCTTTGAGGAGTGTTGATCTCCTTGTGGAATTTTTAGCACCATGTGCTTCATCATGGATAGTATATTCTTGCAACACTTAGTGGATCCTTGCATGAGACCTATAACTCTCTAATTTGAAATTTGTTAGATCCGGGGAAAGTACTGGAATATTAGGAGCTGCAGATCCATGAGGGACTAGACAGATAAGTCGATGTCCTGCATGGACGAGTCCCTATTCAATGTTATTTGCTACAGACACTGTGAACACAAAGGGAGTAACTCAAACATAAGCTTAAGAGGGATTGCACCAGTGGGTGCCTTCACAAACTCTAGTAGCCGCAATGGGTTTCTATTTGATGTCTAGACATTTGTCAAACCAACATAGCCAGGCCATGTTATAACTCCTTTGTGAATGGCACATAATGAAAAAAGGGAGAAAACCATTCTAAAAAATGACTAGGAGAAAGAGTGAATATGATGCTCATGGCCCAAGTCCAGCTAGAAACTTCATTACATAGGTTACGTGCAAGAATTTACCATGAGTGGCATATCTGACGTGGCTTAATTTTATAGCCTCAACCGACTAACCTTATTTGCATGGCCTAGAAAGAAACCTTGTCATGAAACAACATGGTGAAAACTCTAATTATGCCATATCACAGAAGGGTCAAGTGGAAGGATGACATACACCGGAGTTATACTAACATAGGATTTATCTTGGAAGGTCCACCTAGAGGAGAACATTAGAGGTGCATCAGAAGTAATAGTTGGGATAAGCCCGAGAAATATTGCTGGGGATAGAAGAATCTTGACCCTTGAGGGTCCCACCCATAGGAGAAAAAAAATGTGTACCAAAATGTATAGATTTGGTACACTTGGGAGTTAATACCAGGTAAAAAAAGCTAGGGATAGCAGAGGATTTCCCCCGGAAGGTCCGATAAGGAGGAAACAAAAAATGCATACCAAAATTTATAGCCGGGGTATGCACGAGAGTTATAATCGGGGAATGTCGCCAAGTGTTTTAGATTGGATGACAGAGTTGGTAATTTTAGCCTGTCTTCAGAGCTGGGAGGCGGAGAGGTTATCGTTGATAACCATTCTGACATTTGATTGTTGTCTAGAAACTATTTCCTAGATGTGAGAAGTGGGTATTTTTCGAATGTGAGAAGTGGGTATTTCACGAATGCATGAATTTATTACTCCTTAGATGTATGAAGTGGGGAGAACCAATAGTTATTCCATGGATGTATGAAGTGGGAGTACCAAGAGTTATCCCTCGGATGTATGAATCAGGGTTGGCCAGATGCATAGAATGGGCTTGTTGGACCCAAACCCTTGAATATGTGGGAAGTAAGTAGCAATGTGCCATGTGGCACTAGTAGTACAAACTGACTGAGAAACCATGTGGGGGGGCATATGGATGCTACGTGAAAAATTAAAGAGTGATGCGGAGCTTAACTTTGAATGGAAATAACCCTTGATCCAGAGATTAGATTGAGACAAAATTTGTATCACTGAAATCGTCTCATCGAGACAAATGCAATGAAATCATTTATGTGAAGTTTTATAAAATTCTAAAAAGATCAAAATTTTTAGACCCCATTTCCATAACGACATCTTGTATCTTGGGCCAACATAGTAACCACCTCCTCTTAACCTGCGTTATGATGATGATTAGGAAATGGTTGTTGTTACAAGGACTAGCCCCTCTCAATATTTTAAACAAGAGACATGTGGTCTTTAGACAACATGTAGTATAGGTTGCTTATAAGTTTTGAGATCGGGGAAGGTAGCCTAATATGTGGGTTGGCGAGAGAAAAATTGTTGTTTTCGATCTTAGTTATGGGCACATGTGAGGGTGGTGGAGGTTCTGAAAATCTTGCACAAGTTTCCAACACGTGTATGCTTCTTCATCTATGGTTGTCTGTGATAAAGTATCTTAAATGAAAGTGGAGAATCCCCCGTGGTCTTGTTAGTGGTCAAACACGCCAACCCAAGGATCCTTGTGAACTCGAATGCTGGAGTTTGATCTACAATTGGATGGGATTTATTCGAAGGGCACACTTCCTAAATTGGGAAATTGGTGGAGAGTTTCTGAAATGGGGCCCTGGCATAGATAATCTAATAAGTCTTCTTAATTTCTCCTTTGGCGCTCATGATATTTTTCTTTCATTTAGTCGAGGGTTAGAGCTTTGTAGTTGTATTTGCACCTTGCTACTTTCATTGCTAGTTGAGGGATGCCTGGGTCTTCAAGGGATTGGGTCATGGGATTGGTTTTGGGTATTCAAGAGTTGGTTCTAGTAATTACGAGACCCCTAGCATAAGATGGAGATACACGTTTATGTGGTTGCAAGCGTGGAAAACACAAAGTCTTATTCTGGGTGTTTCCATGTTTTAGTATTCTTGCAGTGAGTAGGAATTCCCAACCAATGGTGGGATATAGTTAATTCTCTCTTCAGCCTAGGAGAATTGGGTCTTTGGGTCCGTTCTCAGTGCTTTTGGAACAACTCTCCCCCTCTCGGGAGTGTCAAGTCACTTTGGTCAGGGTTGCTGTAGTTGAGAGGAGGGAGTCGACATTAGTCTATGGTGGAAATTTGGAAGGGAAAGGTGGCATATTTAGTTAGGGTTTACCTTTCCTAAACAAGGCCGAGGTTTGGTATTGTTGTATCTCTTCTATTGGGTGCCAGGGTCTAAATTTGTGCTCGGGTATCCACATATTTTTGGATGTTTGGGGGAGGTTGTAGTGGGCTAAGGGTTGGTTTGATAATGTATAGGTAGCATGGAAGAGCACAAAGAGGGGTTGGTCCTAGAGGGCAGAGAGTTGAGCACAAAGTGTAAGAAGATGATGTGGGGGGAGAAGGTGGAGTGGTAGAAGAGTTAGAGGAGGAGGTGGCCCTCAACCGTGTCCCTTCTCTTGGTCTTGTTGACCTTGCTCCTCCTTTCGATACCTTGGATTCACAACTTTGACACTTTACCCATATCTTGGAATAACTGTGACAAAAAAACCTTGATGACTGTAATGAAGTCATTGTATTCATGAATGTTTTGCAATAAAATCAATGGAATATGCAGGATCGTTTGGCTTCACTTCAAAGGGGCCAGAGGAGAATGCATGAGCGTTTTGAGCACTAGGAAGAAATAATGGCTCACATTGAATTTCATGTTCACTGAAAACTAACCATATTTGCTGGGTAATGAACTGGATAATCTAGCTTTGGCTAATCCAACTCTATTTAGTCCTCCTACTCCTTAATGTTTGTTGGTTGCATCTTCATCGTAGGGATATTCTGAGTTTTTTTGTATTTTTGTTTTTGGGTCCTCAATATGTTTTGGAAATTTCTAATAAGTTTTTGTGCTTCTCTTATGGCTAACAAATATGGTAGGAGTGAGGTTGGAATAATAGTAAAATCTGGGCAGCAATGTTATAATTTTTGTGTGATTTAGTAGAATATTTTTAACATACATACATACATACATATATAATTGATATTGAAATATTTTATTTATGAACAAAATTTTCTATGTAAAAATATTTCTTTGTTATTAATATATTTCTAAATACATACCAATATTATTTAACCTTACATATTAAAATATTTCATGTATAACCCACACTGGATTATTTTATTATCAAACTAGATCCATCTTAAATTCAAATCTACCAAACATAAAGAGGGATTGAATCTAGAATTTAGATGGAGTATTCAAATCTATGAGAGGGATTGTGTCTAGAATTTAGATCGATCTAAGGAAATACTCTTGAATTCCATAAAGGATTTCCTCAAGCTTTTAAATAGGCTACATCATAAAAAATAACATGGGAAAAATAATGGGTTGTTGTTATGAAACAAGCTCACAAAATACAAGAAAATATAGATCAATGACCTAGAAATCAACCTCTTCGAGGGGGAAACCTCCTTTACATTACATGAATGAATAATTTTTGGATGATACAAATGATAAAACTCCTTTATATAAATAGGAGTCCAAGGGGTCACAATATAATTATAGCCGACATAAAAATAACAATGTAAGGGCACAACAATAACAATAGTGGGCTTCTATGGGGCACAATAATAACAATATGGGGACTACATGGGCACAATAATAACAATAAGGGGGCTACACTAACAATAAAAATAGGGGGATACACTAGTATTATAGGGAAATATCATGACCCTCTCCTTCAAACAAGTGTTGTCCTCAACACTTGAGTATTTCTAGATGCTTCGGTATAAAATTATCATCCTCCCATGTCGAATCTTTAGTGGGTAAGTTCTTTCACTTGATGAGATACTTTGAAATTGATTGATTTCGCAGTTTTCGAGTTCTTGTTCCCTTGACTGCTTCAGGTTCCAATATTATTTTTCCTTCCTCGTCAAGTTCTGGAAATATTGTTTGAACTGGGAGTTTTTCACCTATAACCTTCTTTAAGCATGAAACATGGAAAACTAGGTGCACTCGGGAGGACACAGGAAGCTCCAATTTGTATGCCATAGCACTAATCTTTTGCAACACCTTGCAAGGTAATAATTTATTATCCTTCTTAGCTTGCTTGAGGGACATTTTTTTATATGGTTGTAGTCGTAAAAATACCCAGTCTCCTACATCAAAACTACTTTCGCTGTGATGCTGATCTGCCAGTTGTTTCATTCGATTCTGCACCAAGGTGAGGTTATCCTTTAAGAGTTGGACAACTTGTTTTTGATGCTCTATGTGGTCTTCCACTGCTTGAACCTTAGAATTTTCTCTTAAAGATTATGTGATGGAGGGTGGATGATATCCATAAAGTGCCCTAAGTGGGGTCATTTTTGCTGCAGTATGGAAGGAAGTGTTATACCACCATTCAGCTAGAGGTAACCACTTGACCCATTGTGTATTTTTATCAGATACAAAGCAACGAAGATATCCTTCCAAATATTTGTTCAATATCTCAGTTTTCCCATCAGATTGAGTACCCAAACAAGAAAAAAATTCTGTCCAAAATTTTCTTGTAAAAATGGGATCTTTGTTGCTTATAATAATATTTGGGTTTCCATGTAGCTTTTGAATTGGTTCCATAAATGTAGTAGAAATTGTACTGGCTTTAAATCGATGAGATAATGCACAAAAGTGTGCATGCTTGGTAAGTCTATCAACTACCACCATGCTGACAGTATTTCCTTTGGACTTGGCTAAGCCTATGATAAAATCCATTGAAACCTCCTCCCACCGTTGACTTGGAATGGATAAAGGTGGTAACATGCCTAGGGTCTTAATTGACTTAACTTTATTTTGTTGGAAAATCAAACATTATGCCACAAAATTTTGAATATCAGATTTAAGGCCATCCCAAAAAAATTATTTCTTGACCCTGTGGCAAGTTTTTAAAAATCCTAAGTGCCCTCCTAAGCGAGAGGTGTGGAATTCAAAAAGAATATTTTGTTTGAGTTTGGAATTCTTACAAATATATAAGAAATATTTGTACCATACTGAATCATTTTTCCAGCTAAATGTTTCCGATGTACTAGGATCTTGTTGCAAATTTCGAATGAGTTTCCACACCTCTTCATCACTCTTCCATTCATCCTTTGCTTCGGTTATCCACTAAGGTTGGATAATAGAAATGGCACAAAGAAATACTTCCACATCCTCATCCTTTCTTAAGAGTGCATCTGCAACAAAATTTTGCTTCCATTTTTTGTAAATGATTTCAAAGTCATAGCCCAACATCTTTGAGATCCCTTTTTTCTACTCTTATAAATATAATCTTTGCTCCAAAAATTATTTAAGACTATCATGATCTGTTTTTACCTTGAAGTGTCTTTCCATTAGGTAAGGTCGCCATTGAATTAGTGCATGTAGTATTGCCAAAATTTTCTTCTCATAAATAGGTTGTAGTAAATACTTTCCTTTGATTGGACGAATTTCAAAAGCAATGGGTATTCCTTCTTGCATTAAAACCACACCAATTCTATTTCCTCAGGCATCAAATTCCACAATAAACGTTTTTGTGAAGTCTCACGTAGCTAAGACCAGTGCTTGGCACATTTCCACTTTAAGATGTTCAAAGTCCTTAGTTGGTTTTGGAGTACAAGAAAATAAATATTTCTTCAGTAATGATGTTAGAGGTGCTGATATTCTCCCATAATTCTAAAAAACTTGTGATAATACCTTGTTAATGCCAGAAATATTCGAAGATGCTTTATGGTTGTGGGGATTTTCCATTCCTTAATGGATTTAATTTTGTTAGGGTCTACCTTAAAACTCTCATGAGATATAATATAACCCAAATATTCCACCTACTTTACTCCAAAGAAACATTTGGAGGTTTTTGCATATAATTTTTTGTTTGAGTACCCTGTCAACATGTTGAACATGATCCATTTTTATAGTTGTGAATGGTAGGCTTCGTTGTTGCCATACTTTTTCTTTCAATTTTTCTTGCCAACCTGAATTATTTCTCAAATGAGTGAGGTTCCCAAAGGCGAACCTCATTTTTTATGTTATCCTTTAAAGTCCCTATGAAGAAATCAATCTTGTGCTCCTCTGGAATATCATTTACCCTTATATTCAATTTTTGGAAGTCCTTAATGTGCTCCACCATTGAACCCTTTTGTTTTAGATTTATCAATTGGATAAAGAATGTGTTGCTCTTCATATCCTCATAATGTGCTATCATTTCCTCCGTAAAAATTGACCAAGTGACAATTTTTTTACAAGAGAAAATCCATCGATACCATACAAATGTATTGGGTTCTAAATATAAAGTTTCAATACATAACTTTTGTGTATTTTGCACATTATGCAGATGAAAATATTTCTCCATCTGTAGTATCCATGTTACATGATAATTTCCCTCAAACTTCCTCATATCGATATTTGGAATATGGTGGGTCTTTAATCTAATGTTAGAGTTTATAAAATCACGATTAACATTTATTTTTTTCCCATCATGAGTTTCCTCTACTACCTTTTCACCATTAGGTAGCTTTTCTTGTAGAAAATATGTCAAACTTGCCCTCAAACCTTCCATGTGTTTCTTCAAATCTTCCATGTTGCCTTTCAGTTCTACTTTTGTACCTTCCATGCCATACTTCAACCAACCCATGTCTGATTTTAAACCATTCAAGTCGCCTTTTAAACCATCCATGTCACCTTTGGTTTCTCTTTGTGAGAACGAAATTTGTTGCACTTGGTCCCATAATTTTCATATATAATGCTACACTTCTTCCTCTTCATGTGTCATAGTAGAGTTTTCTGAGGATTTAATTGTAGTGGAATTATTTTTGGGAGGTGCTTTAGAATCCAATACTTATATCTGTGCTTCAATATGCCCTTGGAATCACTTCAAACTGTTTTTTCAAAGAAACGTTATGCAATTTTAAAAAACAAATACACACCTTTTTCTTGCTTTTTAGGAGGTCGATATTGAACCTGATTTATCTATGTGATATCGGATCGTTAAGATCTGAACTTCGGTCCTGTAGTAGCCCTCTGGGTCATCTTTCCAATTACACAGGTCAAACCTGATTCGGATTCTACAAGGAAAATTTATTCCCAATCTCCCACAATGATCTAATTATGGACTAGTTCATTAGAGCGAACTTGTATGGAATTTCCAGAAAATATTTATCGGTCTTGCATATCTCATGTATTATAGCCTCACCAACAAATTTCATGACTATAACACATTCGATGCTATAAAAAACTAACACTCCCTCTTAGCGAGGAATGTGTTCTAGTGTTGCACACCCTATCCCAACACCTTGCATCTATACCATCCTCTGTCACACTGCTGATGTATAGCCATACTTCCTAACAACCACTGCACAACTCTGATGTTGTATCTGTGTTGTTGCGGACCCTCATGAACTACTGCCAATACTGCATATACACTGAAACTCTATTGCTACTACAACTACAACTATTGCAACTGAGAAGCATCTGAAATACGGAATCAAATATGTTCAATATGATGCATCTGTCACTCGAGTCCCTGAAATCTACTAGATCCTACATGTCATTGAAGAATATGTGTTTCTGCTGACTCTGCACTATGCCACTTTGCACTGCTGTCAACTCCACGCTCCGCTCCTCAACACTTTATTGAAACTAGTATGCAACTATCACTTTTTTTATGACTGCATCAAATTTTATTGATCCATCCTAACATTGAATACTATGGGCCCCCTTAGCCAGGTAATGATCCATGAGGTGAACTCATCAAGTACCCTGCCCATATCTATATTTCTCTGGGGCTGCAACACCAAGTCACCCCACCTCACTCCTGTAGGTATATCTACGAACATAGAAAACAATTCCTCTAGCCTAGAGGAAAGCTTGTAAATCTCCATGGATGCTACTTCCTGGTCCTACTTCTCCTTCTTTTCCTTCTTCTTGAGAGGAAACTGCATATTGTACTGACCGAGCTCACCACATATGAATCACTTGACCTTTGACATGTCTTCTTATTTCTTTGACCCCCCCCTCCCTTGACTAGGACCCTTCGATGCTAGAGCCACATTCTCCTCCTCTTTCACACCCTTTGATCCACTACTACTGCTACCACTATTGGAGCTATTTAAAATAACCAACCTCAACTCCTCTTGATGCAAATAGTTCCACATCCTGTCCCATCTTTCAAAAGTGTCTCTTCCTAATATAATTTGGATGAATATGTGCCAATCCTACGAGACACTGTTTAGTGCCAATAACACTAGATTTGATTGGATATGTGCTACCCCAACAACTGCAAGATGATCTCATACCTCCTGAATTCTGGTGAGGAAGGGATCTATTGTTGGAAATACTGAGGTGGGGGTGAATCAATATTTCTTTCAATTAGAGCATTAGTTAATCTTCAATTATTATCAGTGTTTGTACAATGATAATAGCAAACAAGAGGAACACAAATGCACATGGTTTTTAAGGTGGAAACCCACTCCGGGACAAAAACCACCTAATGCTTTTCTAATAATTCTTTTCAATTCCAATTGAAAATAAAGCTCCAACTTCCTAGAATCTAGAAAAGCCAGCTCCCACTGGATGGACGCTCCAACGCTCGAGATTCTTCAGTAGTCACTGAATGGATTCCCCAATACCCAATGAGCTACAACTCACCCTAGCATCACCCTACCACCCTATAGAAGAATAAAAGAAGAATGGACTCCCGTACCAGGGAAAATTGTCCACTTTACAATGATATAGAATGATGTAGAAGAAGAAGATATACTAGACCATAACCCAAACTTTGACACAAATTCACCTGATTTGTTTATCTCAGATTCTCCAACTTCATTTCTTTCAACCCTTGCGATTTACACTAAGTATAATTTGTACACAATGTATTTACAATGACTAAGTACAATGATACCTTTACAATGATTGTATGCAGTGCTACCCACTTGAAGACTTCATATGATGAACTTCTTGCTGCTGTTATGCACCTTGGTTGCTGCTCTTGTCATGATACCCTCTGTTGCACCTTGTTTTTATTTTCTGCCGTAGAAAGTCTGGTCCTTTGCAACCCTTGACAACACATGATCTAGCTTTTTCTTGCCTTTTAGGAGCTCGATATCGAATCTGGTGTATCTCTGTTATTTCAGATCCTCAATATCTGATTTTCGGTCCTTTAGTAGTCCTCTAAGTCTTATTTCCAATGAAATAGGTCTGACCCAGTTTGGATTCTTCAAGAGAGAGTTATACCCAATTTCTCACACTGCCCTAATTATGGATTGTTTCATAAGAGCGCACTTGTACGGCATGCCACGTGTCACTGTTTCTTCATTTTCCTTTGAAATTGATAGAGTAAAAACTACAGACTGTGTACTATCTTTTTATATTTACGAAATTCCAATCCGATACACAGAGAGAGAGTTATGACGCTTTTACCAAGGTCACTTCTTTGAGATGAATTTCAGGAGCCTGGAAAAACCCTTACTTACACAAATCATATATCCAACAATATTGTGCAAATTGATCTGAAATTTTTACTGCAGCTTCCTTAGGATTTCAGCTTTGTCTCATAAAAATTTCAGCTTCTGAGCCTTAGTAGAAAAAAATTTAGAGCGAAAATACCACGATGACCTGTTTCAGATGGCCAAATCCCATGCATAAGGAGGAAATGAAGATCACAATTTATATGAATGCTTAAGTTGAGAGGGATTCAACAAGTGAACGTGGGAGGGATATTAGGAGCTTAAAAAATATTAATTATGACTTTTCAATGACCCATGCCCCAACCCCATGGGGTTTTAGCCCACTAATTGGGGGTACAAACTTCAAACATGAATATCTCTCAAACTGTGAAGAATTACATGGCGTGCCATATATCAACGGAAACATCTCGAAAATTAGAAACCATAAAAAGAATTATTGACCCAAAATATATTAATTTGGTAGGTAAAAATTCCCATGCAATATTGGGTTAGCCCCTGGTGCTACTTGGGTTGACATCAATGACAACCGCTGATCAACAATCTCCCCCTTTGGCATTGATGGAAACACAAGTACTGCCCCTGCGATCATGAAACCTCTTCCCACAACATTCTCTCCCCCTTTGACATCAATGGAAAAGGGTAACTCCCCCTAAAACACAACCATCCTGCGGACCTGTACACACTTCCACTCACGCTGACACACAACCGTCTTGCAGACCTGTACACACTTCCACTCCCCCTTCATATTCTGAAAAAGGAAAATCTAATGAGAACTTGGGAGAATCCCAAGCTTCTGGAAAATATATTCCAATGCTGGTGAATATTTAATATGTGATTCTTTTGGTGCTGCTTGGAATCTTGCTACTTGTCCAACTGCTTGCATAACATTTGGTCGGGAGGCTGTTACATATAGAAGACTACTAATCATAGATCTGTACAACCTTTGATCCACATCCTTAGATGAGTCATCAATGCTCAATTTGCAACCAAGTAAAGACATCTCTAAATCACTTTGCACCTTTGTAGCAAAATTATTACTTAGTCGATCATCATTGCTACCAATTATTGTATCATCCTCTTTAGCTATTAGACATGCTTTAGTTGCTTCATCCAGAAAATATATGTCGTTTGGAGCTCGACTTGCTGTAGCCACAATTTCACCATACACGCCTTTCCTGATTTCACATTTCGTGGAGTTGAATAGTATTGTGCGTCCTTGATCACACATTTGTCCAACACTGAGCAGATTGTGGTTCATGTTTTCAACCAATAGAACATTCTTGGCTAGAACATCTTTTCTTCCGAGAGTGACAATACCTGATCCTATAACATTTGAAGATCCATCATTTCCAAAGGACACGGTTCCATCCTTCTTCTCTTTCAGAGATACAAATTTATTTCTATCTCCAGTCATATCCGTTGAGCAACCGCTATCAACATACCACACATCTTTTTTCTTTTGAGCCTTGAGAGCGAGAGCACAATTATCATTCTTCTTCTTCTTCCATGTTCGTTCATTCTGTGGCTTCGAAGATTCTTCTGGAGGATTTTCAAGTCTGCAGTCTTTGGCTATGTGTCCAAAGTTTCGACATTTTTAACATTCAATATTATTTCTTAAATGTTCAAATCTATTGATGTTTCGCTGAGCCCTGGGAGGTTCATATTTGACAGATCTCCTGGAATTGTATTCGTTCCTAGGGTATGTGCGACATTCTACAACTTTATGACCAAATTTTCCACATGAATAATAGTAGCCATAAAAAATATGTTGGTACCTGGATGGAAATTTTCGTTGAGGAATTGTCTTCCAAGGCTGTTCTTGTGAATCTTGTCCAATGAAGTCTACATGCATGTCAGATCTCATAGTTTCATTGTATTTTTTTGTAGAAGGTCCTGCTTCTTCTTCTTTGTAACCGATGCCAGTTTTTTCATTGTAAGATCGTTGATTGTTGATGAGTTCTTCCAATGCCCTTGAGCTTTTGGCATAGTTTTGGATAGTTTTTCCTTTCTTCACTTCCTCATGCAGCGAGACTACTTCGGCTTCTAATTCTTCCCTTTCTTGGTTGCTTTCTTCCAACTTCTTTTGAAGTGACTCTTCAATGCATTTGTGTTCTTCAACTTCAATTTTGAGACCTTGAACTTGTTCTTCAAGGGTTCTGGAACAGATCTTCTCCGCCTTGAGATCTTTTATAAGCTTTATTTCTTCCTCATAAAATTCGTCTATGGTCCATCCTTCTTCTTCGTTGTTTGATACCTCTTGCTTATTGTGCTTGGCCATAAACAATACTCTCTCATTGGCTTCTTCTTCACTATCATTGTCTTCATCAGATGATGAGCTATCTTCTTTAGAGAGAAAGTTCCTTTTGGATCCTTGCTTGTTGAATTTCTTAAAGCCTTTCTTTCTTTTTGAGTTACCATTACTTTTGTTTGGACATTTTGCTGCAAAATGCCCAACCTCATTATAGCTGAAACATATCAATGGAAGTTTACCTTTGAATTGTCCCTTACCAATTTGTAGTTTTCTCGTGAAGTAACCATATTCTTCATCTGAAAGACCTTCTTCATCATCTCCCTTTTCTTCACACTTGCAGGTGCATCTCTTTTCAATTGAAGGTTGCTTATCCTTATTGGTTTTCTTAGATGCAACGAACACAGTTTCTAGATGCGAAGTACCCTCTTCTTCATCAAGTCTCATTTCATATGCTATGAGAACTCCATGTAATTCCTCTTTGCTGAGTTTGTCCAGATTTGCACTATATTCTAAGACTGATACCTTTGGGTTGAATCTCCCTGGTAACGTTCTAAGAATCTTATGTATAATAGTCTTCTAGTCAACAGGCTCTCCCAATCCTTCCAGAGTATTGGTTATTTCATCAACGTATTGAAAGTATGCAGCAATTTTGCAATCTTCTTTCATTATGAGTTGCTCAAATTTTGCTCTATATATTTGAAGCTTTGCTTCTTTGACATTTGAGTCACCTGCATATATATTCTCAAGCTTGTCCCATACATTTTTGGCAGTTTTACAACCTAACACCTTATGATAAGCAGATTCAATAAGTCCACTGATAATAATATTCTTTGCTTTTGCATCATTTACCAAATTCTTCTTACCTTGTTCATCCACGGTTGATGTAAATCCATTTTGAACAGTGTCCCATACTTCGTAACATTGCACCAAGAGATAGACCTCCATTCTTCCTTTCCAAAGTGCATAATTATTTTCATTGAATAGAGGTACACCATTCTTGGTATGCTCCATGACCTCCTTCTAGCTGTTAAACTGCTATTGAAGGAACCAAGCTCTGATACCAATTGTTGGAAATACTGAGAGGGGGGGTGAATCAATATTTCTTTCAATTAGAGCATTAGTTAATCTTCAATTATTATCAGTGTTTGTACAATGATAGCAGAAAACAAGAGGAACACAAATGCACATAGTTTTTAAGGTGGAAACCCCCTCCGGGACAAAAACCACCTAATGCTTTTCTAATAATTCTTTTCAACTCCAATTGAAAATAAAGCTCCAACTTCCTAGAATCTAGAAAATAATTCTTCTCCATCTCCCACTGGATGGATGCTCCAACGCCCGAGATTCTTTAGTAGTCACTGAACAGATTCCCCAACACCCAATGAGCTACAACTCACCCTAGCACCACCCTACCACCCTATAGAAGAATAAAATAAGAATAGACTCTCGTACCAGGGAAAATGGTCCACTTTACAATGATATAGAATGATGTAGAAGAAGAAGATATACTAGACCATAACCCAAACTTTGAAAAAACCACCTAATGATGATCCTAGACCTCCCAACACTGCCTCTTCAACCCTTGGCAGATAGACACTAGTACAATTTGTACAATAATGTATTTACAATGACTAAGTACAATGATACCTTTACAATGATTGTATGCAGTGCTGCCCACTTGAAGACTTCATATGATGAACTTATTGCTACTGTTATGCACCTTGGTTTCTGCTCTTGTCATCTTACCCTCTGCTGCACCTTGTTTTGCTTTTCTACCGTAGAAATTCTGGTCCTTTTCAACCCTTGACAACACATGATCTAGATTTTTCTTTCCTTCTAGGAGCTCGATATTGAATCTGGTGTATCTCTGTTATTTCAGATCCTCAATATATGATTTTTTGTCTTGTAGTAGTCCTATGAGTCTTCTTTCCAATGCCACAGGTCTGACCCAATTTGGATTCTTCAAGAGATATTTATACCCAATTTCTCACACTGCCCTAATTATGGACTGTTTCAGAAGAGCGCACTTATATGGCATGCCACGTGTCACTGTTTCTTCATTTGCCTCTAAAATTGATAGCACAAAAACTAAAGACTGTGCGCTGTCTGCCACTTTTTATGGAATTCCAATCCAATACACATAGAGAGATTTATGACGATTTTACCAAGGTCACTTCTTTGAGATGAATTTCAAGAGCTTGCAAAAACCCTTACTTCCACAGATCATATCTCCAAACATATTGCGTAACTTGATCTGAAATTTTTACTGCAGCTTCCTCAAGATTTTAGCTTTGCCTCACAAACATTTCAGCTTCTGAGCCTTCGTAGAAAAAAAGTTAGAGCGAAAATACCACGATGACCTGTTTTAGATGGCCAAATCCCATGCATAAAGAGAAAATGAAGATCACAATTTATATGAATGCTTAAGTTGAGAGGGGCTTCAACAAGTGAACGTGGGAGGGATCTTAGGAGATTAAAAAATATTAATTATGAATTTTCAATGACCCATGCCCCCCCATGGGGTTTTTTCCCACTAATTGGGGGTACAAACTTCAAACATGAATATCTCTCAAACCGTGAAGAATTACATGGCGTGCCATATATCAACGAAAACATATCGACAAGTAGAAACCATAAAAGTAATTATTGAACAAAAATATATTAATTTGGTAGGTCAAAATTCCCATGCAATATTGGGTTATCCCCTGGTGCTACTTGGGTTGACATCAATGACAACCGCTGATCAACATCTATGCCTTCTCCCTTTTGCATCCTTATGCATCTCATATTTTCTTCCAGGAACATATTCCATTGTTCGAAAGTACCTTCATATAGCATGGAGAGAGCATCCCACATCTCTTTGGATGTACCCTTGTCTACCACATGTGAGACTAAATTATCTCAGAATCCATCTAAGATCAACTGCTTCACCATCACCATCTCCTTCCTGTATTATTTATTCTGATCAAAATCCTGGGGAAATTCCACCACATTATCTATGTAGGCTTACAAGTCATATTATTCTAGAAGGAAGGATATCCTAAACTTCAAGATGGCATATTTGGAAGCTAAATCCAACCTATCATGATCTCTAAGCCCCATTGTGGCCATTTATGATCTACTAAAAAAATCCCTCTTTCCCTTTGCTTGACTGCTATTATGCTACTCACACTCCCTTTTGGAATGCATAAATGTCAATCTACCTTGGAAAAGCAAACTTCTAAAACTCGAATTTCCCTAAGAGAATTTTTCCCTCCGTTATGTGTGTTTTTCTTCCACCCGACAGTGGTTTTGTTGCTGTAAAACCTTCTGCATCCAAATAGAAATATACTTAGGAAAAATCTGGGCTCCTGCTACTCCCTATGACTGCTGGAATCACTATCCCAGGAAATTCAACTTTTCTACAACCCTGCAACTGAAAATCAAACTTCTGACCCAACAATTTGACCGACTTGTTAAGGAACTGCACAACCTTTAATAATTCCGACCTACTGCTTCTCTAAGCAGCGGAATTATTTCCTCTGCTTATAAGCTTCCTTTTTGATCACTCATGCTCTGATACCATGTGAAATTTTATCTATCAGAGCAACTGGAAATTAATTTTCTAATTGTTAATTAATCTAATAATTAATCTATTGTTTGCTATGAAAAATATCAAATAATTCACACTGTAATTTTCACAAACATATTGTGGAAGAAAATAGCATTGGAAACTGATAAATGCTAGCACACACACATAAAAATATGACACTGTCATTTTTGGAGGAATGTCCTCGGAAAAAACCAACTTGGGAAAACCGAAGTAGTAGATGAGGGTTTTTATTATTAAGTAGCCGTGAAAATATAAGTACAATCTATGGATGCCCAATTAGCAATCCAAATAGTAAGAAAATATGGATAAAAATATTTTAAAGGAATTACCCTTCTTACATAAGCAACCCCGACACAAATTCCTTAAGAAAACACGACCTGCTGGACCCTCTGCGTCAATCTCTACGCTACTCTACGCAGACCCTATGACGTCAAGCCCCTGAACTGTCTTTGATGAAGTTTTTATGCTATTATCTGTTCAAGAAATCACATCTCCAACACTCTGGACCCTCTGCTCGACCTCTGGAACTAGGAAACAACTTCTCTCCAGCCAAATTGAATTTCCATATGAAGCTGACTTCGTAGTCCTTTACGCCGCGTCACTGGGAATAACTTGGCTTGTTGCTGCTACCTCTCTGGATCTAGAAAAATTCCTTTGAATCATTGTCCCTTCCCCTCACTCATTTCTTCAATCTCTGGCTCTCTAACTACTGACTATTGCTATTTTGGAAATAGATTTTCCAAGGAAATCGAACATATGGTGTTTTGGTGTGTCTTCTCCAAGTTCCCATCAAATTCTTCTTATAATCTATTGTTGGAGCACCAATGGCCAAGATTAAAACATAATCAATGGCTAGGATCATCTTGGAGTCGATTCGTGTGAGTTTCTATATGATTCACACCTTGACTTAATTAATTATGATTAATTAGCCATTCCCTAAGTTTAGACTTAGGAAATATTTAAAAATCGACTTATAATCTAATTAAGCCATCTTTAGATGGAATTTCTAGAAATTATTTCTGGGACTTGGAGATCTCATGTATTCTAGCCTCTCCACCAAATTTCATGGCTAGAACACATACAATGCTACAAAAAACTAACATTGATATTCCTATTGTTTCATTTAATTTTGTGCGAGAGTCAATTTATCCTTTAAGAGTTGGAGAACTTATTGTTGAATCTCGATGTTATCTTCCACTACTTGAACCATATAAATTTCTCTTAAAGGTGATGTGATGGATGGTGAATGATATCCATAAAGCACCATAAATGGGGTCATTTTTGTTGTGGTGTGGAAGGAAGTGTTATACCACCATTATGGTACAAGTAACCAATTGATCCATTTTGTTTATTTATTAGATACAAGCAATGAAGATATCCTTCCAAACATTTCTTCACTATCTCAGTTTTCCCAATAGATTGAGGATGATGAGGTGAGCTATGAGCTAATTGAATACCAAGGAAATAAAATATTTTGGTCCAAAAATTTCTATTGAAAATGGGATCTTTGTCACTTACAATAATATTTGTGTTTCCATGTAGCTTTTGAACTATTTCCACAAATGCAGTAGCATCTGTATTGGATTTGAAAGGATGAGATAGTGCACTAAAGTGTGCATACTTGGTAAGTCTATCAACTACCACCATGATGACACCCTTTCCTTTAGACTTGGGTAAACTTGTGATAAAATCCAATGATACCTCCCCCCAATGTTGAATTGGAATGGATAATTTTTGTAAAAGACTCGAGGTTTTAATTTTTCAACTTTATTTTGTCAGCAAACCAAACATTCCGCCACAAACTTATGAATATCATATTTAAGACCATCCAAAAAAATTTCCTTCTTAATTATGTGGTAAATTTTTAAAAATGATGAGTTCCCTCCTATAGGAGAGGTGTGAAATTCCAAAAGAACCTTTTGTTTGAGGTTGGATTTATTACATAGATATAAGCGATATTTGTACCATAATGAATCATTTTTATAGATAAATGTATCAGAAGCACTGGGATCTTGCTGCAACTTTTGAATGCGTGTCCACACCTCTTTTTCATTCTTCCATTCATCCCTTGCTTCAATTATCCAATCAGGTTGGATATTAGAGATGACATAGAGAAACACCTCCACATCCTCATCCCTTCTTGAGCGTGAATATGCAAGAACATTTTGCTTCTCTTTTTTGTTTATGATTTCAAAGTCATAACCCAACATATTTGTGACCCATTTTTTCTACTCTTCTGAAGAAATATTTGTTCCAAAAAATATTTAAGACTATCATGATCTGTTTTTACCTTGAAGTGTCTTCCCATAAGGTAAGGGCACAATTATTTTAGGGAATGTAGTATTTCCAACATTTCCTTCTCATAAAAAGGTTTTTGCAAATACTTTCCCTTGATTAGACGAATTTCAAAAGCAACGAGTCTTCCTTCTTTCATTAAAGCAACACTAATAACATTTCTTGAGGCATCACATTCCACAATAAAGGTTTTTGTGAAGTCTGATGTCGTTAAGACCGAATCTCAACCCATTGCCTCTTTAAGATGTTTAAAGGCCTTAGTTACTTTTGGATTCCAAAAAAATGCATCTTTATTCAGTAATGTTGTTAGAGGTGTTCCTATTTTCCCATAATTCTTAACAAACTTGCGATAATACCCTGTCAACACGAAAAATCCTTGAATATGCCTTAAGGTTGTGGGGATTTTCCATACCTTGATGTATTAAATTTTGTTAGGGTCTACCTTAACACCCACATGATATACAATATGACCCAAATATTCTACTTATTGTACCCCAAAGAAATATTTGGAGGCTTTTGCATACAATTGTTTCTCCTCCAATAGTTTCAGCACTGTCTCAACATGTTGAACATGATCTTTCCAAGACTTGTTGTAGATTAGTATATCATCAAAAAATACTAACAAAAATTTTCTAAGGAAGGTTTTGAAAGTGGAAATAATGCAGCCTTGAAATGTGGAAGGTGCATTAGTAAGGGAAAAAGGCATGACCAAAACTTCATAATGACCTTCATGAGATCTTAATGTTGTTTTTGGAATTTCTTTAGTCTTCATTCTAATTTGATGATATCATGAACGAAGATCCAACTTGGTGAAGTAAATTTCTCCATGT
Organism: Pinus albicaulis; assembly: GCA_034641835.2. Lineage (NCBI taxonomy): Eukaryota > Viridiplantae > Streptophyta > Pinopsida > Pinales > Pinaceae > Pinus > Pinus albicaulis. The sequence continues at coordinate 1,147,758,397 of CM076570.1, forward strand.
AGTTCATCCAACAATTGATCAATGATAAGAATGGGAAATTGATATTTAATAATGAGCATGTTGAGCTCTTTATAATCCAGACACATATGCCACACTCCATCCTTCTTGTGCACCAATAATACTGGAGAAGAGAATGAACTTTGGCTAGGTTGAATTATACCTTCCTCTAGCATTTTTTCAACCATATGTTCAACTTCATTCTTCTGGGCATAGGGAAAATTTTAAGGTCTGATGTTTGGAGAAACACTTCCTTGAATAGTGTGAAAAGAATGATCATGATCTTGAGTAGGTGGAATACCTTTAGGAGTCTCAAATAATTTGGAATGATTGTCAAGAACTCTTTGGAAATATGGAGAAATGGATGATTTAGAAGTTTGAATATCCAATAAATACAAATTTTCAATTACCCCTCATTTTTCCTTCTTCAAATATTTGTCATGCCATTAGAGCTGATTATATTCCTAGTTTTCCCTATGATACCCCTTAACAAAATTTTCTTTCCTTCCCAGGAATTTTTCAAGAAACATTCTTGAAAATTAAAATTTATTATCCCTAAATATTTTAACCATTGGACTCATAATATAACATCAACAACACCCATTGGAATGGAAAGAATTGGACTATTTAATACATATTCCCCCATGGTTAAATTGATATTATGGAACTTCCCTGTGCAATTTATAGTTCCTCCATCTGAAACCACCTCTTGACACTTTGGTGCTAGATATAAAAAGTAATTCAAATCCTTGGCTTTTTTACAATGAATAAAATTATGGGTACTACTTAAATCAATCAATATTATTACCTTATTCTTTTTGATATATATTTATATCTTGATGGTTTTAGGAGTTTTAATTCCTACCAATGCATTACAAGATATGGTCAGATTAATTTATTCTTTTTCAACCCCTGTGGTGGGTTTTTGGTGTATATCTTCTTATTTTGATATTTATTGTTCATTTTCTTCCTCATATTCACAATATATGTAGAATAATTTCTTCTCAACACACTTAAAACCTTTAGTGTATTTGTTATCACAACTCTAAAAAATCCCTTTTTCTATTTTTTCCTCCAATTGTTGTGGTGTCAACCTTATAGGTTGTGGGAGGCTAGGAATGAAAACACTTCCATATTTATAGTCGTGGGTGGTATACCTCCTTGTTTCCATAATTTTGCTTTCAAATTTTCTTGCCACCATAAATGCATTCTCCATTGACTTAGGTTCCCAAATGCGAACCTCATGTTGGATGTTATCCTTTAAGGTCCCTATGATGAAACCAATCAGATGCTCCTCTAGAATATAAATTGCCTTAATATTGAATCTTTGGAAGTCCTGAATGTGATCCACAACTGAACACTTTTGTTCGATATTGTTAAAATGGATAAAGAAGGTATTGCCCTTTGTATTCTCATGATGTGCTATTAATTCCTCCTTAAAAATTGTCCAGGTGACAAGTGATTTATGAGAACAAAGACATTGATAACACACAAATTTATTGGGTTCTAAATATAAATTTGAAATGCATACCTCTTATGTGTGTTGTACATCGTGTAGATCAAATAACTGCTCCATATGTATTATCCATGTTACGAGATCCTTGCCATCAAAATTCCTCATATTGATGTTTGGAATATGGTTGGCCTTCAACCCAGAATTGGAGTCTCTAAAATCATGATTCACATTCATATTTTTTCATCATGAGTTTCATGGAATACCTTCTAATCATTAGGAAGCCTTTCTTGTAGCGAATTTGCCAAAACTTCCATGTTTGCTTTTAAACCTTCCATGTCCACCTTTAAAATATCTATGTCTCCTTTTAGCTAATCTTTGTTTAATATTTGTGAGAGAAATTTTTTCACTTGGTCCCTTAATTTTGATATATCATGTTTCATTTCTTGCTCTTCATGCGCCATAATAGAGCTTTCATTTAAGATCTTGTTTATCTAGCTAACATTGAAACTATTATATCTATGTGATTTCAGCCTCCCAAGGTCTAAAATTGCATCTTGAGGTGGCTCTCTCTGTCTTCTTTTGAACCCGACCAGTTATACTAAGATTGGATTATTCAAGATAAATTTATTCTAAATATCCCATGATGACTTGATTATGGAATGGTTTAGTCGAACGAACTTTTATGGGATGTTATGTGTTACTGTTTCAACCTTTGGCCCTATATATTATACCCAACAACTACATTCTATGAAATTTCATTCACTTTTTACATAATTCAAATCTGATTCTGAAAGAGAAAGCTATGACGTTTTTCCCCAAGACACATGTTTGAGACTAAATTCTAGAGCATATAGAAACCCTAACTTCCTTAGACCATATATTTGAAAATATAGTGAACCAAGGTACGAAATTGTAACTAGATGTTCATTAATAGTTTGGCTCCACGTGGTGGAAATTTTTCTTTTTGAAGCTTCAAAGAAAAAATATTATAGAAAAAACTCCACAATGACCTCTTTGAAGCATTGAAACCCCAGAATCAAGAGATATGATACCAAATGTTATGTATGGAGATCAAAATAGCACATACTTATAAGAAAATATAGATAAACGACTAGATAGAAATCCATTTCAAGGGGGAAACCTCCCTTTACATCACATAAATAAAAAATTCTTGCATGATTCATATGACAAGACCTCCTTGGTATACATATGATTCTAAAGGGTTAAAATATAACTAGGGCCTACATAAAAATCATAATATAAGGGTTGGAAAATAACAATAGCAAGTTTCTATGGGGAAAACAATAACAATATCAGGGATACACTAGTATTATAGGAACCTATTCAGTGAAATAAATGCACCAATTATATAAACTATCAAGAAGGAAAAAAAACCATTCGATTGGATTGTGGAAGATAAAAAAGAATTTCAGCTACTAAAAAGGAAGATTACAAATAATCTTGTGTTGCTGTTACCAAACTTCAACAAACCATTTCAAGTAAGGTGCGATGTCAGTGGTGTAGTCATAAGAACTATACTAAGTCAAGAGGAGAAAATCATTGCTTATTTTAGTGAGAAATTGAATGGAAATAAGTAGGGATATTCATCATATGATAAATAATTTTATGTTGTAGTGAGAGAATTGAAGAAGTGGAGACATTATTTAATGTCTAGAGAATTTGGGTTGTACTATGAAAATAATTCCTTATAGTATGTTATGCAACAACCAAAGCTAAACCAAAATCACGCTAAATGGGTAGAATACCTACAAAGTTTCAATTTTGTGTTGAAACATATTAGCGGTCAAGCAAAAATTTTTTTTGATGCTCTAAGTAGAAGGAGTTTGATTTTACAGGAAGGTCAAATTCAGGCAATGGGATTTGAACTTTTAAAGTAGATGTACGAACATGATGTATATTTAAAGTGTACAGAGTATGAAAAAATAAAAAAATTAGGCATAAGAGTAAATGGAAAAAATAAATGCTACGAGCTTGGATTATTATTAAAAAAAAAAAAACTTTGTATCCCTAAATGTGTCATGACGGAGAATTTGATTAAAGAGAATCATAGTGGAGGACTAGTTAGGAATTTTGGGAATGATAAGACTTATGAACACCTGAAACATTTTTATTTTTTGCTAAATATGAGGAATGGCATTCATAAATTTGTAAATAAGTGTAGAATCTATTAATATACAAAAGGGAAGAGACGAAACACAAGTTCGTACACTCCCTTACCAATCCCAAACAAAACTTGGGAGTCGGCAAGCATGGATTTTTTGTTTGTCTTACCAAATACATGAAAAGGTAATGAATCATATTTGTATTGGTTGATAGGTTTTCAAATGGATAATTTTATTCCCTGTTTTAAAACTAATGATGCTACAAATGTTGCTAATTTATTTTTCAAAGAAGTGGTAAGACTGCATGGTTTACCCAAGAGCATCGTCTTATACAAAGACACCAGATTCTTGGGATACTTTTGGAGAACCTTATGGAAGAATTTGGGTACAATTGAGTTATATCTTAGCTCACTATACAAAGACTGACGGGAAAACCATGGTTTTGAATTGAAGTTTGGGGAATATTTTGAGAAGTTTAGTTGGAGAGAATCCCAAACAATGGGACCATATACTTGCTCAGGTGGATTTCTCCTACAATGACTCTTCATATAGAAGTATAGGGACGGGCCCTTTCCAAATTATGTATGGTATGCATCCGAGAGGAATTCATGAAATTAGGGAATTGTGAAAAGAAGAAAAGAGAAGTGTAGAGGGTGAATACTTTGTTACAACTATGCATGAGCTACATGAGAAAGTGAACAAAAATCTACAAGAAATAATTCCTAAGTAAAAAGACAACGATTATTTAAATAAAAGAGAGGTGAATTTTGAATTAGGATATTTGGTGTTAGCTCATCTCAAGGAGAGATTTCTCAAAGGAGAATGTAACAAATGGAAGCTGAATAAGATAAGACATTGTAGGATCATGAGGAAGTTCTTAGATAATGCATATGCGATTTAATTTCCAATAGGAGGAGGCATATCTCCCATATTTAATATGTCAGATTTGTATCCCTCTCATGCCAATGACGTAGGATAGTCAATAGGTAACAATGAGAAGGAACATGGGATTAAATGGAAGGAATATTTACCAAAAACAAAGCCTTTATAACCTTAGAGGATTTTAGACAAAAGAGTGAGAAATAAAACCATGGGAAAAGAGTGTTTTGAATACTTGGTCAAATGGAAGGATCATCTAGTTGAAGATGCAACTTGGATGATTGCTACAATGATACAAAAAAGTGGTGGTGTTAGCCACCAATAAAATTTGTCATACCAAATGGTGGCTAAAATGATTTTGGAGCCTTCAAGGAACATATTTTATTACAAAAAAGTGTTATCTCTTGAAGAATCATGAAGGCATCTGGTCATTATTCTTAATATTCACTGTTGTTTCCATTTCATACTCTGAAATTCTATTGTTTCCATAAGTGAAAATACTGCTGCAAAGACCTTTTTTCCCTCCTTCCACCACAAAACTACCCTTCACTTTTTACCCCTTTCACTCCCATAAATTCCTCTATTTTTCATTTTCCCCTGTTCATCTTTCATGAAATCCCCTTTACAGAGTTTAAAACTTCTCTTTTAACTCTGTTGAAACCCTCGAATCCCTTTGAAAACATTGAAAATCCATAAAAATCCATGTTTTATGTTTCAGGATTTAGCCCCCTTTGGCTAAGCCCCCTAACCACTTCCCCACATGTGCCCTTGCCCTAAGAACCAGGCGCTAGTCCCATCAGCGCTTATCGCATTGGAATGAATCAACGAGCGCAAGTCTTTATGTTTCACGGAGGTTTCAATGCGATTAAGCCCTGAACACAAAGCCCCAATCCAATCACCGCTTCATATAACCCTCGGGCCCGCTTCTGGCACTTAAAATTTATAATAAACCATCCCCGATGCATTTTTTCCTTTGTAAAACATTAAACCCACTTTTTCCTAAGTTTAAATTAAAACCCACCAGTTCGTGTTATTAAATAAAGAGAGCCGTTGATCTTAGGAACCGATCAACGATGGATAGAATATCGCATCAGAAGTTTTGAATGGGTTGATTGAAAAGCCCAAGCCCAAAGGCCCGATCCCGATTGGCCCATATATACATAAGCCCCGAGCCTATTAATGTTCCATATAGACCAGGCCCCGCAACTGGGCGCCCATCGCATCGGAAGATTTCCTTTGGATGCGAATTAATGTTTTCCCCACCTCCGATTGCGATGGCCCGATCGTGCAATCGCATCGGCCCTTCTCCGATCCGCCAATCGCATCATCTCACCTCCGATTGCCGATTGCAATCCCCCGATACATCTCCCGCCATCGATCTGACCTGCAGATCGACGGTCTACATTTGATCGAATCGAAAATTGTCATCGGGCACGTTTGTTTGTTCACCCCGATCGCCGATCTCCCGATTTAATATCCATCGTCGATCTTTGTGGGTCTAGTCACATCCGACGGTCTAGATTGTTTCCGAACCCCATTCACCTTTTTAATGCATTTTTCTCCCCCAAAGGTTTTTTAACCTCTTTTCCTTGTAATTTCGCCATTTTTCTATAATGTGACTCCTTCACATTATTATTGCCCCGATTAATCTTGACTGTCGATCAAAGCAAATCTATGGCCCGGACTTAATCCTATGCACCATTCTTCCAACCGCTCTCTTTGATCCCCGAAAGCAAAACTCCACCATTGGATGTTTTCATCCAACGACTGCGACCTAATACGCAACCTATGAAGCAGTCTTATAAAATAAACGCAGGATTTTATAATATTTGTGTGTTTTTTGCATGATCTTATGGATTTCTCATATTTTAAAAAATGAAAATTAAAGCCAAAGAAGAACGATCCTTCAGGCCTTGTTTATTAAAAGGTATCCATTTAAAAGATTTCAACGCCACGCTTCGTTGGTGCATCATGAGCGCTGGTACCATAAGAACCCTCCGTGGATCTGCACATCAACAAGACATAGTGAAGATTAATATAATCAAAGAGTATCAGGCCGACAGTATGAAATCAAAGTGGAAAAATATTTGACGACTATTAACACAGTGTGGAGGGATTAAGACATTAATTCGACTAAATCAAAGACCCAATTCACGATTAAAGAAAGTTTGAAGACCAAAAGACAGAGATTAGGCTTCATTAAGCCTAAAACACAGAATTCAATGTATATTAAAGGTGTTTTAGGGTAAATAAAAATATCTATCAGTTAGAAAAGCCTACGCTACCACATCATGGGCAAATTGAATCCCCCAGCTACCACAGAGCCACCTACAACCTCAAATTAATCAAAGGGAGGCCGAGTTATTACCAGACCAGGAGAATTTGCATCAATACGGTTGAACAGTTAATTCAACCAAAGGAACTGATTGTAAATTGTCAGCAAAAGTTATTATAAGGATAACGAAGAGCCTTAAAGTCAACAAATTCTTTCCAGCAAGCTTAATAGTTAATGTAAACCAATTAATACCGAAGAAATATCAGAATTTTCTCCATTAAGCCCCTCAAAGGCCGAGAGACAGTAAACTGTATTAATTGAACTTAGAAGATATTTTATCCCATTCCACCTCCTCATTTCTTCTATAAATACTTCTGAAGAAGATGAGATAGGGGTTGGTTGTTGGTTGATCACTAGTTGTAATACTAAAACTCTTTGAGATAATACATAGTCTATTGAAATTGAAGTCTTGGAGGCCTTGATGATGTTGTTGCATGCTTGTTCTTGAGAAGGCTCTATCATTGGATCCATGAGCTTGGCTGCTGGTGAAGTATTCTGAATTGTTTAATGTTTTCTCCTGTTTTCATTCTATTCCATAATTTCTTATTACAGTAGGTTGAAAGTTTTAGGCTAAGAAATGACTCCTGGAAGAACCTTAGACTTGTTCATCCTTCACCGTTTTATGTTTTCTTCTGCTGAGGTATTTTAGAGTCTTCAATCTCTCTCTTTAGTCCTCATGCTTGTTTATTTCTATAATAGCTCAAATAGTTGGTTTCAGCATGATTTATGGTTCTCCCTGCTTGTCTGCTATCACTTGAAAGCTGTTATTGAAGTCTCCCTTTGAAGTACCATTGTTTTAAGTTAGTCAAAGAGGTTTGTTTCGATCTTGCCCTTTTTCATTGCTTGAACAGTTGTTTTGAAGGTCTTTATAGTTGTGATCATAGATGTTTTTAGGTGTTCCCTCTTCTATTACTGCAATTATCAGTGAATCTTTTATGTTTTCTAAGTCATTTGAAATAAAATCTTTGAGGAAATAGGGTGTTCCCCGAATCTTGGATTTCATTTTGAAAGTTGTCTTGAAGTCATTATTTTCTTGAAGAATGTTCTAGAATTTATGGTTAGCCCTATCTATCAAATATTTCTTTATTGTTCAAGTTATGTTTTCAATTTCCCTTCGTTGAGAATCAAATTTCTCTTTCCAAATCATTGATGTCCATCTCATTCCAAAACTAAAGGATCCTGCGACCAAGTTAGATTTTCCCTCTGATATCCCATATCCATTGATAAGTTTTTCATGACCTTATTTTGACTCCATTTCCAAATGAAGCTGACATTTCCTCTTTCTGTCTATCCTTCCTAGACCTTTCATGTTCTACTATATCAACCCAACCAAACAAACAATCAAACACCTGCACTTAATAACTAGTCTAAAACCAATACTCTAAAGCACACAAGATAAACCTTTGCAAAAAAAAATCATTTGAGAGATCCCTCTCCGAGAACAGGAGGACTAGATCCTGGAACTCTAAAGATTAGTTATAATGTTGCCTTGTCTTTTGATTTTCCAAACTATCAAAACATGGGACACCAACATAATGGCGATCACGGTGGGACATACTGAGAATACAGTGGTTTGAAAACCCTTCTTCAAATTTTTTTAGGCCCGGTATAACATAAGTAACCTTATTCAAGCACTGCTTAACAAATGGTAATCATGATAGGACTTAATTGAATCAGTGACAAACTAAGTAACCCTTAGGATTCTCATTAGCCCTTATCAAACCTTGAAGGAACCAGTTACCAAGCCATAAGAGTAAACTCTGTTTGTTTGAACACCTTAGCTAAGTGAGAAATCAGACTTAGAACACTCTCTTAACCTATAAGACCAAAATAACTCAGAAAAACCCAAAAAAATTTCAGTTTGGCTTCATAATAAACTTGGTGGTGGACCATAAAACCTTTTACCTCCAAAAGAGCTAAAAATTTCCACCTGGTGACTCCACAATCCTAAAAACAAACCTTAAGACTCTACTGGGAAGACCCCAAGTCTTTATAGCATCATACAAACTCAGTTAGAAGGATTTTAAATTAAAATTTCCTTCTTCTGAAAAGATCAGTTAGCCTCTTAAAGATTGTCATATTTGGTTAAACTTTTCTTTTAGCTGGGTCTGAAAAACATAGCATAGTGGCTCCTAGAAAGATTCATACTAGAGCCTACCCTGACCCAAACCCACCGGAAATAGTTGACAACCTTGAAGCCATACTTAGGGAGTCTCCTAAGATAAAAATTTCAACTGTTTTCAGATCATCCTTGAGAGCTATTTCAGTTCCTGAAAATCTTGCAGCTCTGCACCAATCACAACTCGACTTAAGAAATCCTTTTAGAACTAGGTCGCTTGATGATATAATTTAGATAGACTCTGATTCTTCACTTTCATCCCTAGAAAAAAGTGAACATCCTTGTAGTAGAGAAACCACACCACCTAATTTACATTTCCTTCTCAATTTAGGTGTCTCTCATCCAAGATCAGCTCAACAATCTATCCCCGGTACATCCACTTCTGTCCATCCAACATCCACTGTCCAAAACACTCCATTTCAGCCATTTTTTGTAAACCCACCTCTTGTAAATCCACCCTTATTTCTAGCCATGGCAACATGGTATGCCCCATTAGTGTTACCACAACCTCTACTTCCCTTACCAAATTATTACCAATCCAAAATCCCTCACTTCACTGGAAAAGAGTCTACAACAGCCCAACATCATGTAGATAGGATGGATGATGCATTTGATTACATGGAGATAGAAGAGGAAATCGTGAAGATGAGGATCTTCACCCAATGTTTAGGAGGAGATGTAAAGAGATGGTTTAAAAACTTACCTCCTAACAACATAAACGATCTCCTTGCCTTGCATCAAACATTCATCAACAAATGGGAACTCAAAAAGAATCCTCTCCAAATACTAACAGAGTATAGAAGCCTCAAGAGAAATCATGGGGAGAGTGTTCATGACTACTCTACTAGGTTCAACAGTGTTTACAATGCTCTCCCACCTCACATGAAACCTCCTCAAGGCATGGCCTTGGTAAGGTATCCTGAAAGCTTTGATGCTTAAATGAATTATGAGTTAAGGGGGAGGGATTACTTAACCTTAGAAGACATGCAGAAAGGAGCTTTGAGTGTAGAAGAAAACATAATCGAGAAAATAAATAGGTTGAGATTAGAGAAGAGGGTAGCTTATAAAGATGACCTACTACCCTCAACCTCAACTTCTGATACAAAAATTGACAACGTAGTGAAGGTGATGGAGAGGATGCTTGAAAAGATAAATCTGAATGATAGAGTGCCACCAAGAGAACTCCAGAATAACCAAAATAGAAATAGAAATCAAAATTATAGAAGAGAAAACAATCAAGATAAGTAGAAAGAAAGTGACCAATAGATTAGACCTCCCTTCCAACAAAACTATGTAGATCAATATGAGGAAGATAGGGAGTTGGAAAGGCTGGGAGAATCTCATATAAAATTGATTGGATCAGACAGTGGGGATGATGTTTTCCTCACTGAGGAAGAACAAAGTTTCTTTTCTGATCAAAGTACAAACAACTATGAAGATTTTGATGACTATAGATTGGGGTTTGAAAATGTAATCATGGAGGTGCATAAACAATACGATCTTAGGAGCAAAGGGAATGTAGACAACTTAAAAGATAAGAACACTAATACTGTTGTCAAGAAAAACACAGAAACTTAGCCCAAAAAGGCAACAGAGAAAGCCAACATTTTGGCCAAGAAACAAGACTTGAACAAAGACAAAGTTGTCCAGCCAAATGTTGAACAGAGTACCCCCTGCACTTCAGCTAGTGGTCCTAATAAAACTGTCCCAATTACCAGTCCAAACAAGGTTAAGCAAATCAAACTTGCTGAAAATAACTCAATTGAAAAGACAGATGTAAATATCAACAAGTCCATTATTCCTTTTAGCCTAGAGGGAGAAATTGCTAAGATAAAAATTACCATTCCCCTAGCTGAACTAGTAACCCAAGAGCTGTACAAAAACAAAGTTTTGAAAGCTTTGAACCTAGGAAGTGATACTGACACCTTGAACTTGACAGATGACAAACTTGAGTTGTTGTTTGGTCCCAAAGTTGAAGGAAAATACCAAGAAGGCGCTGTCCCTCCCTTCTATGTTAGCTTGAACATACACGAGAAAATTTTACACAATGCCATGTTAGATTCGGGAGCTTCACACAATCTAATGCCCAAGGTGGTAATGGAAAGCTTAGGCTTAGAGATTACTAAACCATACAAATATTTGTATTCCTTTGACTCAAGCAGAGTCAAATGTTTGGGTTTAATCAAAGATTTATGTGTTAATTTAGCTCAAATCCCTTCTAAGAGTCTGGTAATGGATATAGTTGTAGCTGACATTCCCCCTAAGTATGGCATGCTCTTATCAAGATCTTGGGGAGTCAAACTTCAGGGAAGCCTTCAAATGGACATGTCTTATGCCACCATCCCCGTTTTCAATCAAAACAGAAGACTATACAGGGAATCCCACATGAAGTACATGGTGAGAAACATAGACAAACCAAACAACTCTCCAATCTATTCTATTCAATCAAGTTTAGATTCCTTTATCTTATGTAACGAAGATGAAATTACTCGACAAGATAAGGAAAACATCGACCAAAACAGTTCACCAGAACAATCAAATCTTCCCTCAAATCAAATTCAAAACATTGACAATCAACAACAACAAGAAAATAAAAATGAGGCAAATATACTTTGGACAATAAACTTCGATGGATCCTGTAATAAAACAAGCATAGGGGCAGGTGTTTGGATTCAAAATACGAATCAAAGTTTTTCATATAAATTAAATTTTCCATGCACTAACAATATTGCTGAGTACGAAGCCCTTCTCCTAGGCTTACAATTGCTTAAAAAGTCAGAAGCCCAAAATATATCCATCTTAGGGGATTATGAACTTATCATAAAACAAATCAAAGGAGAATACTCAGCCAGAAATCCAAGGCTTAGGGAATATCGGAACGCTGCCCTCGATTTATTGAAAACCTTCGAGAAATACAAAATTGTTTTCATTCCTAGAGCACTTAATCATTTAGCAAATGAACTCGCTTTCAATGCCAGTAACTGTCAAATACCTAAGATAAATGAACAAATTAGCGTACAGGTCAAACACAGGCCTGCAGTGCCTGATAAAGAAGATGATTGGCAAGTGTTTGATTCTGACCAACACATAGACGATTTCTTAAAAACAGAAAACTATTTCGCCATACCAATATCAGAATCTATCCTTAAAGAAAACTGTTTATATCTCGAAGAAATCCCAGAAGCTGAAATAACACATTCTTACAATGTAAGAACGGTTCATTTCCAAGAGGTCTCTCACCTTTGGAACACCTTTTCTACTTTAATGATGTAGCCAAAGAACCAAAAGTGGAGCATGTGGAAACAAATGTAGAAGAACATAACATAGGCAGCCTAGCAGAACCCAAGATGATTAAACTGTCCAGCGCTCTTCCAGCTCACATAAAGTCTCGATACATAGAGTTGTTTAAAGAGTTTAAAGATGTTTTTGCCTGGGCATACACAGATTTGAAATCTTATGATACCAACATCATTCAGCACAAGATTCCCCTGAAGGAAAATCAAAAGCCTTTCAAACAAAAAATGAGGAGAATAAACCCATTTTTATTACCTTTAGTTAAGGCAGAGATTGAAAAGACTCATGCTGCTGGGATCATTGCACCAATTCGATATTCAGAGTGGGTATCAAATTTAGTTTCTGTTAGAAAGAAAACAGGGGAAATCAGACTCTGTATTGACTTCAGAAATTTAAACAGAGCCTCTCTAAAGGAAAATTACCCCTTACCCAAGATGGACCATATACTTCAGAGGGTAGTTGGGTCAAAAAGGATATCACTCTTAGATGGGTTCTCGGGTTAAAACCAGGTGTTAGTGCTCCCAAGTGATCAAATCAAAATTGATTTTACCACACCTTGGGGCACCTTTATGTATGTCAAAATTCCTTTCGGGTTAATGAATGCAGGGGCCACCTTCCAAAGGGCCATGGATATAGCCTTTGCGGAAGATATTGGCTATTTCATAATTATTTACCTTGATGACATAACCTTTTTTTCAAAAACTGATGAGGAACATTTGATTCACCTAAGAAAAGTTTTTGAGAACTGTAGGAAATTTGGCTTGTAACTGAATCCAAAGAAGACACTCTTTGGTCTCCAAGAAGGTAAACTTCTTGGCCATATAATTTTAGGAGAGGGAATCAAAATAGACCCTACAAGGATAGATGGAATATTACAAATCAACCATCCAAGAAGCCTCAAAGAATTACAATCTTTCACTGGAAAGATTAATTTTCTGAGGAGGTTTATCCCTAATCTTGCTGAGCTATTAAAAAATATTACAAACATGCTTAAGAAAGATGTCGGTGTAAAATGGAATTTACCAGCTAAACAATCATTCGAACTAGTCAAACAAGCTCTTACTCAAACACTAGTCCCGATTAGTCCAGATTTTACCAAAGACTTTTACATCTTTTCTTTTGCATTTGAGCATACAATAGCTGTAGTTTTACTCCAAAATAATTACTTGGGGCAAGAACAACCAATATATTTCTTTAGTAGGGCTTTAAGAGATTCTCCTCTCAAATATAACATTATGGAGAAGCAAGCCTTAGCATTAGTGAAAGCTTTAAAGGACTTTAGGGTCTATATTTTACACTCTCACATAATTGCTTTTGTCCCACATACTGTTGTCAAGGAAATTCTAAGTCAAGACCCAGATGGTAAAAGGGGAAAATGGATTGCAACTATTCTTGAATATGACATAGAAATCAGGCCCACCAAACTAGTTAAAGGGCAGGGATTAGCAAAACTTATGGTTGAGTCTAACTTCCAAGCACTAGACATAAATATGGTAGATGTATTGGAAGAAATAGAAGAATCTCTTGCTCCTTTTATTGAAGAAACATTTCTAAATTCTCCTTGGTATGCTGACATTATTTATGTGTTTTTATATTTAAATGCCCCTCCTTCTTTGTCTAAAACTAAAGCTAGATTTTTGAAACAAAAGGCTTTGAGTTTTTGCATCTTGGATGGGGTATTATATTGGAAAAATGCTGTTGGATTTTTTCTTAAATGTTTACTTGAATATGATGTAGGGAAAATCATGGATGAGTTGCATAATGGAGAATGTGGAGGACACCTCTATTGGAAGGCCACAACAAACAAAATTCTTAGATCTGGTTACTATTGGCCTACCCTTTTCCCAGACACTCAGAAGTTGGTCATGTCTTGCCATAAATGTCAAATCTTTGATGGCAAAAGAAAACTTCTTCCCTTACCCTTACATCCTATCATAGTTGAGGCACCTTTTCAACAATGGGGGCTAGACTTCATTGGAGAAATTCATACATCCTCCTCAGCTCAACATAACTGGATCCTCATAGCCATTGACTTCTTTACCAAGTGGATAGAAGCTATACCTTCCAGGAATGCTAATGACTCTGTCATTATCAAGTTTCTTGAAACCAATATCCTATCCAGATTTGGTTGTCCCAGAAAAATCGTAACAGACAATGCTGCAGCTTTTAAATCTAAGAAGATGGTCGATTTTTGTTACAAATACCACATAACCTTGGGCCATTCCATTGCTTACTATCCCCAAGGAAATGGATTAGCTGAATCTTCCAACGAGTGTCTCATCAATATAATAAAAAAACTGTTGGAACAGAATCAACAATCATGGCACAGTAAGCTGGTTCATTGGGAGTATGATGCATGGGCATAATTTAGAACTACAAATTTTGTTTTTAGAAAGTTGATATTGATCCAATGAGAGTTGGTTCCCATGAATTCAGAAAGTAGAATTTTATGGGTATGAATAAAGAAATATGACCTCTTTCGAATCATACAAACAATTAACTTATTTTGGATAAGGATGGATGGATTATGCTATATTTGTGTAGTAGACCCTATTTCCATGGGTCTAGATAGGTAAAATATTCTTATAAATGTTTAAAATCTTGGTGAAAAAATTATTTTTTGAAATCATTGTAGACGGGGAATGAATGTATTGAAATGTAGCTCAGTTTCCAATGATTTTTTTGTTATATTTTCTGTGTAATATTTACATTTGGTAGAAGATAAATAAATGAAAATACCTTTGTGTTATATGTGGTAGAAAATGTATTGAATCCCCTACTTTATTGATTCAAATTGAGAGTGATTTCATCTTTGCATGTAACTAAAGGAGAATGTATATTTCATAGGTAATTTCTACAATTTGAGTTGTAGTGTGATTAATCGCTATCCATAGGAATTAATTGCTCGTTTTCCATTGTTCCAATGGAAAACCTATTGTAACCCTGAGCTGTAAAACTGCTTCTATAGTAAAGGGTTTCCAGATTTATGTTGCATCATTGGGTATATAAAATGAATGGTACGAATTTTCTAAATATTCTATTACGAGTAAAACCACACAATTAAATCTGCAATGTTGGATTTGAAGAGATCAATGATGGTCTAAAGTTTTTGGAATCGAGCACTTGTGTTGCATGTTGGAAGAATAAAACATTTCACTTGCAACAATGTTATCCATTATCCTAGTGATTTCTTGATGTGTGGTGTTAAGTGTGGAATGCACCTTCAGGGTGCAATTCTAAGAGTTGGAACAATTGGAGTTTCCAAATGGATTCAACTAAAATGACAATTATTTTTTTATTTCACTTGTTCCCAAAGTCAGAAAGAAAATCAAGAAAATAGTAACACTGCCCATTATTACAGTCATTAATTTTTTGAAATATCCACCCACCTACATTTGTTTTCTACTTAATCAGGCAATATCCCAACCTCTAATTTGACAAATAAAACTATGTTATGAACTCAACTCACGAAATAGAAGAAAATATAGATCAAAGACTTAGAAATTAACCTCTTCGAGGGGGAAACCTCCTTTACATTATATAAATGAACAATTCTTGGATGATTCAAATGAAAAAGCCTCCCTTTTATATATAGGAGTCCAACGGGTCATAATATAATCCTATCCGACATAACAATAATAATTTAAGGGCACAACAATAGCAATAGTGGGCATCTATGGGGCACAATAATAACAATATGGGGACTACATGGGCCCAAAAATAACAATAATGGGGCTACAATAACAATAATAAGGGGCTAAAATAGTATTATGGGGACCTAACATGCCCCTCTCCTTCAAAAAAGTGTTGTCCTCAATGCTTGAGTAGTTATGGATGCTTCTGTATAAAATTCCCATCCTCCCATATCGAATCTTCAGCGGGTAAGTTCTTCCACTTGATGAGATACTCTGAAATTGATCGATTTTGTAGTTGTTGATTTATTGTTTCCATGACTGCTTCAGGTTCCAATATTATTTTTCCTCCCTCTTCAAGTTCTGGCAATATTGTTTAAACTAGGAGCTTGTCACCTATAACCTTCTTTAGGCATGAAACATGGAAAACTGGGTGCACTAGCGAAGATGTAGGAAGATCCAATTTGTATTCCATAGTAACAATATTTTTCAACACCTAGTAAGGACCATAATAATTTGGTGATAATTTATTATCCTTCTTAGCTTGTTTGAGGGACATTTGCTTGTGTGGTTGTAGCTGTAAAAATACCTAGTCGCATACATAAAAACTTCTTTCGTTGCGATGTTGATCTTCCTGTTGTTTCATTCAATTCTGTGCCAAAGTGAGGTTATCCTTTAAGAGTTGGAGAACTTGTTGTTGATGCTTGATGTGATCTTCCACTTCCTGAACCTTAGAATTTTCTTTTAAAGATGATTTGATGGATGATGGATGATATCCATAAGGTGCCATAAATGGGGTCATTTTTTTGTAGTATGGAAAGAAGTGTTATACCAAAATTCAACCAGAGGTAACCACTTGACCCATTGTGTTTGTTTATCAGATACAAAGCAACGAAGATATCCTTCCAAACAATTGTTCACTATCTCATTTTTCCCATCAGATTGAGGATGATATGATGAGCTATGAGCTAATTGAGTACCCAAACAAGAAAATAAAAACGTCCAAAAATTTTCTGTAAAAATGGGATGTCTGTCGCTTACAATAATATTTGGGTTTCCATGTAGCTTTTGAATTGTTTCCATAAATGCAGTAGCAATTGTACTAGCTTTAAATGGATGAGATAGTGTACAAAAGTGTGCATATTTGGTAATTCTATTAACTACCACCATGATGAAAGTCTTTCCTCTGGACTTGGGTAAATCTATGATAAAGTCATTTGAAACCTCCTCCCAACGTTGACTTGGAATGGATAAAGGTTGTAATGGACCCATGGTCTTAATTGTCTCAACTTTATTTTGTTGGAAAACCAAACATTCCACCACAAAATTTTGAATTTCAGATTTAAGGCCATCTCAAAAAAATTCCTTCTTGACCCTCTAGTATGTTTTTAACAATCTTGAGTGCCCTCCTAAGGGAGAGGTGTGCAGTTCCAAAATAATCTTTTGTTTGAGTTTGGAAATATTACAAATATATAAGCGATCTTTGTACCATAATGAATCATTTTCCATTTAAAAGTTTCAAATGGATTGGTATCTTGCTGAAAATTTTGATTGAGTGTCCACACTTCTTCATCATTATTCCATTCATCCCTTGCATTGGTTATCCACTCAGGTTGGATAATAGAAATGACACGCAACAATGTTTTCTCATCCTTTCCTGAGAGTGCATCTGCAACAACATCTTGCTTCCATTTTTTGTATATAATTTCAATGTTAGGTCCCTATAATGCTAGTGTATCCCCTTATTGTTGTTAGTGTAGCCCCCTTATTGTTATTGTTGTACCCCTGTAGCCCCCATATTGTTATTATTGTTCCCTTAAATTATTATTTTTAGGTTGGCTATGATTATATTGTGACCCCATGGGCTCCTATATATAGAAATGAGGTTTTCTCATTTGTATCATTCAAGAATTGTTCATTTATGTAATGTAAAGGAGGTTTCCCCCTCGAAGTGGGTTATTTATAATGCATTTATCTCTCTTTTCTTCTATTCACTAGAAAATTTGGCGGAAATTCCGATGGCCAATTCGTCGCTATTTCGACACATAGTCGTCACAAGAGCGACAGTTCGAGGGCGGACAAAATGTGGTTTGTCATGCCGTCGCAGTTTCGACGCACGTAAAAAGTGTCGCACTATCAACACTTCTTCCGTCGCTTCCGAACAAGCGTCACTCTTCCGACGTCTCACAAACCGTCGCGCCTCCGACATTTGTAAACTGTCGCAGTTTCGACGAAATGTGGTCCGACGTTTTGAATGTCGCTCTTCTGACGTTTGTAAACAGTCTCAATTCCAACGCAACGTGGTCCGAATTTTTGGACGTCGCTCTTCCAACGTCTGTAAGATGTCGCAATTCCGACGAAATGTGGTCCAACGTTTGTAACATCGTTCTTCTGACGTTTGTAACGTCGTTCTTCCGACGTTTGTAACGTCGTTCTTCTGACGTTTGTAAGATGTCGTAATTCCGACGAAATGTGGTCCGACGTTTTTATACTGTCTCTCTTCCGACATTTCTGGGTTGTCGCAGTTCCGATGTCTACAGGGCGTCGGTAGACTGACGGAGGGTTCAATTTAAAAAAAAAAATGAAATTTTAAAAGACGAGAAACACTGTTTTGAATATATTATATGAAGTAAAACAATCCATGAAGTCATTACATTTTCACATTTGAAGATTGGAATCCAAATATCCATCCAGAAAAGTGGAAGTCCCACCCCAGACAATGATAGAAAAATACCCCATGTCACCTTCAGGGACATGATATAAAACCCAGTAACGGTCCACATGGAGATTATCTACAAATCTAAGAAAGCATTCAAATATGCCCGAGGCATCTATAAGAAAGTGAAATAGCAGTATGTAGAATAGTAAAACAACAAATAGAGTACTGACGTCCATTGTTCCAAATACAAATTAAAGTACCCAAAATCCTTGAACAGAGAAAAACACTAATCATGTGAGGAGTGTGATATGTCCAAAATATAAAAAGACCATCAGACCATATCAATAAACCAGCAACATAGACCAGCATCGCTAGTTTTGAATCCAGAGTGATAAACATTAATAATTTTTTTTTCACAAGAGAAAAAACGCTGTTTTGAATATATTATATGAAGTAAAACAGTCCATGATTACATTTTCACATCTGAAGATTGGAACCCAAATATCCATCCAGAAAAGTGGAAGTCCCACCCCAGACAATGATAGAAAAATACCCCATGTCACATACAGGGACATGATATAAAACGCAGTAACGGTCCACATGGAGATTATCGACAATCTGAGAAAGCATCCAAATATGCCCGAGGCATCTATAAGAAAGTGAAATAGCAGTATGTAGAATAGTAAAGCAACAGATAGAGTACAGACGTCCATTGTTCCAAATACAAATTAAAGTACCCAAAATCCTTGAACAGAGAAAAACGCTAATCATGTGAGGAGTGTGATATGTCCAAAATATAAAAAGACCATCAGACCATATCAATAAACCAACAACATAGACCGGCATCGCTAGTTTTGAAGGCAGAGTGATAAACATTAATCATTTTTTTTTCACAAGAGAAAAAATGTTGTTTTGAATATATTATATGAAGTAAAACTGTCCATGAAGTCATTACATTTTCACATCTGAAGATTGGAACCCAAATATCCATCTAGAAAAGTGGAAGTCCCACCCCAGACAGTGATAGAAAAATACCCCATGTCACATACAGGGACTTGATATAAAACCAGTAACGGTCCACATGGAGATTATCGACAAATCTGAGAAAGCATCCAAATATGCCCGAGGCATCTATAATAAAGTGAAATAGAGTATGTAGAATAGTAAAACAACATATAGAGTACCGACGTCCATTGTTCCAAATACAAATTAAAGTACCCAAAATCCTTGAACAGAGAAAAATGCTAATCATGTGAGGAGTGTGATATGTCAAAAATATAAAAAGACCATCAGACCATATCAATAAACCAGCAACATAGACCAGCATCGCTAGTTTTGAAGGCAGAGTGATAAACATTAATCATTTTTTTTTCACAAGAGAAAAAAACGTTGTTTTGAATATATTATATGAAGTAAAACAGTCCATGAAGTCATTACATTTTCACATCTGAAGATTGGAACCCAAATATCCATCCAGAAAAGTGGAAGTCCCACCCCAAACAGTGATAGAAAAATACCCCATGTCACATACGGGGACTTGATATAAAACCCAATAACGGTCCACATGGAGATTATCGACAATCTGAGAAAGCATCCAAATATGCCCGAGGCATCTATAAGAAAGTGAAATAGCAGTATGTAGAATAGTAAAGCAACAGATAGAGTACCGACATCCATTGTTCCAAATACAAATTAAAGTACCCAAAATCCTGCAATAGAGAAAAACTCTAATCACGTGAGGAGTGTGATATGTCCAAAATATAAAAAGACCATCAGACCATATCAATAAACCAGCAACATAGACCAGCATCGCTAGTTTTGAAGGCAGAGTGATAAACATTAATCATTTTTTTTTCACAAGAGGAAAAACGCCGTTTTGAATATATTATATGAAGTAAAACAGTCCATGAAGTCATTACATTTTCACATCTGAAGATTGGAACCCAAATATCCATCCAGAAAAGTGGAAGTCCCACCCCAGACAATGATATAAAAATACCCCATGTCACATACAACGACTTGATATAAAACCCAGTAACGGTCCACATGGAGATTATCGACAATCTGAGAAAGCATCCAAATATGCCCAAGGCATCTATAAGAAAGTGAAATAGCGGTATGTAGAATAGTAAAGCAATAGATAGAGTACGTACCGACGTCCATTGTTCCAAATACAAATTAAAGTACCCAAAATCCTTGAACAGAGAAAAACGCTAATCATGTGAGGAGTGTGATATGTCCAAAATATAAAAATACCATCAGACCATATCAATAAACCAGCAACATAGACCGGCATCGCTAGTTTTGAAGGCAGAGTGATAAACATTAATCATTTTTTTTTCACAAGAGAAAAAACGTTGTTTTGAATATATTATATGAAGTAAAACAGTCCATGAAGTCATTACATTTCACATCTGAAGATTGGAACCCAAATATCCATCCAGAAAAGTGGAAGTCCCACCCCAGACAGTGATAGAAAAATACCCCATGTCACATACAGGGACTTGATATAAAACCCAGTAACGGTCCACATGGAGATTATCGACAAATATGAGAAAGCATCCAAATATGCCCAAGGCATCTATAAGAAAGTGAAATAGCAGTATGTAGAATAGTAAAGAAACAGATAGAGTACCGACGTCCATTGTTCCAAATACAAATTAAAGTACCCAAAATCCTTGAACAGATCAAGAAAAACACTAATCATGTGAGAATTCTAAGTAAATTTAATCTATTAACATTGCGAATAAAATTACACCGAAGTCAAAAACATTGCCTGGCATTGCCTGGCCATACACATGGCAAATTTGTCATCAAAAAATCAAAATATTAAGAAGACTGCCCTCATACGGGGAAACCAGTCTTGAACGTTTAATTTACAAAATTCAAAAATATTACAAAGGTCCAGCACAGTAAAATAATCTAAAAGCAGCCCAATTAAGTGGGCCTGCTAAGCAAGAAAAACAAATTAACCAAACTACTCCTCCGGTGGTTCCTCCACGATTCGGCACCATCCTTCGGAAGGTCTAGGATCGCTAGTTGCTACCTCCACATGCATTCCACGGCTCCCCTCTGAAGGCCCGAATGCTCCTTCCGACTCGGACTGCCGGTGCATTCTTCCTCCGTTTGGGCCTCCTCGCGGAAAACCACAGTGACTGAAGCTGTAATTCGTGGGCGGTTGAGAGAGCAATTAAAGGAAAATTGCATAGTGCGCGTCGTGGGAGAAGGTGAACTAGCGGTGAGAAAACTAGGAGCAGGGGAATCCATACGGTGGCCAGATCCTACAACCCGACCCCGCCCACTCCTAGTATTTGGATAGCAACCTACGTAATAATCACTGGACTGGCCGGAAGACAACTCGGTTGAGGGGCTGGAGGGAGCACGCAGGAGTTGACCTCTAGTGCTCCCCCTGCGGCAACGCATCCTTTAACGCACGCGAGACATGGGTGCAGTCTCACTAGCAGTGGGCACAAGAGGAGACGGAGAAGCAGAATTCCAAGAAACAGAGGAAGACAGACAAGGACCAGACCGAGAGAAATGCAGATATGCAGCAAGGTCTACGCAACAGTTCAGCTGGCCACTTCTCCTTCTCATCACGGTTAACGGCGATTATGAAATCCGACAGCGGCTTGTTGAAAAGCCATGGCTCGCACTTCATTTTCGACCGTACTTGATACAATAAAAGGAGCGCCACGTCATAGAGAATCTCGATCATTAATAATGGAATCCGAAGGCCCGGATCAAATTGGAGAGCCGTGCGGAGTCGCTAAGAGGAGTGGAAGTCAGATATTTAACGATGTTAAAATTAATTAATCTGCCCAGTTGTGTGAAAACTTAATTAGAACAGTTAAATGTTAATGTGATTGATATGAAATCGCCATATCCATGTCCCATTGCCTTAAACACCATCAAATGCACCCGCAGCCGGGATCAGGGCAAGTTTTTCTTGAGGACACGTGGCAGAAATTGATTGGAGCGGATCTTTGTTTGGGCCGCTCGTGCAGTGGAAATCCGGACCCCACCCCACCGGAAGGCGAGGTTTGTGTAGAGAACCAGGGTCGTGAAAGCTGTTCAAATATAAAAATCCCGCTTAATAAAGAGACAAAATTGTTGTGCTTTCGGAACCTGACCCGAGGATTGGACATGAGTTAACAAACAAAAGGATAGCGGAACCAGACTTGCACCCGTGGTCAAGCCCTCTACCAAAACCACAAGCGGAATCACAAAAGCGGGTTGCCCATATCACACCATTTTTGCGGAGTAGGCGGTATTTCCTATTCGCGAGAGATTCCATAGGGAATGCGACACGTGGTGAAGTGACCCCCAGAAAACCATCGTTTAACCTGTGCCATCGCACGTTAAAGCCCAACGTTGGAAGCCGAGCGAAATTGCCAAGAGTCGTTGATTTGGAGAAGGGCCATCGGACGGTGGTCGCACGTTGAACTTGCTCGGAGGTTAACTAAGGTGTGCGGAGGATAGCCAGGTACGATACGAGTGTTTGATTGGTTATTGATATATATAGGTGGGGTCGGAGTATAATGAAATTGTTTAATTAAACGATTGGCGGATAATTAGCATAAGTCTGGAGCGTGATTGTTGTAAGGCTGGGTGGTGAAATATAGAGCTGAAAGTTCACGATGTCTAGGCTCATCCAGTGACGGGGCATCGCCTACAAAAATAGATAATATTAAATTTTAATTGTAAATTTTTAAATATCATTGAACTAGTTCGGTAATATTAATAAAAAAAATTGCAATGAGATTATTTACCTGGTGCACCAGTTGTCGCCGCTGACCTAGTTGCGTTGTCACAATGTCTGGTCTCATCCAGTGACGGGGCATTGCCTACAAAAACAGATAATATTAAATTTTAATTGTCAGTTTTTAAATGTCATTGAACTAGTTCGGTAATATTAATAAAAAAAATTGCATTGAGATTATTTACCTGGTGCACCAGTTGTCGTCGCTGACCTAGTTGCATTGTCACGATGTCTGGTCTCATCCAGTGACGGGGCATCGCCTACAAAAACAGATAATATTAAATTTTAATTGTCAATTTTTAAATGTCATTGAACTAGTTCGGTAATATTAATAAAAAAAATTGCAATGAGATTATTTACCTAGTGCACCAGTTGTCGCCGTTGAGACTGTTGCCCTGTCTTCCTCTCTGGTGGTAAGATCCTCAAGGGAAACATTCTCTGTCATTTAAACAAAAAACATTATAAGGACAACCATCAAGGTATAATTAGAAAAAATTACAAGTGGAAATTAATTACCGTCACGGCCCTCACTGATAGCAGCATTGTCGGTCGGGTCCCCACTATAATGATCAGGTTGCACGAGAGGATCATCTACATCTGGTTCTAAAACTGGGTTATTTGCCTCGTCGGTAGTGCTGCTCCCCTGATTTAAACAAAGCTGTTAGACATTAAATTTATGGACGAAAACAAAAATATTGAAAGGTTAATGTTTTACCTTATCAGGCATTATGGATCTTGGGACCTGCCCCAAGCTTCTGCGAT